>CM077223.1:14972500-15127500 GCA_039654775.1 Spinibarbus caldwelli
ATTTCTAAATCATGAGGCTAAATGTAGCGAGCACCCCCGCCTACCCAGGTTTTAATCAACGTAATCGCTAAATAAAAGATGGATTCAATCAATGGGAAGTGTGAATGGCACCACCGAGCAGCTCATGTGATTAGAACAGGCTCCTACAGAGATTTCCTATCAAACGTGTGAGCCCACTCTGACACACAGTCAGTTTTGAGACTTAAAGGGACAGTTCACCCAAAAATGAACTGCAAAATGATTCTGCAAAACATCTTCATTCGTGTTCTACGGACGAAAATAGCTGTATGGGGTTGGAGTGACACGATGGTGACTTGATTTTGCCACCTGAGTCAAACTGAAATGTCAGGTATTATTTATTGACCTGTAATCAAATGCATCATTACTAATTTACACAGAAAATCACCATAAATATTAAAGCACTGCATAAATGGACTATTAAAAAGGTCTTCCATTAAAACATAGTCATCTTCTATAACTTTATCCTCTATTTCCTACATCAAGATCAGTTGCTCACCCCAGTTCTGTCTCCAGAAGAACTCCAGGGTCTTCTGAGAGGCAAAGTGTTTCTTCACTGAGTAGTGTACTCTCTGGATAAGCATGTTAGATAGACCGGCTTGTCTCAGCAGGTAAGCCTGGGTAGGAGTGTGACCGAATGGATCCACAGCCCAGCTAGTCTTGGGTTTCACACCTAACAAAAAGGGGAGAAATAAGACACACAGTATTACATACTAAACACACTAAAAGTGTGTAGTATTATATAAGTGCTTTCCACGGTTACATGTAGTTAAAATGAAACATAATGGCTTATGTCATCACTTATAAATGTTCACATTAGTTTTAGTATATAAAAATATAAATTATGTGTATTAATATTGCTGATTATTATTTCTACATAATTTGATGCACATATGTGACCCTGGACCACAAAACCAGTCATAAGTAGCACAGGTATATTTGTAGCAATAACCAAAAATACATTGTAAAGGTCAAAATGATCGATTTTTCTTCTATGCCAAAAATCATTATTAAAGTAAAGATCATGTTCCACTAGGATATTTTGTAAATTTCCTACCGTAAATATATCAAAACTTAATTTTTGATTAGTAATATGCATTGCTAAGAACTTCATTTGGACAACTGTAAAGGCGATTTTCTCAGTATTTTGATTTTTTTTGCACCCTCAGATTCCAGATTTTCAAATAGTTGTATCTCAGCCAAATATTGTCCTATCTTAACAAACCATACATCAATGGAAAGCTTATTTATTCATGTATAAATCTCAATTTCAAAAAATTGACCCTTATAACTGGTTTTGTGGTCCAGGGTCACAAATATGAATGTAATTCAATAATATTGTATTTTACTGCATTGACCGAAAGCAATCAAAACAGTTATATATATATATATATATATATATATATATATATATATATATATATATATTAGGATACACTAGCATTCAGAGGTTTAGGGTCAGTAATTTTTTTTTTTGGAAGAATTAACACTTTTATATCAGCAATGATGCATTAATATGACCAAACAGTGACAGTGAAGACATTTCTATTTCTTACAAATGATTTCTATTAAAAATGAACTTTCGGTTTATCAAAGAATCCTGAACAAACTATGCATCACTTTTAAATTGCATTTCTTTTAAATTGTGATAATATTTCTGTTTTCACTGTATTTATTTTCATCAAATAAACACAGCCTTGGTGAGCATAAAATACTTCTCTCAAAAACATTTAAAAAAAATTGTAATTATTTCAAACTTTTGACCAGTAGTGTATTTTAAACTGTATTAATATTTCACAATACATTTTTTTTTTTTTTTTATCAGATAAATGTATCCTTGGTGAGTATAAGAGACATCATTCAAACACATAAAAACTCTTACTGACCCCAATCTTCTGAACGGCAGTATAGAATTCTATAGCTATAGCACCCATCCCTAGTCACATTTTAAGAAACAGCAAGGTCCCATTTTTAGTGTGGATAAAGAAAAACTGGGAATGGATTCAGCAGAACATTTACAACAGCTCCGAATGTAAAGGGAGGCGATTCTCAGAAGGAACTCGTGGAACAGAGTGAACCACAGGGGACTCAGGTAATCTTGAAGGTCACATGTTCTCTGAAGAGACCCATGTCTATATTCATGAGCACACATGAATATAATACCTTAACACAGCAGCACATAGTTTTCTTCGATGTAATACTGGGTTCATGGCATCATCAGCAAAACAAGTGTTGTTTGAAAGCCAAAGACTCACTGTATTATCAGTCGCTCCAATCAATCTATATTTGATAAGTGGTCCACAGACAGCTGAGATATCAGGAGAGCAGATGGTAGAGTGGATGTGTAGTAATGAGAGCCAGGGCTTTGCTCCATGTTTTAATACACTAATAATGAACATTGAAAAAAAATCTCCCAGAGGTCTTTGAGCCAATATAGGGAGCATAAATATGTAGAAGAGCTAAAATTCCTAATAGTATTGCAGTTAAGAGGTTTAACATTGTGGGTTTCACAACCCACATCTTGAGCTGAGGCTGATTCAGAATTTATATGGGTCTCAAACAAGATATTATTACCCAGTTCAACCTAGGACCGCCCACAGTCCCTTCCAACTGGAAAGTTCTTTCTCGATCTAGCAAGTTCTAATCTAATTGACTGGCTTTACATAACTTCTGTATCAGTCCGGCTGGAAACAAAGTTGCATTCATCTATTTTTCCCACACCATTGTTTTTTGTTACACCTGTATATTATATATATTACGCAGTTATGAAGCATACTTGATGCAGTTTTGCTGTTTCTGTGACTCTTAGTTTTGAAGTGGAGATATCAGCCACTTTGTTGTTAATTTAAAGTAACTGAATGAATAAAAAAGGGGAAATAATCAGGCGAGATGCAATAGGTTTACATACCCAAATTTCTCTCCAACCACTGGTGACCTTCAACTAACTGATCTATCAATGCAAAGTAGTGAGTGTTAGCTTCGTCAGGCATCACCCAGCCTCCTGTAGCCACCTCGAGCTGACCATTCTCGATCAGCCTGTGTTGGAGAAAGAGAGACAGTGAATGAAAGAGAAAAAAGGACAATCTTCTTTATCCTACTGTCAACATGAAACTGCATTCATAACTCATTGTACTTCTGTGATGTGTTTTTTAAATTAAAAAAAAAAAAAATTGATATTTCACAAGAAAATAAAGTAAAGTGGGACTTGATTGGATCAAGCTAAGTTTTTTTGTCAAAAACAACAAATTCCTACAAAGCCTTTTCTGTGACAGGCCATAAGAAATGTAGATATTGTGGCCATGACTTAAAAATTCGCACCCACGACTTATTAGTTTGTGGTATGGCGGGCGATTTTCCAGATTTTATTGAATCATTAGAATGGAATGTTTTATCATGATTTTATTTTTAATCGAGGAATCTAGGTTTTAAATAAAAATACAAGCAAACATTACAATTAAACACGCTGACAACACGCCAATATTAACAGTTAAAAGAAAAAATTATCCAATCACATGACGTCGCACCTGGTCAAACACGTCCGTCAAGCGCATTTACATAGAAATAAACAATGGAAAAGCAGCGTAGGGAATGCAAAATCCTGTAAAGAACTACTACGGTATGTTTGATATTTCTTGTTTGCATGATGGGTTAGGCTGAAAGGTGCTGGTATTTTTATTAATTTTATTAATTTATTTATGCTTTTATTTTTTAAAATATTTACTGTTAGTAATAGTCTGCTACTGGTGTTTCACTTTCAGTCAATTTGACTTTTTGAGTTAACCCTCAAAACTGCTAGAGAAAGCATGGAGGAATTTTTTTTCAGCAGGATGCAGTTAAGTGCTGCTTACGGATTCAATCCCTAGTTTTATTGAAATCATGGATATGCAAGTTGAAAATCAGTTAAAATATGTGACGATTCAAATCGGTTGAGATGTTAAACGTATCGCGTATACAGCTGGGGGTGGGAGTTTTTATCAGTGTATCTCTGAAGGGAACTGACTGTCTTTAATAAAGATTAGATGTTTAGAATGTTTATCAACTTTATAGTAAGTTTATTTTTTCATTTTTTTTTTTTTTGCTTATGGGTTGTTACTGTATGGTGTCAGCTACCTCGCCAATTTTGTCAATTGTGCAAATTTTGTGGTTTTTGCCTTATATCTACTCGACAGTCCTAACCATGGGTGTTGTCAAATTATTTGATTTTGGAGACTGAACTCCCTATTTTCTGTTCTTGTAGTTCATCTGGAGGTAGGAGGATAATTTTGCTATCATTCCTCATGATTGTATCCAGAGTAGAGCCCTGCACGGGCCTCAAATAAGCTATAGGCCCTAGCCCGGCCCTGGCCCGAGATGCTCAGGCCCTAGGCCGGCCCATGTCCGACAGCTTAATTACCGGCCCGAGTCCGACCTGAGCCCTTCTTTTTTTCCCCTTCTCCCAAAACAGCTTATACTACTTATACTATTTCAGCTATTAAAATTGTTCAGTTTTGTATGTAATGGCAAAGTGATTAGATTTTGTTTTGTTTTTTTATTACGTTAATTCAGAAAAACGTTTGAAGCATTTTTTGTTCGTTATAAGTTTTTATTTTTAAGAGGCCATTGGCAGACAGTGAGCTGATCATAGCCTATGTTTGATCAGTTTAGCCTTCTCAAATCATCACGACTTGCCAAATATAAAATCTATAGATATAAAACAGTTCAAGCATATAACAATAATGTTTAAATCTTAAACCTAGATAAATGTGCGCTTTATACAATAGTTTGTGTAGAGAAAGCGCGCTGTGTAGGAAATGGAGGCGCTAGTGCAATCACTTGTTTTTTTTTTTCAGTGGATACACTGTCATTTTTGCTCAGAAAGGTAAGAGTAATACATCATTCAGAACTGTAAAGGGTCTACTTTTATTTGTGTGCACTCACAATATCAACAAAATTTTGTGCTTTTATAAAATAAAGAAAACAAACATGATGCGCTTTCTGCCGTCTCGTCTAGAACAGGAGCGCTTCAAAAATGAACCGAAACTCAGCAAATACATGCCGCACAAACATGAAAAATATATCTACAGAATGCTTTAAATTGATACTTAATGAAATAAAAAAATCAAAAACAAAAACTCTTTCATTATAATCATAATCCGTAAAGATGCACTTCTCTCTAAAGGCGCGTCTAATGAGGAGATGGCGAGTCAGGATCGGCAATTTCATCCTTTTGACACGGACTCAGAAAACACAGTTTATATTAGTAAATAATTGAAATGTCTTCTTACTATTTCCCTCACACATTCATCATGGTAATTACTTTTGCTGGGGCTTTACGGTAAGCTTTAGCCTATTGTGTGCGTTTGAATGCAGAACTGCATGCTGCGGGACAATAAACACCGCCGAGCCGCTCTCAGTCGCGGTAGCACGGTCTCATGTTGTTTCCACCACCGCGGCTATTTTTTTCATCACTAATTGATGGATGTCTAAAATATAAATATAAAGAGAAGCCTAAAACAGGCCAGAGGCCCGGCTCGCGTCTGAACTATGATGTCAAAATTGGCCCGAAGCCCAGCCCTAGGGGTGTAAAAAGTCAGGGCTCATCGGGCCCGGGCTGAAATGCAGGGCTCTAATCCAGAGGTTTTTTTTTAAGTATCACAGTTCAATGGCTTATCACTCCATTCCAACTGCATTTCCACTACATTACAAGCTCTGCCCTAATGAGCTTCTTCCTGTTGATGGGCATGATCTCTGCCTATCATGCCTGGGTGTTCAGCATCTGCAGGAAACACTTACAGACCCATGCCAGCATTGTAGTTTGCTGCCTATCAGTCTAGTGTTTTTCCACAGACCTTCACCAATGGATTCCTTTGCTATGCCTACATGTAAAGACTTCATAGCGGAATTTGCAAGTTCCCTCAGAGGATCAGGTATTGCCAAAAGGCGTTCCAAGACTGCTCACACTTTGTCTTCAATGGCTGAAGCTCAGTACATTGGAGTGCAGAGTGAACCTGAGGTCAAACAGCCAAATGCTACACTGGTGGTGTCACCAGATGAAGCACTGTGGGAGAACATCCGAAGCCCTAGCGCTCAGTGTGGCCGCACAGGTTCCTTTCTGAAGAAGGCATATAAGTCAGCTGCCTACATCACTTGAGTTGAGAACACTGTCTGCCAACTGATTTTGGCTGCTTCCAATTATTTGGAGTCTGCAGAGGTGGATCCATTTGTCCCACGGATTTTGCAAACAGCCTTACTGGCTATAGAGCACATGACACGAGAACTGGGCTCTCTCACAGCGACATGCTTGACTGCTCGCCAACAGGTTTGGCTTGCTCAGGCCAGATTGCCGGAGAATTGTACAAAAGACCTTGAGGGATCTACCCATTGTTCCTAGACATCTTTTTGGCCCCAATGTATCTGAGGTGTTGGAAAGACACATGAAGCTGTCTGTGACCACTCAGTAGCTAATACAGGGGTAGCATACCCTAAACTTTAGAATGCCAACAACACCAGCCATTATATGCCTGTGCAACCACGTTTTCACCATGTGCACTCTGACTGACTTCAGGGCAAACAGAGATTTCCCGGTTCTGATGATGATCAAATGCGCCACCCCCATGATTGTCCAGCCTCCCGCCGTTCTCCAGGGGGTCCACGTCAGCATCCCCCCATAACTTCAAATGGCTGAAACTTCAAGGCCTGGGATATTAGAGCAATCGGATGTCAATCGGTGGTTGGACATTTTAAAACACGTCATCTGATTTACTGGGAGAGCACAGTGTCAGACCCTTGGGTAGGGTAGCTTGTCAGTGAAGCACGGTTCTATGATCAATAGTAAATCTCCATCCGAAGGCCAAAAGGTCTTTCGTGCTGAAATTCCAAATATGCCCTGCAGAAGAAAGGTAATGCACATCGTTCCAGGAAACAGAAATGCTTTCATTGATTCAACGTGACTAACGACAATATATGGTTTATCTGAGTTCTTCTTATTATAATTTTCATTATAATAAAGTATGTTTACTCACGCTTTCAGATGGAGCAGCATTTACTACACAGAGCCATAGTTCACTGACAAGCTATGCAAAACCGTTTTCATAATCACAAACTGATTTAATCGTGCAATTATGAAATGAAAGAAATCGATCTGCAATTATGAAAGCTGTTTAACGTAGCTTGTCAATTTTGTCTGGGAGCATCGCTGCAGTATGGGATGGCTTCAACTGGATGTAGTTCAGGCCTTTCCTCCAATTCCTCTGTTATGGGAGGAATGCTCAGGGCAGACAGAGGGTACTTCTGATCATACCACGGTGGCTGTCCAAACCATGGTTTCCCTTGCTCCTAACCCTGTTGGTGGGCAAACCGAAGCAGCTTCCGTTCAGGAGGGATCTGTTATCCCAACTGGACGGTCATATTTGGCATCCAGATCCAGCCTGTCTACAGTTATGGGTCTGGCCATTGGGACCAACCCCTTGTTAGCGGACTGTGAACCTTCAGTCATTCACACTGTTCTTAATGCAAAGGCTGTTTGTACAAGAAAGCTTTATACCTATCGGTGGAAGTCTTTCTGTTTGTGGTGCAAGACTCATGATGGGTTGTTAAGGTTATTACTTTGGCCTACAAGAAGGCTGGGCAACCCGTGCCTGGGACCATCACTTGTCATTCCACCAGGGCAGTTTCCTCTTCATGGGCTGCTTTTAGGGGTGTTTCACTTATGGACATTTGTGCGGCAGTGACATGGTCTTCTCCTTGTACATTTGCGAAGTTCTACAACATCAATGTTGCTGCTTCTCAGGATATGAGCTCGGCTGTGCTTCGCCAGTGATCCTGGTTTTCTTCTAGTGAGTTACTTTCCTCATGACTTTGTTGGTATGGGTCATCCACTAATATAGCACCGTCCCTGGTGGGCAGGAGGAATGAAACAGAACTGCTTACGTATGTAACTGTGGTTCTGTGAGTTCCAGATGACCGGCAGAGTTCCCCGTCACCCGGAATGCGAGAGGCGCTTCAAGGTGGGGTGCTGAGCTTCTGCTGATATTCACTCAGTTAAGCTCATGTCACTACGTGAATTTGTTGGTATGTTTTTTCGACCTATCTGACTGGTGCTGCGATTATCCACTAATAAAGCACTGTCTCTGGTGGTCATCTGGAATTCACAGAACCACGGTTACAGACGTAATCAGAGTTTTGTTTCGTGCAGATGTTTTATGTAGTATAGTTTCACAAAGCAAAATTCAGACGTGTTAGGTCATTCTGTTTTTGCTTCAACTTTGAAACAATCTAATTTAAATCAAAAACCAATCATCTTTGTTTGGATTGTGATTAAAATGCTATGGTTGCCTCCAATTTTAAATGGAAAATGCAAAGGCAAAGCCTGTTTGTTTATATGAAGTGATTTCTTTTATTTATATTATTTATTTATTTGATTTGGGATCTCTTTTAAAAGTTTAATTTAGATTTGTTATTTGACATATTTCAACTTCACAAAGAAATGTGCAGCATTTTGTCCAATCAATAATAAAAGGACACCTTTTCATTTCTAATTTCTCTTAAATCTCATTTTGTAAAAAAAAAAAAATGTATCGTGAAATCAGTATCGTGAATTGTATTGCATCGTGAGTTGAGTGAATCATTACATCACTTCCATGTTGTACTAATCTGTTCCCAAGTTTTAGTTCAATCGAGGCCACTTTGTAATGACTCCCTCCCAAGTTTTAGTTCAATCATGGCCAGGTTGTACTAATTCGCTCCCTGGTTTTAGTTAAATCAAGGGTGTGTTGTACTATTTTTTTTTTCTAGTTTTAGTTTAACTGTGGCCATTTTGTACAAATTTTTTCCTTAGTTTTGGTTCAATCAAGGCCACTTTGTACTAATTTGCTCCCTAATTTTAGTTCAATCGTGGCCATGTTGTACTATTTTGTTTGTTCTAAACTAAAGTGTACTAAAGTAATTTTTTTTTTCTTTCTGTTTTACCAAAATTTTACAAGTTTTGAATAAAAATATTAGCAAACATAACAATTAGAGACATTACAAAAAGACATAACAAACATTACAATTAAAGACATTACTGATGGGGTAAAGGGACTATATTAAAGATAACACAATTAGCAATATAAATGTGCATGGTTATGATAGCAAAATAAACAGGCTTATCATATTTTAAACAGTAGGAAAAAACACAACATATCTTTGGTTGCTGATGCAAAATGCTTGTCCAATCAAACTGATGATGCAACTTCATCTGTCATATGGTAAAATCTAGGTTGCATGAAATGCATTCATCTATCCAAGTTTTTAATATCATTATATATTAATGTTTGATTTTAAGGCAATTTTTGGGTCACCACTTGATGTCCAATGTAAAATCTGGGTCCTAAAGCAAAACCAGATGAGCACCACTGATTCAAGAATGGATGAGTCAGACTGGTTTGTCTGTTTGGAAGAGCACATCCTATCTGGAACAGTAATATCATTTGATGAAACATTACGATTTTTTTTTTTTTTTTGCACTTTAGAAATATGTGCACAGTAAAACCATGAATGTATAAAGTATATAAAGCATACAAAGTAAATTTTTATGTCTTCAAACTAAGATAAACAAAGCTCTGAAGATGACAGAGGAGCTGCTAATGTTTCACTACTGCAACATCATCTACAGCTTTTCTTCAGGGTTTTAACTACAAAGCACTTTCTCCACATATGCAGCTTTACACGCAGCAACTAACATTTTTTTAATCTTCAGATTTATTGAGTTTTGCCACTGCAAACTAATTATTTTCTTGAACAGACAGCAGACACCTTGGGTAATGGCATCCCTTATTAGGAGTAGAGTTCTCCAGGCCTGATTGCCAGTCAGCAGCTTTTCTCTATAATGCTGAATATTTCAGCTGCGAATCGTATAGCGTGGCCCTCTGGAGGCCAGTAATAAGAGCGGCGGTAGCAAAACCAAGAGTACTAGCTCAGCACGTAACTGACAGAAACTTTCAAAATTACTTTGAAAAATGGTCTGTTATTCTGGAATCACTCACTGGCTACGGAAATGAGCCACTGGGCAGCAGTGATTAGACCCTTCATTAAAGTCAATGTGAAATCAAAAACCACCCTATTCACTTTCTTTGTTCCTGGGCTTATTGTGCACGATTTATCAATGCATGTTATTCGGAAATTTGTAAAAAATGTAATAACTTTACTCAGACATACCAAGTAAAATGGATTACAAAAATCATTTTATGTTGACTTTGACCCTACTGTGAACTTTTCTCCATCATCTAAGACATATTTGGTTCATTTTACACTACAGCAGCAATTTAGACCATGAAATATAAGTTTACCCCTTTTAGAAAGAGAAATTTGAGACTAAATGGTTCCTATATCGAGTTAAATGTTGAGAGGGCATGAAATTGAGGTTCAGGTGAGGTTAGACTAATCTGAAAATATGCTGATATGTGCTTTGATTAACACATGAAATATTTGAAAAGTCTCAATGCTGAAAAGTGCATATATATAATATATTTTATATATATATATATATATATATATATATATATATGCGCCAGCATAGATCAGAATTTATGGACTTATCTGCACTTCCCATTTTCTGTAACGCACTAGGCGGACTCCAGGGCTCAGACATCTTGATTTATTCTGAAGATACACCTCCATGTATGTGGCAGTAAAAGAAATTGAATCATTATGCTAGACCTTGATTCGGCTGATAGAAAATGAAATAAAACCTGCTCATGCCTGCCAAAAATCTTGATTTGGAGTCAGCCAAGGCCATCTTGAAAATAAAAGATGGGGGGGGCGGGGTTGTAAATGTTCAAAAAGAATACAGCTTGTTTGCTTCAAACTCTTTCTGTGCATCAAATCAATAGTGAATAAATATTGACAGTGAAGGGTTATGAAAATGAATATATACTAGAAGCTACAGTTCGTGTCATTATCACTATTAAAACTGTATGTTTGTATCATACCAATATCTCAACTTAAATTTCTTGTTGTTTTATTTTTGCGCATAAACCGTCACCTGAGAGCTAGGCAATAAAGTACAAACTTTGAGCTTAATTAAAATGGGACCAAAAGCACAATGGAGTCCTCCTCCACTCCTCAACATCTCCCAGTCTTGCTTATTAATGAATCCATAAATTACACTGACGCATGAGGATGGAATGGATGGATATCAAGCAGAGAAAAGCCTCACCTCCTGACAGCATCTCGTTTTTGCTCATCGATGTTTTCCCACCATTTGGAAAAATATGAGATCTCAGACCAGATCATTTTTCGCCGACTGTCTTCGTGTAATTTCACCACCATATTGTTGAGAATGTGTTGCGTCTGGTCTCTATAGTAGTCATCAAATGTCTTGAGCCAGCCTGAGCAGAACAACATACAAACTTGTCACAGAGGTTGCTGAGATGATGTCATGAACCTACTACAAACTTTGACTTAATATTTAAAATGTTTTAACTCAAAAATGAAAATTCTGTCATAATTGTTTCACTCTCAAGTTATTCCAAACCATTCTTTCTTCTGTGGAACTCTGAAGGAGGTGTTTAACAGAATGTCCAAGCTATTAAATGGGAATTAAAGCTATTAAATACTAGTGGCCAAAAACCTTTGCACAGTACTGTATATCCAAGCTTGGTTCAGGGATCGGTTGTAGAATTTTTTTGAGTGGCCTGTTCAGTCTTCAGATTTAAATTTCAGAAAAAATATTGGTCACACTTTATTTTAAGGTCCAATTCTCGCTATTAATAAACCATTAACTACAACTTTTGCTTCAATAAACTCCTAATTTGCTGCTTAATAATAGTTAGTAAGGTAGCTGTTAAGTTTAGGTATTGGGTAGGACTAGGGATGTAGAATATGCTCATGCAGAATATATGCTTTATAAGTACTAATTAACAGCCAATATGTTAATAATAGGCATTAGGGGTGTCCCCGACTAAGGATTTTCATAGTCGAATCGGAATTTTCGAATCTTGCCGATAGTCGACTGATAGTCGAATCGTATGTTTGGGGGCGGGGCTAAATACATTACCAAGAGTCAATCAGACATTCGACAGTCATAATTACTGATGTTAACACACAGGGAAAATGTGTAACGGATGCCTCGCAGATACAAAAATAATGTTTTATGTTTTGATTAAAAGATAGTTAACATTAAACATCAGTGAAACCCTAAGAATTCACAACATTTTTTACAATAGTGCTCTCATTATAACGCTATGTATATGACAGTAGTTATTAATGTTCTGCATTTCTGTTTTGAGCCGCGCACGCTGAAGATGACCAGTAGAATGAAGCATCTGATAGCAGGTTTTTAATCAATGGGATTTAACTCTTCATTTATCTCATATAGAATACGCTTCGTTATTTATACAACATAACGTTGTATTGCGATTTATAGGCTATCTGCACAAAATGCCCCGAATACATGAACGTGTCTGCACGGCTCTGAATTAACTCATTTTATGGACGCGTTCTTCATGCAACAACATGCAGAAACACGGCAACTAAACTCTAAAAATTCACAGCGTTTTATTATAATAGTGTTCTCATTATAATGTTATGTATATGACAGTCCCAGTCATAGTTATTAATATTCTGCATTGCTGTTTGTACTGCTCGCGCTGCGCGCTGAAGAGATAATCACTGTATAGTACTACTATGAAGCGCTTTACTGTAGCGTAACTCAACCAAATGCATCTTGTATGAGATAAATAACACATGATATATAGAATTGTTTTGAAATCACTTGTACCCTACCTGATCGAAAAAAATCCAGTCTTTCACTCTCTGCCTATGTCAATTTGAGTCTTGTTAAAGATTTAAATCCCTGCCACCAAGATGCTCCTCTGTCGGTCACGGATTATGGAAAGTGAAACTTAAATCTATAGGGGTGGTTGGATTTATTCACGCACGTTGAAATATTTATTTAAAGCTTTTTTCTGTTTAGATTCTTATTTACAGCATTATTTTAATAGGCTGTATATTCACTTATTGGGAGAAAACTGGTAGTTCTATGTGAAATCAGACATTTGAGCACCTCCATATAGCCAAAATGGCATGATCATAACACCCCGCAAATATTCCACTGTGAGATTGGGAGTCGAATCAGGCTCCTCCTATCAAAGCATCGAATCGTCGACTATTCGGGGTCACCCCTAACAGGCATGCTAATAAGCAACTAGTTAATATTGAGAATTGGTCCCTATACTAAAGTGTTACCAAAAATATTTGTTGAGATTTGAAGAAAGCAGTGGAAACATGTCAGCACTCAGAGACAACATTTATTGAGGGTAACAAAGAATAAAAGATTCTCTACAAAATGGAACTTTTGGGTGTTTTTTAAATTTTAAATTTGTACATGAATGTTTAGAGCCAATTTGTTTACTGATGCCTTGGTGTAATTGTTTTCATTAAATGTTCTTCACGGCAACAGAATACCTTGCAGTTCAATGGGGGTTGAATTTTTTTTTTTTTTTTGTACAATAACTTTTTATTGTTTTTACATTAGAAAACAAAACAAACAAAAAAAAAACCATAAAAAAAAAACAAAAAACAAAACTGAACACCCCCCACAACAACATACAAGAGACATACAGTCAGGTCCATAAATATTGGGACATCGACACAATTCTAACATTTTTGGCTCTATACACCAACACAATGGATTTCAAATGAAACGAACAAGATGTGCTTTAACTGCAGACTGTCAGCTTTAATTTGAGGGTATTTACATCCAAATCAGGTGAACGGTGTAGGAATTACAACAGTTTGCATATGTGCCTCCCACTTGTTAAGGGACCAAAAGTAATGGGACAGTTGGCTTCTCAGCTGTTCCATGGCCAGGTGTGTGTTATTCCCTCATTATCCCAATTACAATGAGCAGATAAAAGGTCCAGAGTTCATTTCAAGTGTGCTATTTGCATTTGGAATCTGTTGCTGTCAACTGTCAAGATGAGATCCAAGAGCTGTCACTATCAGTGAAGCAAGCCATCATTAGGCTGAAAAAACAAAACAAACCCATCAGAGAGACAGCAAAAACATTAGGCGTGGCCAAAACAACTGTTTGGAACATTCTTAAAAAGAAGGAACGCACCGTTGAGCTCAGCAACACCAAAAGACCCAGAAGACCACGGAAAACAACTGTGGTGGATGACCGAAGAATTCTTTCCCTGGTGAAGAAAACACCCTTCACAACAGTTGGCCAGATCAAGAACACTCTGCAGGAGGCAGGTGTATGTGTGTCAAAGTCAACAATCAAGAGAAGACTTCACCAGAGTGAATACAGAGGGTTCACCACAAGATGTAAACCATTGGTGAGCCTCAAAAACAGGAAGGCTAGATTAGAGTTTGCCAAACGACTTCACAGTTCTGGAACAACATCCTATGGACAGATGAGACCAATATTAACTTGTACCAAAGTGATGGGAAGAGAAGAGTATGGAGAAGGAAAGGAACTGCTCATGATCCTAAGCATACCACCTCATCAGTGAAGCATGGTGGTGGTGGGCATGTATGGCTACCAGTGGAACTGGTTCTCTTGTATTTATTGATGATGTGACTGCTGACAAAAGCAGCAGGATGAATTCTGAAGTGTTTCGGGCAATATTATCTGCTCATATTCAGCCAAATGCTTCAGAACTCATTGGACGGCGCTTCACAGTGCAGATGGACAATGACCCAAAGCATACTGCAAAAGCAACCAAAGAGTTTTTGAAGGGAAAGAAGTGGATTGTTATGCAATGGCCAAGTCAATCACCTGACCTGAATCCGATTGAGCATGCATTTCACTTGCTGAAGACAAAACTGAAGGGAAAATGCCCCAAGAACAAGCAGGAACTGAAGACGGTTGCAGTAGAGGCCTGGCAGAGCATCACCAGGGATGAAACCCAGCGTCTGGTGATGTCTATGCATTCCAGACTTCAGGCTGTAATTGACTGCAAAGGATTTGCAACCAAGTATTAAAAAGTGAAAGTTTGATTTATGATTATTATTCTGTCCCATTACTTTTGGTCCCTTAACAAGTGGGAGGCACATATGCAAACTGTTGTAATTCCTACACCGTTCACCTGATTTGGATGTAAATACCCTCAAATTAAAGCTGACAGTCTGCAGTTAAAGCACATCTTGTTCGTTTCATTTGAAATCCATTGTGGTGGTGTATAGAGCCAAAAATGTTAGAATTGTGTCGATGTCCCAATATTTATGGACCTGACTGTATAATGTTAAATCAAATAAACATATACAGAATGTATCTTCCAGCATTCAATGACAGCATGTTAGTATTTCCAATTTAAACATACTCGGCCTTTTTACAAACTTGTGATATATTCTGAGGGAGACTACAAAAGAATGGGGACCATAAATTTTCAAATTCAGCCTCATTTCCATTGCTAACGGCCCCAAGACGTTCTAACGGAAGAATTCTGAAAGTCTCGTTGTACCATTGGTTCACTGTTGGGGGTGGGTTGAATAATTTTGATTGCAACTGTAGTTTATTCTTTGAGGTAACATAAATATGCCAACGTATATGAATACGGTACTCATTTATTGATATATTTCATGGTATAACCAAACACTACCATTCAAACTTTAGAGTCAGAAGGTAAAATAACTTAATTTTAAGAATCTTGAAGACAAATTACAGTATCTAACAAAACAACATACAATTAGTCAGGATGCTCAGATTTAGAGGCAAATTAAAGATATTAAAAATAAGATGGATGAGATATGTAAGTAGGAGAAGATTTAAGAGGCATTTGAATTGTATTATAAATCTCTATATTCTCAAAAGACAGCAGGTAAATTGTGCATCGATTAAAACTTTTACTCTTGACATTCCTTCTATTGGACAGAAGCAAAGTAATCTCTTAAAAGAAGTTACACAGGAAGAATTTCATAGAGCTTTAAATAATCTTACAAATAACAAAACTCCTGGTAATGATGGTTCAGAGTGGTTCAAAACATTTAGACAAGAGATCTCACTCATTTTTATCTCATCATTTAATTGGACTCTGAAAGAAGCAGATATTTCTCCTCTTGGAGAGAAGCAATAATTTCAATTATACCTAAAGAGGAGAAAGATAAAAACCCTATGTAGTTCATTTAGACCTGTATGAGCTTTGAATGTAAAATACAAATTGTTAGCCTCTATTTTAGCAAAAATGCTTGAGTCGTTTCTACCAATTTAATAAAGTCAGATCAAACAGAATTTATTAGAGGACAACAGACTCCGAGCAATATTAGACAAATTCTTCACATAATTAAAACTAAATTAAAAAAAAAAAAAACTAAAAAAAAAAAAAAGATCATGTTAAAGCAACTTTAGTAAGCCTGAATACAGAAAAGGTATTTTATTGTGTGAATTAGGAATAGTTATTTCAGCTTTTACAGAGGTTCAGAATCTCAGAAAACTCAGAAGCTTGCAGTATAAAATTATAAAAAATATATATACAATTATGAAGTGGAACATGACATGAGTGTCCCCTCTCACATGTATTGTTTCAAATTTATATTGAACCTCTTGCTCAGGCAATCAGAGAGGACAAGACAATTTGGGGAATTAGTATTAATAAACCACAACATAAACTTGCATTATATTCTGATGATTTATATTATCTAGATATAAATTAAACACACAGAGAACAAAAATTTTGTCTTTTGATTTCAACTCAACAAAAGAACTTAAGCGTAAGTTGAAAATTAATTGGAAACAAAATTCACTTAAATATCTGGCAGTATGGCTAAAACAAGCTCTAACAAAGTTTTTAAGAAGAACTATAATATAATCAGTCCCAAAAAATTAAAGATCTTAAACACTGGTCCTTGCAGATTGGATTTTAGCTCAGTAACTAAAAGCATAAAAATAAATGTGCTTTCGAGATTGTTACACCCTTTCCAATCACTCTCCTGGATGGGATAAATCAATTTCTAGATTCATTTGAAAAGGAGGAAAGCCAAGAATTAGATATAAAACTCCTTAAATGGATAAAAGTAATGAGGTAAGTCACCAATCTGAAAGACTGCCGCACATGCAGTGCCACACAATTAAGACCATTGGTGTATTGGTGTGATTTCGAGGTAGAGACAAAATGGACAAAAGAAAAAGAAAATTCGACAGATGGCGAAATTTGAGGGATGACAGTTTAGGCTTTAATAGGTTAAAAAAAAATCTAACTTCCAAAAGCAGATACATTATTACAGTATCTTAACCCACTAAATTCTGTTTACAGTGATGAAGGAACTTCATTTGCGGAAGTAAATTCAGATTTTGAATTGGGTGGCACACAATCCAGATTAACCAGGGACGATGGATTATAGGTTTAAATAATTGTATTTTTAAGGAATTTCCTCCATTTGCACAATTATAAAGGATGGCAATACAGAAAGCTTCCAAACTTCCAAAGACAAGTTTGCCCTTGTAAACCAAGACCTATTTAAATACTCAAAAGAGATAAAAGACAATGCTCAGATTAATCTAATCGCACAAATTATTATACATGGATACATAAAGTTACAAATAGGACAGTATCCGAATTATATATAAAGCGATAAATAATTCTAGCAGACATCTAGACAGAACATATAAGATGAAAATGGGAAAAAGAAGTAGGAATCACATTGACTCCGGACCAATGGAATAAAATATGTACTTCCCCACATACCTCAGCAAGCTCAAAAATGTGCCTTGAGTTCTTTTGGAAGAACTTGACAGGATTTTTTTATCACACTGAGATGTAAGGCATTACAAACAGGTGCTCCCCACACATGTTAGAGGAACAGTGGGGCAGAGGAGGCACATAATGCAAATATACAGTGGCAATGCCCAAAGATGAATAGTTTCTGGGAGGTCATATGGTCTCTTATTAATAGTACTAAGTTATTCTGTGTTCAATATTTGGGGGATATTCCAGATGAGGTTGAAAAGAATGACAGATGCTTGTTTAAGATATTACAGATATCCAGTGGTACAAAGAAGATAAATCTAAGAGAAAAGAATGGTTTCAAATAGTAACGGATGTCAAAGAAATGGAAAGACTCATATTTATACTCTGACTGCAAAAAAATATCTTTGAGAACAAATGGAGAAAGCTTTCTCATCTGCTGAATAGAGGACTGCGTTTGAAAGCTTACATGAGTGTTTAATGATTTAATGTACTGTTGAGCTGACTGATCAAATATACATAATGTATGGCAACTTTTATTGTAATTTTTGTTTCATGTTTTTCTTTTTCTGTAAGTTTCTCTTCTCTTACCAAAATAAAAAAAAAGTTAAAAAAAAAGTGTAAATCCAAGTAAACTAGCTTTATCACATAATACAATTCCAGTACCATAGTACTGCCTTTTAATAAAAAAAAAAAAAGAAAAAAAAGTGGCATGTCTGGTTTTACAGGAAGCATGAAGGACTGTGTTATGCTCTAATTATTGGCATACCTGAAAATAAGGGGTTTACATTCATCTAACACACCAGTTCTTCACTTGACTGATGAAATGAATGTAAAACTATACTCTGTAAATCTATAGACACAATACACATAGTATTAGTGTACAATTTTACAGTAGTATTACCTGGTGTCACCTTATTGTTTCTCAATTTTAGAAGCTCAGGTTGACTAGGAATACAAGTTAAAAGTTTAAAATGAACCAAGCAAATATTAAAAGTGAAGAGTGTGATTTCTGCACCTCAATTAGCACCAAATGAAATCGCAAACAAAAAGAGGTTTCGCAAACACACCCACAATCTTCTACTATTTATACACATAAGCAGTCCACAAACTTACACCCTGCAAACAGACACTCCCACTTTCTTAATAATTACCAATATCTGAATCCCACATGAAATGTTCATAAACATGAAATGACAGTTTCCATATATTATTAATAACTGCAAGTCAAACATTCAGAAAACTAATCCTAATAAGTATAAAGATGTACTGACAGCTGTCTAAACACATTAAACTGGTACAAGAGTATTCTAACATCAGAAAAAGATAAAGGTGACAGCATAAGCAACAGACCATAATTGACGGTTGCTACACATCCTTTACCATAAAACATCACATTACGACATTTAACAGGAAAAAAACAAGACTTTTCAAGAACCAGTTTTCCAACTAAAAGTCAGTGGTGGTTTATGCTGAGGGGACTGACTTGCTTCTTGCTAACTAAAAACTAATAAACATAGTAAATTAGATTATATGATAAATGTGAATTAAACGTTTATTAATTAAATGTAGATCTGTTCATGCACACTTTTCGTTTTCCTTTCTAAATCAACATTTTGACAAAAAACAACAATGAAACAAAAGTGACAAGTGAAAAAACAGGACAGATCAGGTTACCACACACACAAATTATGAAGTCAAACAACAAATATGCTAGGGAGTCGGTTGACCTGTGTGTGTGAGAACAGTGCATGTTAATTCACCTGGTAATGTTTGCTTAAAATAACTGAAATGGGTTCATGATGGAACACTATTATCCATCAACAGTCTAGACACACTTGAGTGAGTAATTAGAATTGTATTGTCTTCATTTATTTAAAAGTTTGTTTGTTTTATTATTTTAAGTAATATTTGAAGTATTTAGTTTATTATAGGTTTTTAGAGTCTTGTGCCATGCGTATAGCATTTTTTGCACAGTTTCAAGCTAAAAGAGTCTTGTGAGTCCCTGCATTTTTTTTTTTTTTTTGATGGTGCTGCATCAAGCTGAACACAGAAACATTTTATGTAAAAACCTCCTAAAATTCACATGTGATCGGGACCAGGTGAAACTGCCATGGGGTTCTCTTTGTTATATAATTCCCCTTTTTAAGGTTTCCCTGTAACATAATAACAAAATGGCTTCATGCATGCTTTCAATGTTAATATTTTACACAAAACTTCAGCTTTAATGCTAATTTAAGAAATAATAAACAAACATTATGACAAATTAAGTCATCACCTTTTCCTTTTGAGTATGGATAAACCAACCAGATATTATTACTTTTCACCCTACAAAAATATCAAAATGAATTGAAATTACAAATAGAAAACATGTTTATCATAGAAGAGGTGTATATTTCCTGATGAAACACCTGAGATTTCAAAGACTGACCTTGTAAACGCAGACAGCATAGATATGATTTCAGATTTATTTGTAATTAAAAAAAATACATTAATCATAGATTAAAAAGACTATCTAGATGTAAAAACAAAATCCTACAATCGAAGTAAGAGAACATCAGGTTATATTAAACTCATTTTTGGTGAGGTAAATACCGACTGCTGTGTATCTAACAATAATTTCCTCTTTGTCCTTTCTCAAATGTAACATAAAATATGAAGTGCACACTTGGTAATTTACACGGAAGGGTCAAGTAATAAACTTCCTGTTATTGTAGAATGCTATTTCATTGTTAGCTCTTTTGCCCCGAATGAGACGACTGTGGAAAGGTACATCAATTCTCATCTATCACAGCGATTGAAACAAACAGAAAAGGCAAGTCTAGTCAGTTAGCTGGTTTAAAGAAATATTCAGTGTTCAATCAATACAAGTTCAGCTATCAACAGCACTTGTCCATCACCACAGGAAGTAATCTCTACTAGTCCTAGCTATTTTTAAGCTAAAACTCACAGTTTTAGTAAGGCACTTATAATGGACAAAATACAGACAATGTTTGAAGTATAATTATGTAAAATTAGTTACACACCTTTTGTGTGTAAAATTATATTGTATCTTTGAACTTCGTTGTCATGGCGACTTTCTCACAATAAGCATAAGGATACCAGAAAGGGACCTGATGTAACTATGACCCCGTTCACACCTGGTATTAATATCGCTCTCAGGTGATTCAACCAGAAGTGGTCAAACAAGGTGCAAAATGTTTCCTAACAACAAAACCAACTGAGGAGATAGTCGGAAGTGCATGTGGCCACATGATTTTTTTTCTGTGCTTTCTTTTCAAGTGTTATGATAAATACACACAGAGTAGCAATATATTGGTGATGATGAGTGATGTATATAGTCATGAAACCAGAGACCCTTCACTCAAAATCTCATCCGAGCAGTCAAAAAAGATTTGAGACTACCACGTGTAAATAGCGATGTGTCTTGTCTGGCTAGTTGTGATCAGATCACCTGAGACAGATCTTAATTCCGAGTGTAAATCAAAGACAAAGCATAAATATCATTAGGATTTACTCTCTTGTAATAAAAAAGATGTTAAGCACAGACTAAAAGAAATAAAAGAATTTAATCAACTCCATTTTAAATCAGTTTTACACAGAACAAATTCCTCCCATAGGAATTTTGTCGGTAACACAACAGACGGTCATCCACCTGGAAAACTATTCCTACCAAACATAGACCATTTTTTAGACTATTTAAACTATAGCTCAAACTATAAAAAGGTTGTAATGAATAATTTATGTAAGTGCTTTAACAAAAATTCAAGAGTCACATTTCTGTTTTTAAACCATCCGAAATACTGTCCTACTTTATTTGCATGACTCTAACAGGAACTGAATACACTAAAAATAATCAACATGTGTCTGCATCTGAAAGCACACACCATCTCATATCCACTAGGGCTGGGCAAAATGGCCAAACATATTATCACATTTTTTTCTGCATCATTCAATATAAATATTTATCATGATATGATTTCACACTATAATCGGGAAGGCTCCGAAGGAAATGCATTCCAAGTTTGTTAAAAATAAATATAAATTATTGGGTTGGGTTCTGTGTTTTATAATTTAATATAAATTCATCATCAAACTGGTGCCTAATGAAATTAATTCATAAAGTTTTAACAGTTTAAATCACATTGTATTTACAAGTGTAATCAAATTATTACAATAACATTTACAACAAAACATTTTGTTTTGTCAAAATAAGGTGTTACAAAACTGTATACTGCACAAACTTTTATTTCGGCAGTTTGTAGTTATGAACTGTGAGTTTGTTTTGCATTTAACAATTTAATGATAGCTTCACTTTCTAGCAACACACATGTCTAGATGTAGGCTAAATAGAGCGAATTACTTACACGTGATGTTGCTGTGCTGCGTGGTCATGAAAACTTATTGTCTGCATATGTTTTTAAGCATTCCGGTTTAAAAACAAGTGATTTTAAGCCACTGAAATGCAATCAGCAGTGAAAGAGAGCTCATTTTGCTATATGTGCATGCTGAGAGACACATGTGAAGACGGTGCTTATAGAGCGCAGGAGTATTGAACGGTGTTGTTTTTGCCGCTTTATAGGCCTTGAACGGTTAAATACACACACTTGCATGTGTCAAAATGCCCATCTTTCCAAGTATTCTCGTAAACACAGTAATTTAGGTCTTAAGTGAAAGCAACATTATACTTGATCTTGGCAGCTCTTAATGTGACAGCAGTCTAATATTCCTGATGTCTGTCATTCATGTTAATCAAACCACAAGAGAGAAAGAGAAAATCTCTCACTGCTCTTGACTAAATCACTTTTATAACTTTAATAAGAAGAAATATATATTTAATTTACTTTGATTACACAATGTATGCAGAATTTATTTATTTGTTCTACTGTAGCTTGTATGTAGTTTCTTATTCTTATTTAATCACTGACTGTTTATTTGTCTTCAGTGCGCTTGAGTTTTTTTATTTTTTTTTATTTAGGCTAGTATTTATTTTTTTGTGATATTGACACTGATGACAAGAATCATGAAATTTCTATGGTATCAAAATCATAAATACCTTATTTAAAGCAGAAATAACTATATCGTGATCATATATAGTTACTGTGAAATAAAATTAATCATATAAGATTTTGGTCATATCGCCCACCCCTAGTTGTAGTGGTGATTTAGATGAATATTCATTGAGAAATTACATTTCATTGTTGCCTCCAGCAGATAAAAGACTAGTTTGGGCATGACTACTCGACTAGTCAATTACACACGTGCATCCCTGGATTTAATCTAGGTCTGCAACTGATCCAATTTCAGCCATTAATCACAAATGTTTGTAATATTTATCATGCACATACATCAAACAAACACATGTCTGTTTACTTGATAAATGGTGATTCTCATTGACTACAAACACTGGCCAACAAATATTAGTACTCACCAGGGTCATTATGTGAATGGGGCACAACAAAGACTTGGAGTGGCTCATTGTTCCATTCATTGTCCTGATAAGAGATATCAAAGCCTTGTTTCCATACTCCACCATCAGGGTTATCAAAGCTGAGTAAATCATAAACATCCAACATCTGGAAGAAAGAGGAGAGAATATCATTTTACTGGACTATAACAGACATGCTTCCATTCAGCTCATATATTTTTGCTGACTAAGTGCAGAAATCAGTTCATAATGCTAGATGTGTACATCAATTTCTATAGGTTATGAAAGTGAAAATCATTTTGCAGAGTTACTTAAAGGCTGGACAGAAGGAAGTCTTGATGAAAATTCACTGACAGTTAATTTAATGATAACAAAAGCATCCTCATGGCTTCACTGTGATAAAACTCATTCAAACATCAATTAAATCAAAAGAGGATTGCAAAGTAACTTTTGGCTAAATTCTATTTAAATCCAGATGACACTCCTAAAACATGTGGCCCTAGTTCATATCAGCTGTAGGTCTTCTGAAACAATATTCCTGCACGTAAATCGAAGATGTTTATTTAGAGAGGAATTAAATGTAATTATTGACAAACACAGCACAACACTAATTCAGCAGGGATATTTTTCCTCAAGTGACGGATGGAAAAACACCAATATTTCTAGGTTGGATAGCAATATAAATCATAGACTTGCACCTGTAAATGCTGATATTACATCACATCCCCATGTAAAACAAATAAAGGCGGAAAAGGGCTAAGGAAAAAGGCAAGCCATAGACAAACGTACATGCAAATATATGCAAAAATTAGTCTGCTAGTGTGACACAATTCAGGCATTGAGATATTTCTCAACCTCCACAGAACAGCCAGTGGGTCTCCAGAAAACAAGTCTCTCTGGCATTGATCTATCCGTGTTTACTGTAACATTGTTAAATGAAAAAAATATTTTAAAAAAAGTATGCATTATAAAACAGCAAAACATAGTTTCAAGGTGACTGTATGAATTATTTTTCTCTTACTTTCTCTGTCACACCAAACTTATGGAATTATGAATCTCTTTCTGATGCATTACAGTATCACAACATATAAAATACATGTGACAGCAGTGAACATCCTGATAATATAGTTTAACCCTTCAGTTAAAGTCTACCTTTATTATATAGTTGACCAGAAGTGGTTTACTTGTGTATGTCTTACAAAAATGTGATGATATTGAGGTTTTAGTTTGGAGGAAGAACGGATATCAACTCCCTTTTCCGGCATGAATTAATTGCCATCTGAATGTGTTTTATCACAGTTGACCCATGCAAATGTTATTTACAGACTGTTAATTAAAGTTGGCTTATTTCCAGCTATTGTTGCTAAAAAAAAAAAAAAAAAAAAGAAAAAAGAAAAAGGAAAGTCAAAGAAATGGTTTTTTTCACTTTGTCACTTATGCTCATCAAAGCTGCATTTATTTGATTAAAAGTACAGTAAAAACAGTAATATTGCAAAATGTTATTGCAATTTAAAATAATTGTTATTTTAATATGTTTTAGAATTTATTCAGCATTTGAATTACTGTCTAATATACTGTATACAGTGCACAGCATAAATGAGTACACCCCCTCTAAAAGTTAACAAATTCAGCAATTACTCTTTACTTAGATGACATGTTCGGGTTCTTTGGAGATATAATGTTCCAACAAGCCTGCTTGATCAATTACCAAAGAAGAATGTCAAAATTATTCAGCAAAATAAGATTTTCTTATCAAAGTGATAAAATGTTGTGTTGCAAAAATGAGTACACCCTCCTGAAAATTACTAAAAAATATATATATAAATAAATAAATAATTAAATAAAGGTGTATAGGTTTAAGGCTATTTTTGATCAACAGGCAAGTATACTGAACCAAAACTTTTAAAGACAAGTAATTTCCTGACAATTAAAAGTGTTATATAGCCCACTGAATCATACTCAGACTTAATGCTGGCAGCAGTGGAACCACTTGGGAGAGAATTTCCAGGTGACTTATTTTTTAGCATAAAAGAGGACAATGGTACAAGAGGAATACCAAATTATTGTTTTAAGTGTGAAAATATAGCAGAAGTAGCACCGACATTCAGAAACAATGGACTTGTGACAAGGCTCCTGAAATAATCAGGTCTTCACTTTAAGTTTTCATTTAGTGATGAGTGAATTTTTGCTAGAAAAAAAGAGCAGGAGAAATAACATGCAAAAGAGTGACACTTTATCTCACAGAGTATGATGCAGCCTGCAGAAGTGACATGCATGGTTGTTGTCACCACTAGAATTACCTACTGTAGGCAAAGCAAAATAAACTCATTTAACCTCTTCCAAGGCCCATATTTACGAAATAGAGACTTCTGGGAATCCATACTCTGGTCTCAAGAGACCAAGTCAATCATTTCGGACCCAAAAGCATCCAATATGTTCTGGTGTTGCTAGAGGAGGAGTACAGTGAGAAGTGCTTGGTACCCACAGTAACGTTCAGTGGTAGTAAAGCTTTTATATAGGGACGAATGAGTGCTAAAGGTCTGAGGGAGTTGTGCTTTATCAATGCTGTCATGAATTCACACACCACTGTGTGATGTAATACAAAAACTTGAAACAGAAGATGCTACCCTCCCCTCATTCGCTGCATTATTGGGCATTTTTTCAGCATGACAATGAAGATATTCATTCTCCCAAGGTGAAAATCCTTCAGTGGACATGTATTTCACTCAATCTTAACGCTCTTGAGCAGCTGTGGGGGATTCTGTAGAGACGAGCTGAGCAAAACTCCCCATTAAAGACCAAAGCATTTAAGGAGGTCGTCCTCCAGGAGTTAAACAGGACAGATGTGAAAATTTGTCATGAACTTGTACACTCAGTGCCAAGAAGGGTCAGAGCAGTATACTTAAAGTTCTGGAGGACATACTAAGTACTAGAATATTATACATTTGCTGAATTAAATCTAGGGTGTACTCATTTCTGAAATCCTTCATTTAAACAGAATTGGCTAATTTACTTATCTTACAGAAAATATTGGCATATATTTTGTTGTTTTTATTAAGTATATGTTTAATACATTTCAATTTTACCATCTTTCCATGAATTATATAAGTGATCATTAAGAAAATACATCTTTTTATTCAATATATAAAAAGATGTATTTATTATAAAATATATAAAATATATATATAAAATATATATTTATTCAGAGGGGGTGTACTCATTTATGCTGTGCAATGTATATATATATATACCTATTATACTATTATAAATATTTATTATTACTACTATTGATTATATTTAAATTATTTATAAAATATCTAACACACACATATATTTTATATTAAATACTGACAGGGCAGGTACTGTGGAAATCTGTATCACTGGACTGACAGGGCAACCAAAAGAAACATTATCATTGAGTTCTGACAATAATCAGTTGCTCCACCTAATCTTAACATTTCTTTTTTTTTTTTTTTTGTACCTGTACTCCATCCGCTGCCTTGGAGTACGTTCGTGCTGCAAACTGGCAGTCCTCTGAGTGGATGGGGAGCAGCGCAGGAGCAGGGGGCAGCAATTCCAAGTTCCCCTGACTCATGTTCCCTTCAGGAAACGTTTTCCCATCTTTCACAGTTTCCCTCAGGTTAATTACGGAGTCCCTGATGTTGGCAATGATCTCATTGTTCTCTGCAAGTAGTCTTTCTAAGTGGTCTATTTTGTCCTGCAGAATACCAAGCTGACCCTGTAGAATACAGAAAAACAGTGAGTAACACTTAACACTGGACAAGATCATGTACCACTTCAACTGAATGCATTACTTATGGATTTAGAAAATATATTTTAACATCCAAAGTAATTTAATGCAGCATCTGGCTGGCAACTTTTCCAGATTAGGCACAAGCACCATGTCTATGAAAACGGGAGAGACTAAAATGCGCAACATTCAATTCGAATTCTCCCACTGTGACTCTCAAATTTCATTCAAAAGAGGTGTTTGAATATTTGTCACGCCAGATTATAGTACATCAATGTCAAAGAACATCAGTGGTAAACCTTGAAAAACACTCAGGAGATTCATATTTGCCTGCTGCCAGAGTGTTAAGCTTAGGTTTAGTCTACTGGATTTCAAATAAACACAGCGTATGTAAGACACATGTAGGACTTCTTACTGAATTTAGGGTCAGCCTAAATTCAACCCTAAACATCAATGCTTCTCGGCTGTCATTCTTAACCCTATGTACACATCAGAAATGTGTCAGTTTTCCAATATAACTGTTTTGTTTCATACATTTGGGGAAAAAAAATCCAAATATACATTTGGTCGTAATGGTCCACCATCAAGAAGCTGTATTGGAAAACAAATCACTTACAGCACATTTGAGTAATGATATTGTATTTGAATCTGTTTTTAATCGCACATTTTAACAGTGTTAAATGGAAAAAGTAAGGGAAAATAGGAAGCATTATGTCTTTCTTAAAGCTGAGTGAACTTCTGTGTCAAAGCTTTTTGTGCATTTTTGGTAATGCCCAAAATGCTGTTTTCGGCTCTGCTTCTACTGACTCTCCAGTGTCACAGCAAAATAAATTATATTTTATTATTAAACTTGGAATAAAAAGACTATGTACCATGAAATAATGCCAAAACAACATTATTATTATTATTTTTTGTTGTTGTTGTTGTTGTTGTTTTTTCTGTTGAGCTGACCTCGCAAGCTGCATGCAAAAGCAAACGTACAGCGCAAACAATGTAGTCCGATTGACGAGCAAATGACTCCTATGAGTCGATTCAATTAATGAATCTTTAAAAATACAATCGTAATATTTCGGTATAAAACATAATGAATACTCAACAAAACGTTTTTCTTCAAGTCATATCAGACTCGAATTTAACAACTGTTCAGTTTACTTAAGGTGCATGAAACTGTCACATCGGTGTTGCGGAGAATACATTTTTTGCGCCTTTTGTAATGCTACCTTAATTTCCTATCTTAATATTACGCAAATAGTTTATATAGGTAGGACCATTTATGGGAGTCTGTGCCTGTTTAAATGCAAAAACTGAATTCAGTAGGAAACTCAATGTGCTGTTGGCTGGGATTTTGAAACACAACCTATGAAGGCTGAGTGAGGACTGAGTGACCAGCTCACTGTCCGAAGATAAATAGAATCTCTCTTTTAATTCTCTTTCTTAATTGCTTAGAACAGTATTCGAAGTTACTTAATAAAAACACACGAGAAAGTATTTGAGAAACAGGAAATGCAGGAAATGCTTACTGTTCACAGCCATCTTTGTGTCTGTGTATTATTTTAACAGCATAATGTCACTTGGAAAGAAACAAACTATCAATTCAAACTACTGTTTTTTATCAACCACATCACGGTCGAGTTAATATTAGCCTGTAAGTTCACGGATCAGCAGTCTGAACACTGAAAACACACATCTGCTGACAACACTGTTTGTATAACACAATTTATTGATAAGCATAAGACAGGAGTACTTACGTTTTGAATTCTCTCTCCATTTGGGTTTTTGCTATGATCTATGTGATCCAACATCAGGTACAAGGAAAATACCACAACACAGAATATGGCACTGCCAAAAACTGTGAACTGTCTGCTGAGCTTCATTTCTCAGATGAGTCCTGTACATTCACATGAAAGGCAAACTTTTAAAAGCGTGTGGGTCGCGAGCGGTGGTCCCGTAGGTGACAGAAGGCAGGAGTGAAAAAGAAAGGTCTTCTCGCCATGAAGAGTTGTGCGGAAGGGGACACCTTCTCTAGCTGACGGCGGGGAAATGTCGCCTTGTGTATCCACGGACTGAAATCCACTGCGATCTGTCTTCAAAGTTTTTACGATGCGGAGGAATTTGTGTAATTCAGCCAATTGTGATGGTCAAACAGGCAAAGGAAAAGCGGCAACCCTGCCCCCTTCCTGCGCTTACTGTGCTGCAGACAGAACAGGAAAAGTGAGCGTGGAGTTGCGCCGCCTAACGAGTGAACACATTATCTCACACACACACACACACACACACACACACACACACACACACACACACACACACACACACACTCAGGTGAGCCCATACATTTTAGCAAATTTTCTGTTGAGGCTGTGGGGTCCCAGACACCTAAATTAATATTTTATTTTCTTCCTCCCTAATAATAATAATAATAAAAACATTTGACAGATATTGATGATTAAAAGCCTGCACTGTAACATATCTATAGAAACGTAAAAATATAGAATTTATGATAGGCCTAACTAAACATTTATTCAGTGTTATTGTGTTAGGCCTATATTTAGGCCTGTCGCAATAATCAATATATCGACTTATCGCACAGTATATGTACATGACCTCAATAATTTTTGGTGACACAGTATATTGCCCATTATATTTGCATAAAAATGAATAGTTTTTGCATTCCACTTGCGCCTGTGTCTTTTCCAGCTTCTCGCACATAATGTGGTGTAGTCATGAGGTGCTAGTTCAAATTGTAAAAATGCTTCTACAAAAAAAAAGTTTCATCTGCAGATATGGCCTTGTTTAGGGATCTGTGCCTTTGTGCATACGAACATCATGTATTTTTCAGCAATAGTGTGCACTCTTAATTTACAGAGAAAAGAAGCCCAGGGAAAAATCTCCATACAAGTTCTTTGTGCATTTGTATTTTTTTTTCTACTTGTTACTTTGCACTTTTTGTTTTTTTCATGACAGGCCTACCTATATTTTATATAAATGTGTTATATTTTATATATATAAAAAAAAAAAAAATATATATATATATATATATATATATATATATATATATTGAGATCCGAATTAATGTAATACAATGCAAAAGTTTTTTTTTTTTTGTTTGTTTTTTTTTCCAGGTACTGGTCAATCTTGAGTTATTTTGCTTCCATAACTTGTCGTCTTTCAAACTAGTGGGAAGAAAATACCCAAAATACACATTTAAGAGTTTATTTTCTTACATTTTACATATTTGCTTGTGTAAATTTCAATTACAATGCATCTTTAAAGGGCATTTTCTTAACATGATTTTTTTTTTCTCATGCACTGAACCAGAAATCTTCAGTTCAGCAGTACTTACATACACCAAACTTTCTATTCCTTTTTATTCTTTTCTATACTCTGAAAGTTTACACAGAAGGGTTTGTTCATATAACATCCACCTGATTTGTATAACATCTTATATAAATTTTTATTTTTTTTTTCCTGGCCATCGGACAGTATTTTATGATTTATGGAGTGATTAAAGAGATATCCAAAATCCCCTTCTTTAAAACCTTTAACAAAATGCTTGTTTTATTCAATCTTTAGATTTCTGTTCCGGACATTTATGCAATATTTAGTGAATATTTAATTAGATATGCCTTATCTGTATATTTAAACATAACATTCCAGAATACAAAAAAATGGTCTTAATGTACTTTTTTTCTTTTTTTTTTTTTTTTTTGCTTTTTACACAGTTTAGCCCACTTGTAGTATCTTACCTTAATAAATTATTAGCTAATTAATGAATTGATTAATCAAGTGAAATTTTTTTTTGTGCGGTATGTTTCCTCCAATTGTTAGGTTTATTATTAGGTTTCTAACTGAAGCACCAAGCAAATGTATCATTGGAAATCAATACCTTTTCAGTTTCACACAATGAAACTTGCATTATTCCAGTGTGTCACCCTATCTTACCCAATCCTACCCTGCCCTGTCCCATCCTGTAACATTCCACCCCATCCCATCCTATCCCCACCTGCATTCTGTTTCCAGGTGGGCTTTAAATTGCACACGTGGTGTTGCTGTTGGCTTGCAGCTGCCAAACTGCACCCGATTATAATACGGCCAATGATTCTCGCAGCTGATTGGCGGACGTGTGTCACGTGACTCTTAAGTTTAGTGTTGACGTTCGCTAGAGTTAGTTGTGACACAGGAGGCATCCAGGAACACAGGTACTGTCCGTTTACAGACAACACACTTCCTAAACCTAAACGTCGTGTGAGTTTTCTGCGTGAAATTGGAGGAATGAAGGCGTCGGCAGACATTATAGTCCACGCCCTAGAAGCAGCAGCGCCTGTCGACAAACATTAGTTAGCTTGTTAGCTGCGCTCAACTTGTATCAGGGCCCGCATTCGACTGAATTGATCCTATTGATCTGGTGAATCACGAGATTCGTGTGTTTCTTTATATAAAAATCGGTTTTGAAGGCTGTATATGACATTTATTGCTATGATTTATCGCCATGTAACGTGACAAGCGATAGCATATGTTAAGCACCTTTAGTGCGTGTTGTTGACGGATGTGATGTGTTTGCTGCAAACTGCATTGGCGACAATAACATGACAGTGATGCGTTATAATCAGGCTGTGCTAAAGAAAACTGTCGTGATGTTACTCTGATAAACATCAGTGTGAGCTGTCATAGGTTAGAAAGCTTTAATTCTTTCTAATCCTGGTCCTGGAGTAGCACTGCATTGCACATTTGGGATGTTTAACACCCATGAGAGAGGCCCCAAGACCTGAACAGGGTGTGTTTAATAAGGGATTGAACTAGTACTTAAACTGCTGCATTTTCTGCATCAAAGAATCTAGGTTAGAACTGGTTTGAGTTGAATCTTCTTTGTTTTAGGCCTATGTAATGTAAAACACTGTGCAACATTTACATGCGTGGATGAATATTTGATATATTAGGTGTCACACTTCAGTGTGTTTTCATTTATATTGTTACATTTAATAATTTAGCCAACGCTTTTATCTAAAGCGACAAATGAGGAACATCACAAGCAATTCATCATTCATGAGTCAATAAAATTTACAGTACCACAAGGCCGAGTTGCAAATCTAAGTGCCTATGTAATTCAATGATATAGGTGCCTTTTTTTACAATGACCCCAAAAAGTATGTTGAAAGTATGTAGGTTAAGTTTGCTGATTTTTAACAAGTTTTGTATTGTTGCAATGTCAATAGTTTATGTAAATGAGCAATGTGTACTCTTTCTCTGTTACCTGCACCCAGATATCCGGTTTATTTGTCATGAAAAGTCCAACGGATGACACAAAACATTTTATTTTGCATCATCTGGTGGACTTTTGACAACTACAGGGCTTTTGTTAAAACTAAAAATCAAACTTCTGCATTTTTGTATTCCCACCCATGGACAGTCAGATCAACAGAGGAGCTGGGCCAAAGTCAAAAGTGAATTATGGGGGTTGAAGTTTTTTGTCAAAAGAAAGTGTAGTGGCTATTTTTCTCTGTTTTCTCTAGTCATGGAGCACAGATTTCAGAAAAAAATTCTTAAAAATAAAAATTCTACTGCTTAGACGGCCAAGATTTTTGGAAAAGCCCATTTTGCATGCAGTAAATTAACATTTTAAGGCCCGTTCACACCACTTCTAACTATAAAGTTTTAGTAATTGTTCTAATTCTTTAAGAATAGGGAACAGAGGAACAATATAGTTGGAAGAACAGTTTTCAGATGATGACTGATAAAAACATTAACAGGCAATCAGAATCTATTTGACTTCAAAGAGCTTGAGCATTTAAAGTGGCAGGTGACATTAACTGCATTGCACGCTTATAATAAACTGAACGTTATCTTGCATTGGTGTTGACAGCAATATAGTTATGATCTTTATAGTTATTGTATATGGTGTGAATTTATACTTCTGTTTCTTGTAGGAATGGGTCAAGAAGCAGCCAAGTCTGCATGGCCCAAACCAACAGGAGGATACCAGACCATCTCGGGCAGGAGGTACGGCCGAAGACACGCGTATATCAGTTTCCGGCCAGTTACAGATAAACAAAGAGTCGCATCCACTGTGGACTGTCAAAACATGGAGAGGACGAGTAGTCAAAAGGACCTAGCAGTGGGTACGTACCAGCTGGTGAAGGAAACCCTTAGTGGATGATGAAACTAAAGAGTTACTCAACATCAAAGCCCGTGTGTGTAATTTTCTCACCACAAATGAGAAAAAAAAAAATAATAATCCCACCCCAAACTTCAGCTAAGGCAATGTCAAGCCAAACTTACTTATAGTTGTCACTAAATGTTATATTTAAATATTGTATTATAATATTATGTTTGAATTACGTTAGCAAACAAGTCCTGAGTAACTTAAAATCTGTGAGCAACAAAAGTGGAGGAATGGATTTTGAGATTGAGGTTCTCATGGTGAATAAACAGCTTTGTAATATTGGGAATGTAACGGGGATTTTGAAGAGCTGAAATATGTGTGTGTGGGTTGTTCTGCTTTAGAGTGAAGCATTCATCACCTTTAAAAGGTGTAGACGGAAACCCTTTAGGAGACCATTTGACTTTATTATGCAAATATATATGAGAATGGTGAGGGTGGGTAGAAAGCAGTTTGAAATGGGTTTCGGTTTCTTCTGTTTTTATAGGTTGACTGTCAAGAAGAGCCCGGGACATATTTCACCCTTAAAACCAAATGAAAACAACAACAAAATTATATTTTTATTAAGAAAATGAAGCCTGTTTTTAGGACCAGTAAGACTTTTTCTGCAACATTATTTTCACGGCAATTAAGCACATGTAAAGCATTTCATTGTCTTACTCTAAATTGTCTCTCATTGTCCCTGAATTTATTAAAATCTCATTCTAATTTACTTCAGTGAGAAAAATAGATTTATTAAAATGTTTAATTATTAAATAATAAGAATTTTTCTTCATAAAAGTAAATTGTTTACATTGTCAAGCATAATTAAGTATATACACTACTGTTCAAAAGTTTTAGATCAGTAAGATTTGTAATGTTTTTTAAAGAAGTTTCTTATGCTCATCAAGGCTGCATTTATTTGATCAAAAATACAGAAAAAACAGTAATCTTGCAAAATGTTATTACAATATAAAATAATGGTTTTTATTTTAATATACTTTAAAGTATAATTTATTTCTGTGATGCAAAGCTGAATTTCCATCAGCCATTACTCCAGTCTAAAGTGTCACATGATCCTTCAGAAATCATTCTAATATGCTGATTTATTATTAGAATTATCAATGTTGGCAACAATTGTGCTGCCAAATATTTTTTTTGGAAACTGCGATACTTTTTTCAGGATTCTTTGATGAATAAAAAGTTAAAAAGAACAGCATTTATTCAAAATATAAATCTTTTCTAACAATATAAATCTTTGCTATCACGTCTTATCAATTTAACACATCCTTGCTGAATAAAAGGTTTAATTTCTTTCAAAAAAAAAGAAAAGAAAAATTTACTGACCCCAAACTTTTGAACGGTAGTGTATATTGTTAGAAAAGATTTATATTATAAATAAATGCTCTTCTTTTTAACCTTTTATTCATTAAAGAATTCTGAAAAAAAGTATCACAAAAATATTAAGCAGCACAACAGTTTCCAGCACTGATAATAAATCAGAATGTTAGAATGATTTCTGAAGGATCATGTGACACTTTAGACTGGAGTAATGGCTGATGGAAATTCAGCTTTGCGTCACAGAAATAAATTATACTTTAAAGTATTTTAAAACCGAAACCATTGATTTATATTGTAATAACATTTTGTAAGATTACTGTTTTTTTTCTGTATTTTTGATCAAATAAATGCACCCTTGATGAGCAGAAGAGACTTCTTTAAAAAACATTACAAGTCTTACTGATCTAAAACTTTTGAACGATAGTGTAGCACAAATTGCACTGCCTTCAGTTTGTCATTTTTAAAAGAGATTTTAAGGTAATTTGAATCATTTTCTGGAAAAGGTGATTTTCATTATTTTATTAAATAATTTATTATCAATTTATTTAATTATAGTAATGATAATTTTGGGGTAAACATAATTGTCATGAAAGAGACATAATACAAAGAATCAGAATTGTTCTAAAATAGGCTTTATTTTTGTGATGCGAAGAATAATGTCTTCTTATATTCTTGTGAATTTGGAAGAAATGTAACCAAAACATTTCTTTGTCACATTCATTCTATAGTGCATATACACCTACTCCCTATATACAAAACAATTAACTTATATCCTGTGAAGGAGAGCAAATAATAACTGAAACATTTTTCTTCTAGCATCAAAGGGCAACATTTCTTCAGTGCTTCAGAATATCCTGCCGACAGCATGCACAAATGCAGTGCGCCCTGAGTTAAACGCAGCATCAAATCAGGAGGGCCACAGCAGGAGGCAGTCATCATTGTGTAGAGTCACAAAAGCGCCCTCGAACCATTTCAAGAGACCAAAGAATGACCAGGTTGTGCCATATGACAGAAAATTTTATGCTGGGATAGAAAAAAGCGAACCGGCTAGAGTGTGGCCCATCAATGAAGACCCTAAGCCCAACCCGGAAGCTCTGAGTTACATCAACATTGATGCTTATGAGCCTGACAGTAGCGGGGCTGAGGAAGAGGACTCGAGTTTAAATCCATCTCAGGCTGCTCAGAAGAGACTTGATGGTATTTGTGAATTGGGTGGAAATTTGCTTGATGATTCACATCCTAATATATTTTCAAAAACAAGTAAACATTCAGTGCAGATGGCACCTTCTAAAAGCGCAACACACCTTTGCTGTGATCAACCAGATTTTGAAAGAACTGTAGAAGCAAATAGGAAAGTTAGTCCGTTGTTGGTTGATGAAGACCAAGCTCCAAAATGTCATGGGGTTACAGCCAGCTCTGTACCCGTTTCCTATAAAAGCACAGGAAAAACCAACCCTGAAGAAACATTTCAGTCCGAAATGGTTGTGAGGCCAAAGATCCACAAACAGACGAGTGAGACTCACCTTGAAAGGAGGAAGCGTTCAGAAAAAGAGGAAGTACGCCATTTGTCAGGCGTAGCAGTCAGAAACAAGTGTGGCTCAGCACCTCCGGGTTTCCTCGTACAAACAAGCCCTGGAAATGAGTTGCTCTTTGACTTTCCACCCATGGCCTTGAGTGACCTCAACTCTGAGGACAGGAAAAATGAGGGTGATAATGCCAAAGTAGATGAGGATGCTGATGAGATCTGGGAAGATCTGGAGAATTTTGGGGAGAAATGTGACCCATCTACAAAGTGTGATGAAAGGTAGAGTATTGCATGTAGTTCAATTTAATTTATTGCACTAAAATGTGTTTAATGAATTGTACAACTTTGTACAGAATAATTATGTATATAAAAATATAGAATATATATATATAAGAATACTGCATGTGCATTAATATATAGTAAGAGGATTCTCTGCATCAATGCCAGTGGTCAGTACAACACAGTTGGTATGATGAGACTAAAATGATGTCACATTACCTTTTTTACTTTGGTAATGGAAGAAAATCTTTAGAGAGAGAAAATCTTTAGATTTTATAAGCTATCACACTATTGTTAAAAAAAAATGTAAGATATGTTTAATGCTTTTGAAAAAGGTATTTTAGGCTCACCATGGCTGAATTTCTGTAATCAAAAATTATAGTAAAACAGTAATGTTGTGAAATATTATTGCATTTTGAAATAACTATTTTTTTGTGAACTTTTTTTTTTTTTTTTTTTTTTTTTTTATAAATGTGATCTATCCCTATGATAGAGCTGAATTTTCAGCAGCCATTACACTAGTCTTCAGTTTCGCATGATTCTTCAGAAATCATTCTAATATGCTGATTTGATGCTCAAGACACTTTTTTTTTTTTTTTTTTTTTTATGTGGTGCTTAATATTTTTCTAGAAACTGAGATACATTTGTTTTTCAGGATTCTTTGAATAGAAAGTTCAAAAGAACAGCATCCATTTGAAATAGAAATATTTTGCAATCTTATAGACAAATATTACGACTTCAGTGTCACTTTTGATCAATATAATGCATCCTTGCTGAATAAAAGTATGCATTTTTTTTAAAAAATGGTTAATGATCCCAAACATAATACTTTTGAGTTCAGTTCAGTTGTAGAAGTGTATTTTTTTTTTTAAGTTCAGTTCTAATAAACAAAAACATAATATTTAGGTCCCACATTTTATATGCGACCCTGTTATGTATTTTGTGATATTTTAGATATATTTCTATAGTATGGTGGGAAGTAAACATCACTTGTAAAAAATCAAGCTCAACATTTCAACCCTGTTACTAAAGATATATATTTACATGTACATTTTGTACGTTTTTATACTATTTTATACATGTTTGCTTGTTTATTTATAGAAAATTACAGAAATGCACAAAACAGGCTTTTAAGTTTGTTCCAAATTTTGCTAACAGAGTTACAGAAATTGCAAAGTCAGGTGGAAGAGCCTCATTTAAAAATCCTGATAATTGAAGTCAAGGATGAGCTTGGGTGGTTAATGTGAATGCTTGGTAAGGTATACACTCAGCAGGAAATGAGTGAGGTGCCAAAGGTGAACTCAGTGGGTGCTCATTCTGCATGCTAAGGCTCTTTAGCTAAGAGGATTAGATTGACTTTTACGAGGTGGGCTCACGTGTGTTTGTGCGTGTATCCCGCTCTGTGTTCTAAGCAGCAGCTCAGAATTCAGCGAGGGCGAGTGGTCGGCCTCGTGGACATCTGACTCTGGGTTGGAGAAAGAGAGGTGCACAAGTGAGGAAAGTTGGGAGACTCTGCCTGGCATGGATGAGCCGCCTGGCAGCAGTAGCAGCAGCAGTCTGGAGGAAGTGCCTTCTCTCAACCTCGCTTTAGAGTAAGCACACATCCTCTAACAAACCCAAAACACTTTAGTAATAATGATAACGGCATTACTCATTCAATTATAAGATTAAGTCTATAAGTTATAAGTTAAGTTATTAAGATTAAGTAAAAATGATGGCAAAGTTTTGACACTATTTAGATATTGCAGACTATGTGCATTCCCACTCCATATCACTTCTTGTTTCTCCGCAACTGTCGTCTTGTATATTTTTGTGTCTTTTTTCCCTTTATTCATCTACAAAATTCAACCTAATCATACTCAGTTCATTTGAAAGCAGTAGATGTGAAAGATCAGTGAGCTGCCTTGCTGATAACATTTTTGGGCGTTATTGGCATTTATCTAGTTAACTAGGCTCATACACTCTCACATGGCACAAATGGAAAGTTGTCTGGGTAGGCTTGTCTGTTTTTGATTAATAAATTGGCCATTAGGATTTTTTTTTTTTCCATTTACTGACAAATAAGTCACACTGAACACAGACATGTGCTACTGCTATTATTCTAACATCTTTGGTCACTAGGAATAGGATGAAATGCAATGTCAGATTAATTTAAATGTTAAGCATTTAATAATAATGTAGTATTCCTTTTTTCTGCTGTCCTGTGTTTGTGTGTGGTGTTGTTCAGGGAGCAGACCCCTTTGGAGGAGGGCGAGATCCCCTGGGTCATGTATAATGAGGACTCTGGCAGCAGCAGTGATGAAGACCCTGATGGTGTCAGTCAGTTTGTGCACCCTGGACTCTTTATCCTGGATGGCAACAATAACCTGGAAGATGATTCCAGCATGAGTGAAGACCTGGACACAGAATGGAGGTCAGTAAACCTTATAGATTAAAAAAAAAAAAAAAAAAGAACAATGTAATTATTGATTATTGAGATTTACAGAGTGAAACATGTCAGAAACATCAGAATTTTTGTTGTCATTTAAAGGGTTAGTTCACCCAAAAATGAAAATTCTGTCATTAATTACTCACCCTCATGTCGTTCCAAACCCGTAAGACCTTCATTCATCTTCGGAACACAAATTAAGATATTCTTGATGAAATCCAAGAGCTTTCTGACCCTCAATAGACAGTAAGGGAACTACCATATTCAAGGCCCAGAAAGGTATTAAGGACATTGTTAAAATAGTACATGTGACATCAGTGGTTCAACCGTAATTTTATGAAGCTACGAGAATACTTTTTGTGCCCAAAGAAAACAAAAATAATTGCTTTATTCAGCGATTTCTTCTTTTCTGGGTCAGTCTTTGACACACGTTCATGAGAGCACCATGACGCATGCATGTGATGCAGCTGGCGCAGGAGCCGGCGTTTTGGCGTAGAACATGGATGCGCTGAACCTTGTTTACAAGCAGAGTAATGCACAGGCATGTGTCGTGGTATTCTCGTGAATGGCACAGAGACTGACCTTCAAGAAATTGTTGAATAAAGTCATTATTTTTGTTTTGTTTACGCGCAAAAAATATTCTCGTAGCTTCATAAAATTGAGGTTGAACCACTGATGTCACATTTTAACAATGTCCTTACTACCTTTCTGGGCCTTGAACATAGTAGCTGTGTTGCTGTCTATGCAGGGTCAGAAAGCTCTTGGATTTCTTTAAAAAAATATCTTAATTTGTGTTCCGAAGATGAACAGGTCTTATGGTTTTGGAACAACATGAGGGTGAGTAATTAATGACAGAATTTTCATTTTTGGGTGAACTATCCCTTTAAACTTATGCAGATTATGATAATGAGAATTTGAAAGGAAAATATGCATGTCATAAAAATATATCGCTGCCCTAAAAAATAGGCTACATTCCTTTATGCAAAAAAAAAAATTCCTGATTTGTGGATGAAACATGACGTATTCATGAGATTCACCTCAAAGATGCATGCCTAAAATATGTAAAATGGTAATGAAATGTATTTACTATAATATATTACAATAAGAACTATTTTGATTGTGTCAGCTGCAACATGAAATGCTGACTAAAAGAGATAAGCTGTGTTCTAAAGTCCTTTGATTTTCAGGTTCCTGGATGAATTTGGTGATGGTTTTGGGATGGCTCAAGCAATCTCTTATGTGGATCATTCCCAGCTCCTCACTTACATGGCATTAGAGGAGCGTCTTGCTCAGGCTATGGAGGTGAGGGGCATCTGCCCTTTTGGATAAACTTGAGTTGCATGATTTGGGAAAAAAAAAAATAATTGCATATTTTTTTGTTTGTTTGTTTTCCTGCTAAAAATTTTGAACATGATTTAAATTGTGAGTTTAGAAACCTATCTATCTATATATCAATATGGGAATAATAATAAATAAATAATAATAATAATAATAATAATAATAATAAATAATTTAATAATAATAATAATTTATTATTATTATTATTATTATTATTATTTATTTATTAAACAATCAAGAAATATAACAATTGTAGTATTTCACTGTAACTTAAAAAATGTAAATTTAAAATTGCGATACTAATATTTATGGCTGTTTTAATTTCTTTATTTTCAAATGTAAAACTACCAAAATTTTCAGGAGTCCTTAAACCTTCTCTTTTGTTTGTAAGTGCTTCTCATTATAAGTGTGGGAAGATGGATGGTGCATGTTGCGTTCCTGAAAGCATGTTGTAACATAAACTCAAAGCAGATGCAGAGTTGGAGAACGAGTGCCACACTTCACTCTGGAACACGCAGTGCATATATATATTTATTTAAAGTGCTCCTATTATGGGTTATGAAAGGTTCATATTTTGGTTTTGGGAGTCCCAAACAACAGGTTGACATGCATGCAAGGTCAAAAAACACTTTCATTTTCTTATAATGTGCATTTATTTTTACCTTATTTGTTCAACGACTCCCAAACGATTCATTCAACGATTCATTTTTCCAAACCCCTACGGTGATCAGTCGATTTGTTTAAAGGGGAAATATAATGCGATTTCAAATTTTCCTTTCTCTTTGGAGTGTTACAAGCTGTTTGTGCTGAAGTTGCAAAGACTAAAGTCTCAAAACCAAAGAGATATTCTTTATAAAAGTTAAGACTCGACCACGCCTCCCCCTAAAACGACTCATTCAAACACGCCCCCACGTCTACGTCACGGTGTGTGGAGATTTGCATAACACCGCCCAAATGTATAGGCAATGAAAGAGGGCGGGACTTTTATTCTCGCTGTAGTGTTGTTGCTGCCACCGGCGCCATGTCCTGGAGACGCTGTGTTTCGTTGTGAAAGCGAAAGTACTTTGTTTGGGCTTCCAAAAGAGGACACAACTAGAAATCAGTGGTTAAGTTGTATTTACAACACTGTTCCAGAATAGTTCAACCCAAATATTAGAGTGTGCGCAGCAGATTTTAACGGAGGACTATGTCCTGAACCTGGGAGTAGCCTGTCAGCTGTGCTCAAAGACTGTTTCTATAAAGTGGGGCAATTCCAACTTTGCAAGGACAGTCTGGCGCTTCTGACTCACAGCCTGTAAGTACGTTTCTGCTACTGACGATTCAAACGCGAGTTTTGAGCTGTGTAAAGTAGTGGTTGTTGTTTGTCGTTTCTCTGATCACAAATGCAGACATGGTAATGTTTACGTGGCGCGATGCAACGTGACGCATAAAAAGACAGTATAAGTCATTATAATCAGTAATTATGTCCCCACTGGATGCAACAAATGCCTCGTTTATGATGGGTTTTATTGTTTTTGTGTTATCGTGCCGGGACACGGCATCACAATACGGTGAGGGGCGTAACATTTCCGTCTCACGCTTGAGGTATTCGGCCAATCACAACGCACTGGATAGCTGGCAAATCAGAGCATGCCTCGCTTCTCAGAATGATGAGCTTTGTAAAAATCGGCGCGTTTCAGAAAGGTGTGGCATAGAGGAGCAACAATAATGTACAGTATGTGGAAAATGTGTTTTTTGAACCTTAAACCGCATAAACACATTGCATTACACCAAATACACAAAATAATGTTCTTTTTAGCAAGGTCATATGACCCCTTTAAAGCAGTGTTCGTGTGCTTTTAACTCTCCAAAAGCGGCACCTAGTGGCAAAGAATGAATTTGCATTTTCATTCAGACCAAAGCGAAAATACCAACAAGTGGGCAGGCAATATGCTAATGTTTCATTTTGACGTCAACATGAAAAGGCTTGGGACTCGTTTTAAAAACGACTCGTTTCAATAATTCAGTCGACTCTTTCTTTTGAGAGACAATAACTTTATACATGGTGCACTTTCAGATTTAAAACTTTGCAGGATGTTTTCATTCACTTAGAGCAGTGTTACACACTGCATGAAAGGTAATTTTCAAAAATCCATAATAGGGGCACTTTAAGTGAATTGCATCCTCTGCCATTTGATAATTGCACTAAGCCATATTGTGATTATGGTTTTATTTCGATTAATCATGCAGCTCTGGCATTAAGCATATATTGAAATGTTTACCAAACCGAAGGGCGTATTGCTTCGCTAGTATTTTTATATTGTTGTTTGAGTTACTCTGCAGTCTAATTATATTAGGTTTTGATGTCTTTAAGAGTCAGATGAGTATTTTTATTTATTTTTTTTTTAATAAAGAATAGCTGCTTTTATACATCATCTGGACCAATTTTAATTAATGTTCAAATTTAAATGGAGTCTCGATGCATTTAGTTTGATTATTGTTCATGTCTTAATGAGATGAAAGCATAGTAGTCTTGCATAATGTATGCTGCTTTTTCATTAACATAGAAATATTGTGTTTGCATGAGCAGCTAAGTTATACAAATAAATGATCCATCTTAATTTAACCAAAAAGACATTAAGAAATTGGACTCAGTTGGTGACTGATGTTGTTAAACCCCACCAACTTCATTGATTTCAGCCAATGAGAGAGCACACTAGCAATGTAAGGCTTAATGTATAATTAACTTGTTTCTATCTTTATCCAGGGGAAATTAAATATGCTAATAATGTGTTTTGTTGTGTTGCAGGCAGCACTGGCTCATCTGGAGTCTTTGGCTATAGATGTGGAGCAGGCTCATCCCCCCGCCACTGAACAAATCATCGACTGCCTACCCCAGATCACCATCAATGCCGAAAACATTGGTACTACTGCCTTTACTTGTAGCTACATAAAGTGCACAAAATACAACGCTGCAGTCAGCGTCAGGTCTTATAGACCAGTGTACAGTTTTTAAGCAATATGTGAATTTGGACCGTGTTTAGTGGAAGTTCAGTAAAAACAATAAGAAATACATTATTTTATGAAGCATTATTTTATGGGGTTTAAGCATACTGTATTATTGGATAAATCTGGCATATGCCGCCAGAGAGATGTTTTTGATTGTCATTTTTAATAGAAATTACGTGCTCAATCAAGCTTTAAAAAAATGCATGGATGTATTGATTACTGTAATGTCAATAAACATGCATTTGGAAAGTAGATTTAATTTTTATTTCAAACAAACGATTCAAATTTGTATAAAATAAATTAAGTATAAATTCAAAAATTGACAGATTAATTTATTACATTATGTTTGATATGTCAGTAAAAAAAGCATATTTAAAAGTATTTGTAGTGATCATCAAAGACATTGTATGATCCATTTTGGCGTTGAGCGTTTTTTGTGTTTGAGGGCAATTTTTGAGTTTGAGGACATGAATGGCTCTTAATTTACCCTTCGCAAAGACCCGCCCCCTTGGTTACCTTTGCTATGTCCCAGAAGTCATGGCAGTCTCACGATGCGGCGTAAAATTTAAAATAAATGCGGCGTAAAATTAAAAATACTACTGTATTTTTAATTTTAGTTTAACAGTCAAACACAAAATAAAATTTAAACAAATATCTCCTTTCTTATATTTTATATGCAGATTAGTGTTAAGAAAACACTTGGCTTGTCTCCTGAGGCCACAGGAGGGCACAATGAGCAAAATAATGCACTGCATTAAATTGTTTACTCAATGCAATTAATGTCTATCTATAAAAAAAAAAAGTGCATAACATCTAAACTAACATATAAAAATCAACTATAATTTTGTAAATTGCATAAACAATTATGAACAAAACGGCATCATGTATTTATGCATAGCTTAATGCAAATAGCCGTAGTTGTCCGTCTCGAAAATGCGCAGAACATGCATTCTGTGTGAATGGCTTGGTTTCGGTTTTAACCTAATCAAGATCGTCTCCGCATTGAGCTTCTATTTTTCTATAATATTATTAATGAAAAATGCAGCAGTGGCGCATCTCGTGGGTTCAACTTGATAGCCTAACAAAAACAATAAAATGCAACGACACATCATCATCTGATTAGGCTCCCGGACACCTACATACACCTAAAATTCAAACGCACCTTTGCGTCTTTGCATTCGAATGTGAATTTTTATATTTAATTTGACTAATATTCCTTTTTATTTACAATCTCCTCAACGCAGGCAAGCACAGCACTCATGCTAACGTGTTTGTGTGTTCTGATGTCACAACTACTTGTCACTCATAGCTCGCACCTACAGTGCTGCTTGAAAGTTTGTGAACACCTTGAGCTGTTCAGAGTTTTCTGTTGTTTTACCATGATTTTATCATCACCTGCTTTTTATAAATTAAATGTCAGATATATGTTGATCAATTGCATATGTTTGTTTAGAGGGAATTTTGTGAGTAGCCAAAAAACTACATGAAGATTGAATTATTGTATGTGCAAAATTAAGTGAAGCCCCAGCTGCATTGGTAAAGTCAAGTGGGTAACAGTTTCAGGTGAAACATTTGGGTGCTTAATTAATCAGTTAGGCAGACCAATCAAATTGGACATCCTTAGGAAAGTGGTTGGGCAACACTGATTAAAAGAGAGAGGAAACCAACCAAACCACTGTAGTGCCAAGGAGTCTAACAATGGCAAGAGGAAAGGAGATATCCGACGACATTAGGAAGAAGTGGTGACAGCCCATCAGTCTGGGGAAGGTTATAAGACCATCTCCAAAAGATTCCAACTAAATCCATCCACTGTAAGACAAATCATCTTCAAATGGAGGGCATTCAGCATGACCCCAACTCTGCCTAGAAGTGGACTCCCATCAAAACTATCATCAAGAAGCACCAGAAAAATAATAAATAAGGCAAAGGCCAACCCACACTTCACCTCTAGAGAGTTGCAGACCTCTCTGGCAGCATCTGGGGTAAATGTACATGTATCTACAATCAGACGAAAATTGAACAGACATGACATTTATGGGAGGGTTGCTAGAAAGAAGCCTCTGCTCTCAAAAAAGAACCAAGCTGCCCGTTTCAACTTTGCCAGAGAGCATTTGGACAAACCAGAGGCCTTTTGGAAGTCCATTCTTTGGACAGATGATTCCAAAATCGATTTATTTGGTCATAATCAAAGCTGCCATGTTTGGAGAAAAGCCAACACTGAATTCCAGGAAAAGAACCTCCTCCCAACAGTGAAGCATGGTGGTGGAAATGTGAAGGTCTGGGGCTGCTTTTCTGCCTCCGGGCCAGGACGACTCCATATTATTCAGGGAAACTTGAATTCTCAGACCTATCAACAAATTCTTGAAGAGGATCTCCTGCTATCAGTCAGAGAGCTGAAGCTGGGACGAAAATGGGTGATGCAACAAGACAACGACCCTAAGCATTCAAGCAAATCCACCAAGGAATGGCTTAAAAGAAAGAAGGTTCACACTCTTGATTGGCCTAGTCAAAGTCTCGATCTCAATCCAATTTAAATGTTGTGGCTAGACCTGAAGCGGGCGGTACATGCCAGATGTCCTTCCAACCTTTCTCAACTGGCTGAGTTCTGCAAGGATGAGTGGGCAAAAATCCCCAAAGACAGATGTCAGAGATTGGTCAGTGGTTACAGAAGACGTTTGAAGTAATGGCTGCAAAAGGAGGTGCCACAAGCTACTAAATAAAAGGCTTCACATACTTCTGCACAAGCCAGTTTTCCAGTTTTTGTAAGATTAAACCCTTTTGTTCAGTAAATAATGACAATATATATATATATATATTTTTTTTTTTTTTGTGTGTCCATCATTTGGAAGTCTGCTTCACAAATTGGGTTTTGCATGTACATTTGATTAGGTTATTCTATTTTTTTTTATTTTTATTTATTTTACACAAAACCTGATCATGTCTGGAGGGTTCACAAACTTTCAAGCAGCACCGTATACCATACATTATACCGAACATGTTTTCTATCGTTATCAATGACGGTGTACCTTTTGAAAAATACCGATACTCTTTAATGTGTCGTGACCAATTGCTATTGTGATGATTGATCATCTCTTCCTCTTTACTAGTTATAGCACAAAATAAACATGAATGAACATCAGAAGGTATCTTGTTTCAACCGCGGAAAGACGTCAATACACACATCTCTCAAATTTAAGTTCACCGACGTTAATCTACTGTCCTGTCTGGTTTGTTTGTCAGACAAAATGGTAGATTCTGCGTTATGATGGGTCAGATCGCCTCTCAATCAAACTCCATTTCAACATGACACAAGTGTTCATAAATGGTCATAACAGACATGAAAAGTTAGGAATACAGCAGTTGTACACTTTACTGTGTAACACAGTGAGCTGCAGCAGACATAATCTGTGGGGTATATTACAGCCTCTATAGAAGTGTTATGTGTGTTTACGTGATTGTGCTGTATTTATAATTTGCCTTCCTCTTTCTCACTGCTGCCCATGTGAAGTGTTATGCAGATGGGAAATTGTAATGTGTATGAGACACATTGACAGACACCGAGACCCGAGCTCATCACCTCTAAATGATTAACTTGGAAAAACTGTACTCCTTTTGAGTGCAATAAGAACACCAGATGAGAGATGTTTTTCACAAAACTCAACACACGGGATGAATGCCGGGAAAATCATGCTCTCACACTAATGTCCCACTTCAGCTTTATGGCCTGAGTGCATTTGGGGTGATAAATCTACTTTGGAAAGCATAAAATGACTTCATTTTCAGCCTTAATGACTGAAATGAATAATTTGATGTGTGCGTGACTGGATGGAGACATGTTTAAATATTTGGTTTGGTGTTGTAGTTCACAAGTTGTCTTTTACATGCATTCACATGCACATTCTCTGTGGTTCTGCAGAGCAGGAGCAGTGCTGTGCCATCTGCTGTTGTGAATACGTCAAAGATGAGATTGCAACCCTGCTGCCGTGCCGCCACATGTTCCATAAACTCTGTGTCACTCTCTGGCTCAGAAAGGTAATGCTGTTTTTCTTGGGGCTTGTGAAAGAGACAAAAAAATTAAATGTTTATTTCACCCAAAAATTAACATTCTGTCATCATTTACTTCCTTTGATTCAGACTTGTATGAATTTCATTTTCCATCTTCAGAACATGGATAAAGAAACTCCGTATTCTCTCATCCTTTTGTGCATCCATTGAAAGTCCATGCAACCAAAACTTTTATGCATTAAAGAGTCCAAAAAGAACATATTGTAAAAGTAATCTATATGCAACAAAGTCTTTTCATATTTACACTGCCGTTCAAAAGTTTGGGATCAGTAAGATTTAAGGTTTTTTAATTAATTAATTAATTTATTTATTTTTACGGAGTCTCTTATGCTCATCAAGGCTGCATTTATTTGATCAGTAATATTGTGAAATATTATTGCAATTTCTAATATTGGTTTTCATCAGCCATTACTCTGGTCTTCAGTGTCACATGATCCTTCAGAAATCATTCTAATATGCTGATTTATTATCAGTGTTTTGCTGCTTAATATTTTCTTGGAACCTGTGATACTTTTTTCTTTGAATCTTTGATGAATAAAAAGTTAAAAGGAACAGCATTTATTCAAAATCTTTTCTAACAATCTAAGTCTTTACTATCACTTTTTATCCATTTAACACATCTTTGCTGAATAAAAGTATTAATTTCTTCAAAAAGAAGAGAAAATTTACTGTCCCCAAACCTTTGAATAGTAGTGTATATTGTAGCACAAAATTTCTATTTTTAATAAACACTGTTCTTTTTAACTTATCGCAGAACCTTGAAAAAATGTATCAATCTCCACAAAAAATATGAAGCAGCACAACTGTTTCCAACACTGATTATAAATCAGAATATTAGAATGATTTCTGAAGGATCATGTGACACTAAGGACTGGAGTAATGATGCTGAAAATTCAGCTTTGCATCACAGGAATAAATTATATTTTAAAGTATATTAAAATAGAAAACTGTCATTTTAAATTACAATAATATTTCACAAAAATTTTTCATCAAATAGATACAGCCTTGATGAGCATAAGAATAAAAAAAAAAAAAAAAACATTAAAAATTTTACTGATCCCAAACTTTTGAACAGCAGTGTTTGTAATAAAGAGATTTATGTAAATTTTCATATATATAATTTCTTATTTATATATCTACACATAAATTGAGCTCATCAAATATGGTAAGCATGGAAGCTTGATGCATGACAACAAACCTTGTTGACATTTTACACCGTGTGCCGAATTATTAGGCAAGTTGATATTCTGGTCATATTTTTTTTCCAAGCACATTTTATCAATTCCAAACTACATCAATCTTAATAACTACTATTGACTTTGTATTTAATCATTTATAAGTGATATAATTGTCCATGAAGGCTGGAAGTCAAAAACTCCTTATATTCAGGTGTGCCGAATTATTAGGCAGGTTTTCTTTTACAGATAAATTGTGCCAAAAAAAGATTTAACTCAGACTAAAAGTCAAAAATTATTAAATGCCCATGAGAAGGATGCAATACTAATGCAATAATAGAATTTGCAAAGTTAGGGCATGACCATTGGGCAGCGAAATGCTCATTGAGTCAGCAGAGTCAGAAAAAACAGGTGGAGAAGAAAAGACACGTTAACTGCAAAAGAATGAAGAATTAAGGTGAAGAATTAGGTGAGAAACCATCAGGAACCATTTAGTCTCCAGCGCCATCATTTTCCAGAACTGCAACCTTCCTGGAGTCTCCACAAGTGCAATGTGTCAGGTTCTCAGAGACTTTGCTTGGGTAAAAAAATCCTAAAAAATGACCCTCACTTAATAAGAATAGCATGCTGAAGTGTTGTGAAATCCATTAAGACTGATTTTTCATAGGCTTTATGGACAGATAAGTTTTGAGTGACTCTTGAAAGACCAGCACCACATCCTCTTGTACCACTGTTTGAAGAATTTATCTTCCAGAATCTGGCAGTAAGTTTTAGGAGCTATTTTTTTTTAGTCCATCTCTTATCCTGAAAAGTCTGTCTTGCAGAGATTGACTAATATGAGCCAGATTCTGGAAGATCAATTCTACAAACAGTGGTACAAGAGGATGTGGTGCTGGTCCTTCAAGAGCTTTACTGGTATTTACGCCATTATTTAACACCCAAAAAACACATCTTGTCCCATTTTGCTTCTGTGTTGTTAGCAGATTTCCTGCACCTGATTGTCATCGACTCTGTTTGTTTATGCCACTCTTGGTAGGTTGCGTTGCACCATTTTGCATTGTTTTTTTTTTTAATTTCACACATTGTCAGAAGATCACCCACAAAACTTTCCACTCACATTGGCACTTTTATGGAATTGTGCTTTCATGCTAATTTGCTTTTAGTAAATCTGGCCAGTGGATTTTAATGGATGGACTTTAATCTTTCAGGTATCAATAAAAATATCGTAATATGTGTTTTTGACAGTCTTATGGGTTTCAAACAATGTTAGTGTGAGTAAATGATGACAGAATTTTTTTTTTTTGTGAACTATTCCTTTAAGAACAGAAGTTTATAATGACACATGCACTGAATACTGTCTTTTCATGATTTTCAGTCTGGCACATGTCCAGTGTGTCGCCACGTTCTGATCTCGGCGGTCACTGAACCTGCGTCTTCAAATACTGAACAAGAAACGCCACCATCCGGTCACAGCGCGTCAGGGGGAACGTGTTGAACGTCAGTCATACACCCATCAAAACATCCCGCAAAGAAACATTTAAATAAATAATCAGTCTCACAAAGAAATGGCAAGCAGCGGCCTGAACTAGCATTAAGATTCCATTTAACCTAGTGACTCGTGCTGCAATTCATGGTCCAAACGTGGCGAACTAAAACTTATTTTCTAAGAAAATATGAATACGTATATATTCATAGGAAGCATATTTATTCATGTTTCAAATAAAATGTTTTTGTACATCCAGGCTAAACATAATTACACGTCTTTAACTTTTCACGTCAAGTAAAACTCCAATGCAATCCCTCAATAAAAGCTCACATTTGGTTCAAGTGATCATTTCTTTGCTCAATTCCGAGTGGCTTCCAGGTGGTTTCCACTCTGAACTCTCTGCAGATGATATCCATTCAGAGTTAATTCAGTTGCTGAGGCGTATTATAATTCCAGATTTAAGTGCATGTAGCTGGATATGAATGATATTAGCGGTGCGATATATTTCACTGTGGTTCATAAACATATTTGTATAAATCATCCAAATGATGGCCGCTGAATAGGTAGTTTTAACAAAAGCGCCTTCGGGAGCAATATCATTTCCGGAAGACTGTGTGCGAGAGGCTGACAGTCTGAACTGGAAAATATGATGGTGGGGGACTATAAATATGAAATGGCTTTGTGCTGTTTATTGCTAAGGTAATTGGCATGTATTCAGTGTTGTTATTTAGAGGCGGCAGCTCATATCTGTGGAGAAAAGCATCACTGCACAATAATACTCAGAGAAAGGCGCAGGTGTGTGGCCACCCAAATCACGCATTATTGTGGACTCTATTTATTGGAATCTTGCAAACCAGACAAACTCTTATAATTTTTATATATATATATATATATATATATATATATATATATATATATATATAAACCTTGCTGCAGATTTCACTGGCTGAATGATCAGTGAGACAAACAGCTGTAGGCACTTTCCACAAATAGGGTGTAGATTGGTGTCCCAGTTTAACAATAAAACACAGTGGGTCTTATTCACTAATAATTATGTGGATTATTCATATTTATATGCACAGAACTTCCCACAAGATATATCCGCTTAATTCACGTACGTACGCATATGAATTTGTTTTGTTCTAATGTTAATGAATTTGGAGTATTTGAAATGAGCGACCATGTGCGATAATTTGCATAAAGCACACCCAACCCTTCTCCATATAAGGGCTTCCTGCACAACCTTTCCTTTATGGCCTTGTATTTGTCTGTTTAATTCACTACATTAATAGCCTTTTCTCACAGCAGCTGGATTAAGTAAATTTATCATTTTTATATTAACATTTTGAGAACAAAGTATAACAAGAATAATAATTTGGATGGTTTGATTTGATATGAGCTAAGCGATCATTGGATTTAATCACCATTGGTAGCGTGATGTATTGTAATGTTTTTTTTTTGCTGATGCACAACCCATGTAAAGATGATAATTCCGCAAATAACTGCAATTGCAGGTTTCAAACAGATGGCGGCAGAGGCAAAACTTACGGCTTTGTTTTTTTTTTTTTTTTTTTTGATCATGTGTATGTGTAGTTTCAGCTGATTTGTCAGACATTTAGAATAAATGTATATGAGAAATCTATTGAGGACTTTGTGAAAACGTTCTTGCGCAAATTTTATACACAAAATTGTGTGTACGCACAGTTAGTGAATGAGACCCAATGTACTATAGAAAGGAAACTATCGGATAAACTATATTATCTGTATAGTTATTCACATTTACCACCATAAACAATAAATACTCACTAACTCAATTTTAGCCCCAATTTTTTTTTTTTTTTGTCTACAACATGATTTCCACAAAAATAATGCAATATTCGATACAGTTTAGACGCATCTAAAGTGACACCAGTAATCAAATTTAATTTTTTTATTTTTTATGAATTAGTGTTTTCTGCATTCACCAATCTCAAACATTCAAACCTGTTATCAAAGTTATCACAAGAAAAAGGATCATACAAATATTAATTTATGGGATTTATCTATAAAAAGTATCATCTTTAATCATTAATTTCATCATCATTAATTTTTAATTCATCTATAAACCAACCTTCTAGCTTACAACCAAACTAGCTTCAAGTTTGTATTTGTGGTGTTCGTTATTATTGTATTATTGCTAGAAAATAAGACATTTCTTAAGACACATTGCTAGAAAATAACTGTTTTTCAGACATTTCCCAAATTTTAGTAACAGGGTTGTAAATAGTGCAAAAGTTAATAAATAGACAGCTCATATAATATTTAGTTTGACCTCCTGAAGGTTAAGCACTTCCTTTTGATAGAAAGCCCCTGTTGCACACACATCATCATTCAGTTGAGCCTTTCAGTGCTCACTTTTAATAATTCATTTCAAGCAGCAAATTCAAAGACTCAAAACTTTATTGCAAGTGTACAATATAAACAATGAGCAGACATTGTTATAGTTGAATGTCCATCAGAGAGGTGTGATGAGCAAACCGAGACAGATGAAAGAAAGCTACATGGAAAACAAGGAATCAAGCCTTCTAAATGTCAACCATTCAACTTTTCATATTTCCTCTTTCAGTTGGCAGGGGTGAAAATCTCTAAAAGCATTAGTTTGAAAATTAAACGTCCAGTGTTGCTTTTCTACTTTTGTTCATGGATCAATTCAAGTTGATAATTTCCTGAAACAACAATTTTATGCCGTTTTATATTAGGAGATCATTTTAAAGCATAAAAAGGCCAAAAGTGCAGTCAATACAATAAATAGTCCAGCACAGGGAAGGAAGAATCTGAATGACAACTTTTAGGATGAAACTTTTGCTTATTGTTAAGTACTTTGAAAATGAGCTCGAGTTATGAATGATTTATTAGAGTATCCTTGCTCTAACAAAACAAGCCATTTTTCTGATGGAAGTTTACATGAACACTCTGTGCAAGTCAGACATGGGAAAGGGAATCTAATGTCTCAGAGTAACACAAATTTCAATATAATGTAAGACACAATACTGGCGTTTGCTTTAATACACTGACAGTAGGAATTATAGTGAATGGTACAAAAAGGCAAAAGATTAAAATGCTAGAATAATATTACAGTATTTCAAACACACTATAGGGATAATTGCTTTGATGTTAAAAAAAGAAGAGCTCACTCACCAGTAGTTTAATTGATGTAAACTCCGCTTCACCGAAAACAAATAATAATAATAATAATAATAATAAAAATAATTTTGATCTGAACCCACTGGTGAATCATGCAAGGATACAAATCCAAACTGTATTATACAGTAGCTTTATGTGTAAATTGTCACCAGTTCTGCATGATTGGCACATGCATTTTATTGCATGTCAAACTCTATTGACTTTTGGCTGCATTAGTGATGGCAACAACGTGAAGAGGAAAAAAAAAAGATCTTGCAGACTAGAAAGAAGCACAGTCAATGCTATGGGACCCTCTTTACATATTCCAAATGTGCAAATATTAGAGCAGTATTGATTCTGGGTCTTCATCGCTACTATTATAGCTGAAAGTTGACGCATATTCCTGACAGACAATCACATTCTAATATCATTAGTTTTGCGGTGAAAAAAACAAACACCTACAAAATTACATTACTGAATCTACAAAAAAGTATTTACAAAATACAAATGGAATGCTTTTATAGAGTAAACCTTGAAGAAACCACTATTCCATTTTTTGTGGAAATGGAATGACAAATTTATGTGACTCGGGAACAAGAAGTTGCTGGTCTGGTGTGGAGCTTGGGTACATGAGCATGGAAAGAAAATGGCACTTGACAGAAATGGTAGGAAATAACCTGGGATAGTCTTAATACAAAACATCATTGTCTAACCAAACCTGTAATACTTGTGGAGGTAAATGCATCTATTATGAGTCAATGGTTGTTTGCATGAGAAAACCTGATCGTAAAATAGCACAAACAGCACAAGAATAAGAACATCACAATCCAAGACAATGGCATAGATACAAATAAACATGCTTGTGACTGGCTTTGGTTGCTGGTTATCGAAAAAAACAGATATCCCCCAACATGACAAAACACAGTTTTGGACAGAGCTTTTGGTGACGTCTAATATGCTACATGGCAACACTGTAAATATAGAGAGATAGTTCACTGAAATATGAAAATCCTGTCATTATCTACTAATTTTTGTCTGTCCAAAATAGTATGATTTTCTTTGTTCCAAGGAGAGGTTTTGAAGGCAAGTTGCTCTTTTCCATACACTGAAAGTTAAAGGGATAGTTCACCCAAAAATGAAAATTCTGTCATTAATTACTCACCCTCATGTCGTTCCAAACCCGTAAGACCTTCGTTCATCTTTGGAACACAAATTAAGATATTTTTGATGAAATCTGAGAGCTTTCTGACCCTCCATAGACAGCAACACAACTGAAATGTTCCCAGACCCAGAAACATAGCAGGGACATTGGTAAAATAGTCTGTAACATTAGGGGTTCAACTGTAATTTTACGTAGCTACGAGAATACTTTTTTGTGCAAAGAAAACAAAAATAACATCTTTATTCAAGCACGCCACTGCAGACGGGATGAGGAGGAGAAGAACTGTAGAATGAAGTCGTTATTTTTGTTTTCTTTGCACACGAAAAGTATTCTCGTAGCTTCGTAAAATTACTACGATGTCTTTGCTATGTTTCTGGGCCTGGGAACATTTCAGTTGTGCTGCTGTCTATGGAGGGTCAGAGAGCTCTCGAATTTCCTCAAAAATATCTTAACTTGTGCTCCGAAGACGAACAAAGGTCTTACGGGTTTGGAACAACATGATGGTGAGTAATTAATGACAGAATTTTCATTTTTGGGTGAACTAACCCTTTAATTTGGACTGGGATGGTAAAGCTACAAAGAAGTACCATAAAAGTATCCGAAAAGCAGTATATTTGACTCGTTCCCTATATTCTGTGTAGCTTTGTGTGACAGAATGAACTAAAATTGAAGTTGCTATTCACTGAAAATCTTCCACGTTTAAATTTGATGATATTTGCTGGTGACAATAAATAGCATTTCGACATCACTTGGATTAAAAGTGTCGTCGCACCTTCAAATTACGTACCTAAATATGTACAAATCATAAACAAGAACTGAGATCTACAGTGGAGCGAAAGATTTTCAGTGAATGGCAGCTTGTGTCCTCAGAAGATTTGAAATATACTGCAAAAGTCATATAGACCACTTCTAAGATATTTTCTGGTGCTTTTTGAAGCTTAAGGGCTCCGGTCACCAATTTCTTTCACAGTATGGAAAAGAGCAGCATGAACATTATAGTAAATTTCTCCTTTTGTTTTCTACGGAAGAAATGAAAATCATAAAGCATCAGAAAGGCATGAGGGTGAGTAAATAATGACAGCTGACTTTTTTTTTTTTTAAATTCTGAACTATCCCTTTAAACATTAAATGGCATGAACCATGAAGAAGTGAGAGGTTGAAGTATTTGGAAGAAACCTGTAGGCTTGTAAAGTGTAGATTGATGCAGTGTCCACGTCATTCAACTGGACTCAAGCAGCCTGGCAGAATCGCTGTTTTACATTAAGGCCACCTGACTGTAGTATAGTATTTTTGTTATTGTAAATTGCACTTAGGTAAATCTATGCATTTGGTCTCATTGCTTGATGAGTGCTGAAACGTTGGAATGTCACTCAAATGTTGGAAAGTCTTAAGGATGTGACGTTATTTTGTGTGACTGACAAACATCTGTAAATGATTTTTTCCACAAAAGGTCCTGTTTCTCCAGTAACATAAAAATTACATAAAATGGCTTGACTATAAAACTTCCCAAACCATTAGGTTTTAGGACAGAAAAAAAAAAGAAAAAGCAATATTGTTATTGGGTGGACAAACAGTCCATCTTCACACATTCATCTCCATATTATAAAGGGATAGTTCCCCAAAACTTAACATTGTGTCATCATTTATTGACCCACACATTGTTCCAAAACTTCATGACTCTTTCCTTTGTTCTGGAGAATACAAAAGAAGATATTTTGAAGAATGTTTCAACTGTTTTGCCCATATAATGAAAGTGAACTGAGTACAAAATATCATTGGACCCAACTAATCCTCACTGATTGGACCAAAAACACTTCGAAATGTTTTTATGTTCTAGAGAAGAAAGAAAAGTTATGCAGGTTTGGAACAACGTAAGGGTAAGCAAATGATGACAATTAAATTTTTGGGTGAACAACCCCCCTTTTTCACTGGTGCATACACAGGAATACTCAATGGCTTACTGAATACACCTAATACATCTTACGTGCTGTCTGTCGTAGCTTAACTGTTGCTCAGTTACCAAAAAAGGGTAAACATCTGCATAATTTTGACATCAGAGCAAAGCTGAGACCTCTCTCCATGCTAATGGCTCAAAACAGCTGGTGCATAGGCAGCTCCCACAGTGATTATGTGACGGAGTACTCTTTAGTACAATAATAGCATGTAATTTCGAGGGCGAAACATTCGTTGTGTTTCTCTCTGCAGATTAGGGATCACCTGGATGTGAAGTATGAGTTTGGCCTTCCAGCCATTTCCTCATTAAAAGGCTATTTTTTCTTGACAGCGGCCAGTTCTTTCTGAATATCGACAAATTTGGGTCGATTCTCAGGCTTGTACTCCCAACATCTCTGCATGATCCTGTACACCTCATCTGGACACTTCTGCGGGCAGGACATTCTGTAACCTACATTACACACAAACAAACTTTCTGTCAAGGTTGATTAGAAATCAATAATTGACAGTGGATATGTTGACAAGGTTATTAAAATGCTAACAGAGATTGCAGGTTATGTTACTAGGGCACTGCACACTGTGTCGTACATACTGTGCAGTGCCTACTTTAAAGCAAAAAATATGTGAAATAGTGTCCAGTTATTACAGAAATAAAAAGTTTTTATATAATTTCATTTCATTAATAATTATGAATTTATTATACCATGAATTAATTAAAATATAATGTAATAAGGTATAACAAACGTAATTAAAATATAACAAAATAATCCAATTTAAAAAAAATAAAATGTAATGAAACAAAAATGAAATAATTCAGTTAATTTAAATATCACATCAATCTGTCTCTAGTTCATTCTAAAAATGGAGCTGGTTTTGTACCTTTTTCGACCTGTTCTCGAGCCTGCTGGTTGGTCATGCCTGGGTAAGGACACACTCCTAGACTGAAGGTTTCCCACAGGAGGATCCCATAACTCCACACATCACTCTCTGAGCTGTATCTCCCTGGGATTTAAACAATGTCAAACATCAACGTAAGAACTGACTGCTCGAAAATATATGGATGAAGAACACAAATCAAATACTTAAGTAAAAGCACTGATAACCTAAAATGCTACTTGAGTAAAAGTATGAAAGTACTTCTTTTGAATGTATTTAAAGGGATAGTTCACCCAAAAATGAAAATTCTGTCATTAATTACTCACCCTCATGTTATTCCAAACCCGTAAGACCTTCGGTTCATCTTTGGAACACAAATACAAAGATATTTTTGGTAAAATCTGAGAGCTTTCTGACCCTCCGCAGACAGCAATTTTCATTTTTGGGTGAACTATCCCTTTACGCAAAACTTAAGTAAAAAGAACTTCTAGGTTACTGATAATTGACAAACAACTGAAAATAACAAAATACACCACCAAAAATGAAGGCAAAAGAAAATGTGTGTAAAATGTATGGTGACATCATATGGGGCAAAATATGTTACTAGTTTTCTATCATTTGAAACTGCTACAGCAGTGGGGAAGATACATGGCCAATAATTTGTCATTTTAATGTTATTTATCATTTTTACCCAAAGTCAGTGATACACAAATGTACACATTCAAGCATTTTAATAAATACAGACAGCTTGCCCTTTTACAGTACATTTAGTTCATAAACAACTGACAGTAATGATCTAAATATGATATTCAATTACAACAATCAATTCAAAAATCAGCATTAGTAGCCTACTTTTAATGCCATCAGTCACATACACTTTCAAGCTCCCAGAATCTCTCGGTTCTTGGCACATTTTGAGTCAGACATGAAGACTCGCTCTGACCAGGTCATTGAATCAGTGAGTGTTTTTGAATGTGGGTAACCAAACAGTTTCTGGTCCCCACTGACTTCCATAGTATTTTTTTTTTTTTCCTATACTGTAATAGTCAATAGGGACCAGCAACTGTTTGGTTACCCACATTCTTTAAAATGTCTTCTTTTGTGTTCATCAGAAGAAAGAAACTTAATTGATGACAGAATTTTCATTTTTGGGTGAACTATTCATTTAAGGACTGTAACAAAATTAAAAATAAAAAAATCATATCAATCAATTCACACCTATTATGTTTGTAAACAGGATCATTTTATTAAGTAGTGGAAGTAGCTTTATCTAAGAGCAACACAGACTTCATGAGTGCTTTACCATAGTTCAGTGCTTCAGGTGCAGTCCACTTGATTGGGATCTGTTTCAGTCCTGACGAGGAGTAGATGCCATTGTCCTCCTGGCGGGACATCCCAAAATCACTGATCTTCAGCACATTGTTCTCTCCCACAAGGCAGTTGCGAGCAGCCAGATCTCTGTAAGATTTCAAGAAACACTGTAATATCACCTCAACACTCTCAGCTCACAATCGTGGCTATGATTAGACAATTCACACCTGCCAACAAAATCATCTATGGGAAAATTGGTTTAAACTGGTTTCAAATCAGAAAGAGAGATCCCTAAACTTCTGCCAACAAACTGATTGTCAGGGGCTGGAGCAAGCAGTCTAAACCCACAATTATCCTATGATTACACTTATGAACACCCCCAGTATGAAGAAAGTGCCCAATGAGACCTGCAGCAGCCAAGACAGGATCATCAGCCTTCTGCTGTCAAAAAGATCCAAGTATTCTCATGTTTAACTGTTCTACAAAACTTGAGCATACAAAGTGTCTTGCAGCCCTGTACTTTCTGTGACTGGATCAGTTTGGAACCCGTTGACATCACAAATGAGATTTTCGACAAGCCATGATGTTTCTGGCCAAGAGTAAAAGCTCATTTAAAGGGTTATGTCCCCCAAACTGAAAATGTTCTCATTTATTCACTCTCATGCCATCCCAGTATATGATCTCCTTTCTTCAGATGATTAGTTTTATAATATAATGTATTATGCAAGTGGACAGTAACCAAAAAGTTGACTCTTCAGAAACAATACAGAGTTCATGGCGGTAATCCATATGACCCTAGTGGATGACTCAGTGTCGTCTTAAGCAAAACGATAGGTATGTGTAAGAAAAACACTAATATTTTAAATGTATTTTTTTTTTCAGCATAAACCACAGCACGGTGGATCTACTTTTGGGTTACAATCCACATGCATTACATGGACTTTTAAAAAAAATCTACATCTATAGCGCACAACAGTTTCATGCTCGTTTCATTTAATGGTGCATTATAAGTAGTGTTGGGCGGTAACTAGTTACTAGTAATGCATTACAGTAACAATATTACTTTCCCTGGTAACTAGTAGTGTAGCTAATTACTAATAACATTTAAGTAATAATATTAGTTACCATACAAAATAATGGCTAGTTACTTTTTTGTCACTATCGTTAATGATTTGAAATTCAAAAATTTAATCATCCCTATCAATTTTCATAATCGTGCATGTGCGCACGTGACATCACCAATGCAGCAAGCTAGCTTCATCGAAAGATGGAGAAGGCCACATTATATAGCAGCTGGAAATACAGCCATTATTTTAATTTTGTAGGAAGAAATGATGACATAAATATCAATGTCACATGTAAATTGTGTAGTGGTACTAAGACTTGTCTACTGCGAATCCCAACATGTTTGATTGGTTCTACCTGCTTGAGCCCTGTTGCAGATTTTACTAAGTTGCTGCTTTATTAAATAACAGAAGTTGTTTAAAATATTGTGGCTTGTCATCAGTTTGAGCCAAACGTACTCTTCATTTATCAGTAACTTTCATGGATTCAGAGGCTGCAAAAATTATGCAATTACCAAGCTTTTGGGGTGTAATTGAAAAGTAATGTAACTAGTAGTGTAACTAGTTACTGTTGGCTGGGAGTAATATGTAATAATATTACTTTTGAAAGGAATACCTAAAACATTTTAAATTATATTAAAAAAAGAAAACAGTTCTTTTAAATCGTAATAATATTTCAAAATATCACTTTTTACTATATATTTGATCAAATAAATGCAGCAGTCTGGGTAGACCAAAAAAAAATAAAAAATCATATCACAACACTCAGAATTCAAATCTTAAAAGAGTCCCATATCTATTTATTTATTTTTTAAGTCTACAAAAGTCGATCATCATATTCTTAACGTCTCTCTCATATAAGGAAGATGATCCTATCTAAACTCTTCCATCCCCAACCAGTGATTTAAGATTCCAGTCTACAGCCACCGCTGTGCCTCTGGCTGGCATTTACGCTGAGCAGACATCCTCAGCTACACAACCATATTAGGTTGTCAGTGTCACATCCCAAAAATTGCTTTGCTGACATGAGATGGAGAAAGACAGTAGGGGGGAGCGGAGAAGAGAGGGGCAATCTGACAGAAAGGTGCTCAAACCACCGCCACCCCCTAACATGATCATGTCTGATAGTAAATGGATTTTAGCGGGGTGCTGATAGAGCCGTGGCAGTGTAAGCACCCAGAGCTTATTTCTGAGCTGAGACTCGATTGTGAGCGACATGTATTCAGTCGGCCGGCTCCGGCCTCAAACAGCACAATGCACCAAAGCCCATTTCACAGTTTCAAAATCACCACCAGAAAGAAGCAAGAAAAATGGGGCTCGACAAATATGTTTATAAAACGCATACGCATTTAACCTGGACAACCCTAAATTCAACACAAGAAACATTTTCTTCAAGTAATGCCGAGTTCACACTGCACGATTTTAAAAGTTGTCGAATCACTGTTGTTTTCACACTGCCCGACTATCTGGAGTAGCATTCAGTTGCTGCTGTGTTCACACTGCACAATGGATCAGCGACAGGAGGTTACACACTGCACGACTTTTCAAAAGGAAGAATCGCCGACACCGTTTCACAACCAAACGCATGCGAGAAGTGATAAGGAAATAACACAAGAAATTCTCGCGCAAGACTGGAAATGTTATTAAAATGGTAGCCCGCAAGAAGTTTGCGATACAAATGGTCTGTGCACTGATTTGCAGCGAAAGGGCGAAAATAGACTGAGGAGGAGACTTTCTCGGGAAACGAAGCCATGCTTGCTGATATTGTGATCTATAACTCCTCCCCGAACTTCCTGCTGCCGTGTATCTTGCTCTTTCATTGGCTGTAGCTCATCGCCGATGTATTTTTCAGTCAGAACTCATTTCACACTAAAGCAATAAGCCCCAAGAAGCCGTGATTTACAGTGAATTTCTAACAGCTAAGGGGGATTTAGGCACTCCGCTCTGCATCAGTTATAAAGCTGTTATAAATTCACTGTAAACCATGGCTTCACGGGGCTTACTGCTTTTATAAAATGGTTATTCCATATATGTAGCAAGGTTTCATAAAATAAAACAAAGCTAATAAAATGTAATCAGAATAAAGGACCGGAACTATCCGTTTTATGAAGCAGGATTTTGAATCGCAGACAGGTCCAGATATTCAGCATGCCAAATATTTCACGTGCGCTGGCAATTCGATTTCAGAGCGCGTCTTTGATAATTCACATTGCGTGATTGTCACTCGAATGAATTTGCTTCCGATTTCAGGCATTTGTCGGCGATTTTGCAAAACCTGTCAGCAAGTGAAAATCAGGGCTAAAATCATCCAGTGTGAACTCGGCATAAGTTGCCATCTGACACGCTTTTCCGCCAGCTTTTGATTGACAGGAAATAATCAGCCCTGATCATCAACTGTTTCAACAATCTAATTTTTTGTGCAGAATTGCTTTTATCGGCCAATACAGATTATTGGCCAACATACTAGTGCATCCCTAATTGTATTATAGAAATTTTTCACTGTAATACAGTAAAATGTACACAAATATTGGGTAAATAGTCCATTTAAGTTTAGATTTCACTATTTTGGACTGTTTTTAATCAATAATTTTCAGTAATCAGTGGCTTGTAAGTTTCATTACTCATTTTTTCCACATCGTCCACCTTTTCTTAAGATCAGTGTAATAGATTCTGGGCATTCTGATAAATATAATATGACCAAAAAAGAATGATATATAATTTAGATGTACATTTTTTTATACATCATTGTAGCATTTGTTGTATGGCAATTAATTTATATTGATAAAAATAAAACAATGAATCATAGTAATTTTTCACTGTGATAAAGTATATATTGGGTAGTCTATTTAAATTTAGACAACAAGAAAACATAAAATACTACATCAAGATAAATTACGGTAAAGAGAAACAGGAGCAAATGGTCATGTGGCTAATGGTCATGAAAAATAATATCACAAAAAATAATGTCACAAAAATGTCCTACAACAGGCCGTTTTTTTATGAAGTATTGTATTTAATATTATTTATGTTCTTTTTCTTCTGATTTTAATCTGACATGTTTTTGCTATGATAAGCTGTATAACTTCTACGTCTGAAACATGTAAGTTTTTCTTACCTGTGTATACAGTTCTTTAGCTCCAGGTATGCCATTCCTGCAGCAGCATCTAATGCAAACTTTACCAGTTGCTTTGTCTTGAGGTCCTCTTTTTTCTTTCTTAAGAATGATAAAAAGTCCCCGCCTGTTGAAAAATGGCAAAGTAAATGAGCTACAGATATGCAATAAATTAAAAGAGACACCAACATCCCAAACTAATTTATGACACTTTTAACGAGGAAGGGTTTCAGTGGCTAATGGCTGAATTAAAGATCCAGTTTACTGACCTGGTACGAGCTCCATTACTATGTAAATGGGCTGCCGTTGGGTACAGACGCCTATTAACTTCACAATGTTGGGGTGATCATACTGCTTCAGGATCCTAGAGGTGGAGTAAGCATAAATGAATATGGACATGACCACATTATTTCATCACTCAGCTTTATTTTTTTGGAGAATATGAAGAGGCGAACATTATTTCTTGATGTTTGAGGAATGAGATAAAGAGAAAGTGTGGCGTAAAGCACACAACGGTGAATGTGGGTTCACCTGGCTTCTGAGAGGAACTTTATCTTGAGGTCTTGTGGTAGATCTTCCTTACAAGTTTTCACGGCCACCGGGGTTTTATCTCGCAACGTTCCTCTAAAAACCTCACCAAAATTTCCCTAAAACGACATTTGTCAAAAAAAATGACATTTTTAGTATCTAATTTTATTATTTTAAATAACAAAAATACCAAGAAGAACCACCTTAAAATGTCTTTCTGGACATACAGCATAGTAGTATTACTAGGAATGGGTCATTACAGTTGACTACTTGTCCAACAACCTACTTTTTGTATTTTGTTATCATATTTAGACAAACTAGTCGACTAGTCATTCAGGCAACCTAGTCACTTATGAAAATATGTAGTTTTGCACAAGGTCCTACCACAATGTTTTTTAATTTACCATGCAAATAATGCCCCATGATAAATTAATATGATATTTATTCAGAGTATACACTACTGTTCAAATTTTTGGGCTTGGTAAGATTTTGTTTTGTTTTTAAATGAAGACTCTTAAGCTCACCAGGGCTGCATTTATTAACAAAACAAAACAAAAACAGTAATATTGTGAAATATTATTACAACAAATAAAACTGTTTTCTATTTCAGTACATTTTGTACTTTAAATACACTTTAAAATTCAGAAATTATTCTAATATGGTGAGTTGCTGCTGAAGAAACTTTTCTAGTTATTGTCAATGTTAAAAACTGCTTTTTAATATTTTTGTGGAAACGGAGATACATTTTTTCAGGATTCTTTGATGAATACAATATTCAAAAGAACCATTTATTTGAAATAGAAACCTTCTGTAACATTTTAAATGTCTTTAGTGTCTCTTTCGATATTTTTGATCAATTTTAAGCACCCTTGCTGAATAAAAGAAAGAAAGAAAAAAAGGGGGATATTCTAAACATTCCTTAACACAAGAGCAGTGGATATGGACTTACTTTCCCAAGGAGTTCTCCAAGAATGACGTCCTCATGATTGAGAATCCATTTCTTATCCTGAGCAAACAAACAAAAATAGCAAATTATCTTTCTGACGCTTGTTCATTAATGAACTAATGACTCGTGCAGAGACAAACAGAAAAGAGATGCTGAGCGTCCTGTGGGTCAGTCACTGTGCTGCTGCTCTGATGAATGATAATGATGCAATTATCTCCTCATTCACCAAAAGCACTCGCATAGACAGAGACATTCTGGGATATCTTTGGAAAATCTCTAAAAACATTTTTTGTGTGTGTGTCCTTTTATTTTATTTACTTTATTCACAATTTTATTTGGAAATGAGTACACTATAATGATAACAGCAATACACAAAGAAGTATATGTACACAGTCTATTTTGCAAATAATACAATCACATAATTTCATTTCTAGAGGCGCAGCAGGTAAATTTTCCAGAATATTCCTTAAAAGCCACAAAAACACTTTACTTTTAAATACATGTATTTGTCTGTGATTTTCTTTCATTGTGTTTAATTAAACATTGACCCAAGCTGCTTTTACTGGCACAAATTGCGAATGTAGTGCTATAGTCTATGTTTGAGGGTTCAAAGAGGTTCAGACAATTAAAACACACATACAGAAGAAAAATCCTTTTCTAAAATCTCAATGCATTTACAGCAGCGCTAATGAGAATAGACATTTACTACAACACTGATAATGGCATCAATTAAAGAGCCATTATTCTAAATATCTTGAAGATGTGACCTGCAGTGTCGACATTAACCTGGACAATAATGCACTTCACTCAATGTAATCCAAAACCAAACACAACAAAACAAGCAGCAGTATCTGCATCAAAACTGTATTTTCTGAGTTTTAGACAGCTTACATTAGTTCTAATTAGAGCCCGACCGATATGGGTTTTTTTGGGGCCCGATACCGATTTTAGGGTGTCAAAAAAGGTCGATATTGATATATCGGCCGATATTCTTTGTGTATATTATAGTACAGTACCAGTCAAAAGTTTGGACACTTTCCCATTCCTGTGTCCAAACTTTTGACTGGTACTATATATAGAATACTATAGTATATACATAAACAGAATATATATACATAAACACATATATATACATAAACACATTTATTGCAATGATCACTCAAATGTGGTGATCAAACACTTATTTTTTTATTTTTTAAATTTGCAGGGCATTTAACAATTTAACGATAAACTTTATTATCCAAAATGAGTCTGACATCAGTGCACTGAACAGTAAATGTGAAGTTTATTTAACTTTATTTCAATTCAATTCCATTCAGCTTTATTCAGTAGAAGTTTATTTCACTTCAGAACATTCATTCACGGATTTGCGCTACTGTCTTCACACACAGACGAAACTTACTAGAGAAGTGTGAAGTGTGACATAATATACCACTGTAAATAAATACAATTTAAATTCACATCTCGCGCACTTTAATGCCCTTTGAATGTAACGTGTACGTTCCCTTGGTCGGCGCCCGATCGCGAATTTAACTACCCGTAACTCCCGGACCCCGGGGGCTATCGACGCGGGGGTGGTCTCATTCGAAAGGGGGCCTCGAGACGTACACTCGATTCGGCGTTCGAGAGGGTTCCTCGAGCTGAAGGGATCCCCCGAATTTGATGCGGATCCACCGCGCTGTTACAGAGATATGGCCATTCAAAGTTTCAATGGTATTCCATACACTTAAGCTTTAAAGCATTTCATCCAGGTCGCCAGTAGCAAACAATGGAGCGCGCTCTGCTGGACAAACTATGTAATTACACCATATACAAGCATTTTATCTGCGTTTTATATTCTGTAAAAAAATGTTCATATCGGTGGCATATCGGCAGCATATTCGCAATATATCGGTCGGGCTCTAGTTCTAATGCTGTCATTTCATTTTTTTTTTTAAAGAATCAAAGTCAGAACTCTTCAGTGACTTAAAAATGAACCCACCTCTCCTTGTATTCACATTGTACATAAACTCAAGTTGTAATAAGAGTTTAGTTTTCACTTATTTGGAACAAAGTCAAGTCAAATATTATTGCAATAAAATTATTGCAAACATGATTAAAAACAACATTATGGTTATAATTATGCTATTATATAATGTTTTTCTTCATTTTCAGGATGTTCCTCACTCCAAATCTGCTAAAATGATCCAGTGCCAGGCACATATGTATAATTATGAAATGTTTGGAATTATGCAAATGTGAAAATATGTAAACATTTTTGTGGAAACCTCAATTTTTTCCCAGATTCTTTGATGAATAGAAAGTTAAACCGAACAGCGTTTATTTGAAATGGAAATCTCTTGTAACTTATAAATGTCTGTCACTTTTGATTTGTTTAATGGGTCTTTGTTCAATAAAAGTATCCAATTCTTTTAGTAAAAAAATAAATAAATAAAATTTTTGGTAACACTTTACTTAAAGCCTTTATGTATAATGCATTATAAAAGTAGTTTTAATGCATTAATTATGCCTTGTAATGCATTGTACAATCTCATTAATAATTGTAACCACAGTTAATACATTATAACACTTTTCAATTCATTGTTACACTATGCATTTTAAATCTGGTTATAATTATTTTTACAAGAAGATATAATGTATTACAATGCACATTATGAATAATTATAATGCATTATACCCTCTAATAATCCTTTATAATGCATTATATATTATACATAAGTAAAATGTTACCAAAAATTCTTACTAATGCAAAACATTTTTGAATTTTATGCCAATTAAATGTGCAGTTCTACACAGTCTGAATGTAACCCAGCATTCACAGGGGTCTGATAGTGTTTCTTGCATGCTGCAGCAGAAACATCACCACCATTATGATTTCAGTCAACATGCTCGGATGAGGTGCTTTAAGCCTGTCATCAAAAACCCATCAGAGGAACAGCATAGCAGGTAATCATCCGACCTGACGGATGCACACATAGACACACACTTCCAGCCAGTGTGGACTACCATCAAGAAAGGAGTTCAAACTGATAGTTTCTAAACCATTACAACCTTTTCCCATAGCCAAGGAGAAATCAACACACACACACACACATCAAATCACAGGACTTTACATCAGCAAGACAGGTTGATTTGAGAACTGCACTGCGCAACATCAACTTAATGTTCAATATAGCTACACACGTTAGGGAAAATGAGCAACATACTGTCCAAATTTCTGTAATATGGAATTTTATGGCTGCATATTGGAAATATAGTTATAGCTTTAGAAGTGAAGACATATCAAATGACTGTACAGAGAGTAGAACAGCTTGTTAAAATGAAAAGAGAGACAATGTTTCACCTTTATGACAGGGTTCAGGAGCACGACGCCAGATTTCTTGGTGATGACTTGTTTAGTTGTGTAATGATGCTCTATGAGCTGTGGGATGGTGGGGAAGCCAGTGCCTTCAAATCTGTACTGATTCTACAAACAAAAAGAGGCAAATGAGATAAGACAGTACAGTGAGCTCATAAAATAAAATAACTTAGAAATGCATAAGAATTTCTAAAATTCACAAAAAACAATTTAAGCCATGATTTTTAATGATTCCCTTTTCACTCATCGTTGAATCTAAAAATATTCTAACTAAAAATATTCTTTGAAACAATAATGACATTGTTTTGAGTCAGTGTGGTGCACTGATTTCTGATCATGTACTCACATCAGCAAACTGAATGATGAAATGTCTGCGCTGTCCGTCTGAGAATACAGACAGCACATATTCTCCAGGTTTGCCGTGGCTCTCGCGCACCAGGAAGTCTCCCTGCTGCTTCAGCAGCTCCTGGGCCTCTGTCCTGGGAATGGCACCGTGATACCACTCTTGCTCACCCAGCGGTTTCTCACTAGTGGGTATCACATCAAAAAACTAAAGAGGAACAAACACAACGAGGTCAAGGCAGAGAATATGACAGGACAGATAGAAATGAGGAGGTGATGATGGAAACGGCAGGAGACTCAGTTATGAAACTTACTGATGAAGAGCCCAGTACAGACTTGGGCGAGCGTATGATTCCAGCGATGGAGTGTCTGAGGGTGTCAAACTTCGATACCTTGTCTTTGCTTTTATCCTGAAATATAATGTATTTTTCAATGACTAAGTTTTGCAAAACATTGATTAAGCACAAACAGTATAAAAATAGATAAACAGTAAATCAAATAGCTAAATGTAAATATCCAAAATGTTTTTTTGGACATGGTACAATAATAGACATACATCATAGCGATACAAGATTTTTGGGCTTTGTATCATTGCAACACCACAGATTTTGTATCACTGTAATATGGTACTGCCAAAGGACTTTTTTTGTAAGAAAAAAATCATACACTTAGTGTTCAAGTATATTTGGACGCATACATTTTGAATAGAAAATTCAAAGAATTTATCAGACACATTTTTAGAGGACGAAAATAAATCTCATTTACAAATTCCAGCAGTGAAAGTATTCATTTAAGCCAGTCTTAATAAATCATTCTGTGCATCAATGGCATAGTCAAAAAGGCAGTGAAAAAACTGAGAACACACTGCCCTCTTCAGCAAACTTCAACACCAGCAGCATGTCAAATCAAACTATACCTTCATATTACACAACAAATATTAATACTGTGCTGGGATGCAGTTTAATAAATCAAAATTACTGTTAGTAAAAGCAAATTGTTGTATCCAAATGATTTTCACTGCACTGATTTAACACATTTAAGAGCATATTATTTACTTGTACGAGTGGCAATTATTAACAGTTAAGTATTATCAAAGACTTTGATATTATATCTATTTCGTGTTTATTTGCACAGACCACTAACCACACACACACATTCCAATTGCAAAGTATATATTAAAAAGAGATCTAGAGTATATTTTATAGTTTTTTTGTATATAATAATTAGAACAAAAAAAAAAAGATTATTACCACTTTTTACCTTCAATATGCTACTTTCTCTTTCTTTGCGTGCATGATTTTTTATTTGCTCAGTTTTTGTTCATATGAAGAATCAAGAAAAAGAATCATATTAGTTGGCATCATTCGTTTAGCGAATAGATGTTTCCTTTGGTTATTTTTACACTTAATTATACCTTGTACAAGCTTTTGTTACGTTCACTGTTCATCCATTGATCTGTCATATTTTATGTTTTATTTAATGGCACAGCACACATTTAGAGCTGCTCAAACATTTTGCTGCAATATGTAGGAAACCATGCATTATACATAAATCATATAACAGCTAATATTTTTATTTATGTAATTTAGCTTTAATCCAAATGACACGTGTGTGCTGAGTGAGCAATTAGCAATCAAGAGCATGCAACAGAATATTGAATTTATGTTTAATATTCTTTTAATTACATACATGTACTTCATATACATACTTAATCTCTGATATCTCCACTCTGCTCTCTGCTTGTTTAGTTGTCGGTGTTTCTTTGTCTGGACACAAACACTGTACACATGCTGTGTGGTACCAGTTTTCACTACCAGGGCACAAGCGCAGTATTGGGCCTGATAACTGATATATCTAATTTTTGCAATGACAACTCTTGTCCGTTATGACAAAATTATGACTGACCTTATTTTGTACCAAGTGAAAGTCAATAGAGAATCATCACAAACTCCTCTTCTGGGATATGGTTAATAAGAGCTCAAATGAGCAAGCACAGAGACAATCAAAAACCTACCGGAAATAGTACACCATCTGGTCACCTTTGGCATACTATTTTCAATGTTCTATGATTTGGGGGACAAATTCTAATCCTCTGTACTCTTTAAAAAAAGAATTGGGATGCAGCTCCAAGAGGTGCCTTACCATTGAGTTAACTGAGCGGGCATCCTCTTCGTAATTGACTACAGGCGGTGGTTCTTTGCCCTCATTCTCTTGCATCTTCTGTTCTAGTAGTTCTCTCTGTGCCATTAGTTTGGCCTCCGAACAGCGCAGCAGCTGGACCGTTTGTCTCAACTCCTCCAGAGACTGCTTCTGACTGAGTAACAACACCACACTGAAAAGAGAGAGAGATCACGCAGTTCAATCGACAATGAACACTTCCTTTTAATCTCTTTTTAAGGATTTTTTTTTCTGAATGTTACAAAAGAGGGAGAAGCACTGTCAAGGTTACTTCTGTAATGAATTTTACACTGAAATGCAACCAATAAAACTTACAAAATATACCAAAAATGTCTTTAATAAACACATGCAACTAATTAGGAAAGTTCATTTTATATCCATTTTAATTTGACAAGGCCCTTTTCACACTGCACACAAAATCACAACAGAATATCATGAATTTAAATTAAAATTTTCAACCTGAGTTAAATTTGCTTTGCATAGCGAAAATTGGCTCAGTACTAAACCATTTTATTCTGATTTCTAAAAGGGGAGAAATGTATCCTAGAACCTTAACAAATATGAAATATCATCCACAACCAAGACACATTTGTACAAACGGGAATAAAAAATGGCATATGAAAGATAAAGTCCATAAAGTTTGGGAAAATATAAATTGCTGCATCCATCAGCATTGAGTTTGGTTGGCTAAACTGGCATGGGGAAGTTCAGGTGTAGAGCTGAGCAGCACTGCCGCCCATTTGCAGAGGTGATTATATCAGCATCTCTTGTACTGGATTACCCAGCAGACCTTAAAGAATGTGCTGAAGCTGGACAAATCCTCATCTAGCCACCACAACAGCACAGTTCACTGAGCTCCATCAGCCCGAGCCCTTTCATCTTCACAGAGGTGCTGAGGTCAACACGGATTGGTCTGCTCAACCTAACGAATCTCTATGGATACACTTGAGTTCTGCACACTTCACTACTGCATTCATTGTTATAGCTAACACAGAGAGAACACTGAAGCAAGAATGACCATGAATGGAAATTCAGTCAAATAATGATTTCAATGAAAAAAAACCCTGCTGCTTGACACTGAAGAACTCCTGAACTAGTGTAAACTAACATTAGTAAACCAGCATTACGGACATACTGGCTAAATATTTCTGCTGGTATTTCTCATGTAATCAAGACAACATTATACACAATTTAAGATCACGATATAAGATTTTGATGCTGTATGTTTTTCAAGAAAAATAAGAAATATTATGTCAGTTTCTAAATTTTTATTTTTACTTTATAAAGTTTAAATTCCTTTTTAATTTATCTTGTGGACCCCTTAGTTGAGAACCACTGGTTTAAGAGACAACACCCTGATTTCATATAATCGGAGTAGTGGTTATAGGAGGTTAATTCTCTTACTCTGATTTCTTCTCATAGGTTTTGGTAGATTCCTCTATTTTGTTCTCCAGGTCCAGCATGAGTTCCTCTTTGCTGCGCAGACTCTGCTGGGTTAGGAGCAGCTCCTCTGAGGTGGACTTCAGCCTGAGATCAGTCAAACACACGTCTTTACTACTTTATCTGCCATATCAGGCCTACTACTTAAAACTGGTAGAATAAAAAATAACTCTACTTATTGCATATGGAGACTGTAGAAAAGGCTAACTCAGCAATGTTCAACTAACGCTACCAAGTGTTATTAACAAACATGAGGATTGAAGCATTCATGCAAATCTGGCATCTAATCCCCAGCTCTTAAGTGACGCTGACTGAGAAATGAGCAACTCACATTGCTTGTAAATTGTCTGCTGTCAAATTATTCCACAGAATCTCATCTGCTTGAAGATTTTCCGTTTCTTCTAATAGCGTTGCATCAAATTCTACATTTGGTTCTTTGGCTTCTGGTGATCTGTTGAAATAGAAATCGAAAAGCTCTCAGAGATATTTAACATTTCTGACAAAAATAAATAAATAAATAAAAATATACTGTTTACAATATTATTTAAAAATAAAAAAAACATGTTTTTTTTTAGTATTTTTAATAGAATTAATCACACCTATAACACATTATAATCAATTAGCAGTGTCTTACTTATAAACTTCGATGAAGTTGTCATACTCTGACAGTGGATCGATTTGGTCAATGGAAGTGTGTATTTCTTTGTGGACCTTCACTATTTCATCTGTTAACAGGCTGGTGATTTCACTGTACTCCTCCAGAATCCCCTTACTAGGAAAAAAGCAAAATTAAAATCATTGTTTGCATCCATTTATGAATGTACCATGTCATTGATAGGAGTTAATCAACTTGGATTATTATTAACATTAGTGGTGCTTATTGAGCTCATACTTAAGGGAAGAGTTTTGAACAAACCTATTACTTTTCTGATTAGGTAAACTAAAAATCTATTATTGATCATTTTTTAAATGAACTAATAGTTCATCTAATCAGTGGTTCTAAATGTATAACTTTTCCCTGACTTTATGTCCAACATTGAAGAGACTTCTGGATGTTTGTTTGGCTCACAGTGAATGGTCATCTATAATTCAGTGGTGTGTTCTAAATCAATCCCAGAAGGCTCTTGCAATTGTTTCCTTTGTGTGGATTACCCTGCACTTCAGATTACTGCAAACTCTGTGATTAAAAAACAGCTTAAGGAAAAAAAAAAACCCAAAGAGACTTCTGTTCTCTGCTAATCCTGTGACAGCTATGAGATATTAGATTGGGGCTACATCATGCAGTAAGGTTTTTAGTGTAGCTGCACTGGTTGCGCAAGGCCTTCAAGAAAAGATATTAATATACGTGGCGGTCACAACACCCAGACACAGTACAATGCGAGGACTACACTGCCCTCCACAGTTCAAGTGGAAGCTGTATTCTCATGTCAATGCTGAAAAGCTTATTCTTACATATTAAAGTCAAAACACATTTAACAACAGATATAACTATTATATGCTTAAATTGTATATTATTAAATTATACAACGCTTACATATATAAACTACTGTTCAAAGTTGGGGTCAGTATTTTTTATTTTTTTAAATTAACTTTTATTCAGTAAGGACACATTAAAAGTTCGTTCATTATGTTATCAAAAATTTTCATTTAAAACAGATGCTGTTTTTTTCTTCTTTCTATTCATCAGAGAATCATAAAAAAATTTAAAAATATTAAACAGCACAACTGTTTTCAACATTGATAAGCAATATTTCTTGAGCATCAAATCAGCATATTACAATGATTTCTAAAGAATCATGTGACACTGAAGACTGAAGAAATGGCTGTTGAAAATCCAGCTTTACCATCACATAAATGAACTACATTTTAAAACATATTATATTAGAAAATAGTTGTTTTAATTTGTAATAATATTTCGCAATATTACTGTATTTACTGTATTTCTGATAAATTCTTGATAAGCACAAGAGACTTCTTTCAAGTTTCAAAAACTTTTGAAAGGTGGGGTAAATTATATAGTTTTGCACAACTGATCGGATACTGATTTAAGTTTCACAAATCTTAACTAGACAACATTTTCTTCAGTTCAGTTCAATGGTTAAGTTCCTTCCTACACCTAGAAAAGTAGTTCTACCTCAAAATGACCATTTAGATAACTTCACAGTTCAGTAACAATGTAGGTTCTTTATAATTTTACTTTTCGCCTCGGAATGCATTTTCAAATCCACATTGACTTAAACTACATTATCGTGGGGTATTTGATGAAAATGCAATTTAAACATCTTAAGTGTAAGTCTCATTGCATTTAAGAAAAATAAAAGACATTTAAATCACCATTTTGCTACCCTTTTGCTGCACCTTTGGCTCTGAATGCATTCTGAAATTCTCACTGCATTTTGCAACAATTATCACGCGGTATTATGATGAAAATGCAATCCCGAGTGTCCTACCTGTAAGTCTAAATGCATTTAGGAAAAACAGCATTTAAATTATATTTTTGCAACAGTTTTTGCTTGGACATGCTAAACATATCTAATCAATTTGGGTAATAATTTTCATTTTAATTTTGCAACTTATAAAGCGTTAAAATATGTTTTTAATTTGCATATTAAAACTAGTGTAGGAAATGGAAAATGTAAACTATATAATTGAATTTTCATTTTCATTTTGCACTAAACATTGCACATATGTGAAAATGTAAATTTAAATTTAACAGAAAAACATTGCCATTTTACATACCGCATTGACATTTTGCAGATTACATTTCAAAATGAATTATGCTACCCATATGCTTCCATACTTAGAGGATTCAGTTTTAAGGTGCATTATGTTTCCTTTGTTTTCGAAAACTGATGGCCCAATTGAAATGATTATCTGTGTTAACTGATATTTGGCTGATATGTATTTGCATGTATATTTATCCATTTGCCAATCCATCCAAATCTATTCATCCAAAGCAACTTACATTACATTCAACATACATTTTATCAGTTCATTCATTCCCTGGGAATCAAATGTATATGCCATGCACTACTGTTTGAGCTACAGTAATGCCTAATGGAAAAAAAACCCAGAAGTGGAATCTGGTCCACTCACAGTGCATTGATCATCTCCTCCTGCATCTTCTGCAGGGAGTCCAGCAGCAGAGGCAGTGCAGTCTCATGATAGTGCTCTTGATGTAGCTGTGCGCTTTTCACCGCTAGCACATACTGGTTGTGCAGGTTATGCAGCTTCATGGTGGCTTTGTCGTAACGCTCACGGGCTTTCTCAGTCTCTTTACCTGCAGGGGAGAGAAAAGTGGTTGTGCCGGTGAGATAAAAGGTGACGGAGAAGTCCTCTGAACACCTGCTTGTGTTGTGCAAGCCTTTGAGAAATGCAGCTTTGTTATATGAGAAGTTGTAAATAGTGGTCAACCGGTTTTTAATGCTCAACACCTATTTGAACCCCTGAACCAGAGGGACACTAGGAGGCCTTAGCAAACTGCCAAAATGATTTTTAAAAAATGGAAAATAAGACAAAACAAGCATTAAAATAAGCTAAAAAAAAAAAAATAAAGATGTAAACTTGGAAAACCTAGAATTACAAAAGCGTGATTTCTAGACATGAAAAAAGTCAAGTCATGCTCTAAAATATTTTCTTTCTGGGGTGGAAATTGCTATTAGTACAAAAAAATAACTAAAGACCTGTTATCAAATCATAAATGACTAGCAAGGTCTTGTTAATCAAGTGGTGTAATAGTGTAAAACTCGAAAAACATTAGATATTGAATCTTCTGAAATAAAGAAATTGAATTATTTGAATGATTAATGATTTAAGCACGGAAACCTTAAAAATATAATTTTTTCTTTTTTTCTGCAGAAGAAAGACATACAGGTTTGGACTGACATGAAGGTGAGTAAATGGCAGCCAAAAGTAGACTGAGAAACCTACAGTGCACAGTAGAGTAATAGTTCTTTGTTCATTTTGAACCAAACAGACCAATAAATTACTCATGGTTCAATAAGGGAGTCATTTGTGAATTCAGTAATGGCTCCAAATGATTCACTGAGTAACTGAGTCTGAAGGAATGTCCCAATACCAACACTTGCGGTCTTTGCACTTGGGGCACTTGTATACTTACATGGTGTGTTTCATGTATTTGGCCCAAATGTTTGTATGTAAAGAGGGTGTAAAAGTCTTTTACGCATTTTAATTTTCAATAATGTGCACTTTAAAATAAACTTTTAAATATCTGTTCACAGACAACACAAATTAATAAATTTCTAAGTAAGGGATAAAAAGCAGTTGCAAACATTTTACAAAATACACATACTCATCTCTGCACCAACAAAATGAAACACTTTATGTTTTACTACCAAATCTAACTACCAATTTAATTAATTTAACTTACAGTGAAAAGTTTCTCTACATTTCACAATTTCAGGCCATGTGAGTTCCAAAATGTGATGAAGCAGTATTTGAATACTGATCCAATGCGGTACTAGAGATGCGTGGATTAAGTGTATGTGAAGACTGAAGTGTGCATTAAGAACACTGAGCTTTGCCATTTATCAAACCCCAGCACACTTACTTCCTATCACTAAATGTGGATACTGGGGGGATACTGTGTAAATAACTCATGCATGTTGAGTTATTTACACAGTTAAAGAGTTGGATTCTCACGCTAAACATGGCCAAAGTTTCAAAAAACGATATGAACGTAGAACGGAGTATTTCTTGGTGAAATATACTCCTTCCGGTTTTGTACAAGTTTCAGAGAGTTTTTTTTCGAGCTTGGCTCTTCGTGACGTCGTGAAGGGTGGAACTCCTTGTATGGGCATTTCTCCCGGACGAATGCGCCCGCGCATGTGCACGCATCCACGCGCTTCATTCGGCAGGAACTGAACATGACTCGCTCGAGAAGAATGTCTCCAAAGAAGTGTGTTTTTGGTTGTAAGGGATCGATAACCTTGTTCAGCTACCCAAAGAACCCAGCGTTACGTGAACAGTGGATGCAGTTTGTTTTTCCGGGCAGCAGCAGAGTTTTGCAAGTGTGTTTGTTGACGAACAATTTATAAACAAGGCCCAGTTCGACGCTAGATTTGCACATCGTTTGATACTAAAAGATGGAGCGGCCCCAGCTATAAAAGATCCCGTTCATGATTCGGAACTGCAAACGGTAAGTGAAACGGCATCAAATGTCTGTGTTTTGTTGGCAATCGGCGCTGAAAGTGCTCGTCACTCTTTAGCTCCGCCCATGGCACGCCTCCAGGAGCTCGGCTGTTTCTGGAGAGAATCGGAAAGCTGTATTTTTCTTTTATAAATATGATAAAACTAAAGGCTCTTTGGAGCTATGAATGGTGCTATACTACTCTATAGATACTCAAGATCAACATGAGATTGGGTGAAACTGTGTGTTATGTCCCCTTTAAACTTTTAAGCCTAAAATTTTTTCCATCTATTTGATTCAAGAAAAAGAATCGTTTCGTACGAGTCATTTTGTTGTGAATCGCGACAAATCAATTATTATTTGAAAGAATGAACAGTGAATGAATAAACAGCTCACCTTTTACAACAGCCTCCTTGTATTTGTCTCTTGCTAAAACAGCATCCTTAGTTAACTGCCTGTAGGTGCATTTCAACTTCTCAAGATCGCTCTTGGTTACCTGTGAGGAACAGAAGCCAAGTCAAAACTGATCCATCACACTGGTCCTGTTTAAACCTGGTATTACAATGCATTTTCATTGATCCAATCACAAGTGGTCAGCTGAAAAAAATGACAGATTACACATGGTCTTAACATGAGTTTTAACATCACTGTACATCACTTTCATGAGAGCACTGTGTGCAACGCATGAACATGATTGAATAAATAAAGTCATTACTCTGCTTACAAGTGAGTGAGAATGGAAGCAAATGGAAAGAACATGAATAATAATGGCGATTTCAAGCATAATCTGTGTTTTTGTACAAAATAACCAAGTTGAAATCAATTGTTTTGGTGCGTGTTGTAAAAACACGTCCCATCACATGTTAGGTCAGTGGGTGGAAAGTATAAGCGGTCTTTTGCGATTGTTCAAATACGAATACTCTACAAAAGCAATCCGCTTGACTGCGTTTTTGATTACCTCTGAAAGTGGACAAGCTCAAAATAATTTATACTCCATTTACACCTGTATTTAATGTTGTTGACTTGTGACCGGATTAATAAAAACACATCTTAAAGGGATAGTTCACCCAAAAATGAATATTCTGTCATTAATTACTCACCCTCATGTCGTTCCAAACCCGTAAGACCTTCGGTTCATCTTTGGAACACAAATTAAAATATAGTTGCCGAAATCCGAGAGCTTTTTGACTATCCATAGATGCAACGCAAATGAAATGTTCCCAGAACCAGAAAGGTAGTAAAGACATTGGTAAAACAGTCCATGTGACATCAGTGGTTCAACCTCAATTTTACGAAGTTACGAGAATACTTTTTGTGCACAAAGAAAACAAAAATAACGACTTTATTCAACAAATGTTCTCCTCCATATCATGTATTACGCCATTATCGAGAGTACCACGACACATGCGCGTGCGTTCCTCTGCACATAAACAAGGCGAAGCGCATGCATGTTCTACGTCAGCAGCACCACGCACATGTGTTGTTTACATGCAGAGGTACACTCGATAATGGTGGAAGATGTGAACTGGAGGAGAAGAATTGTTGAATAAAGTCGTTATTTTTGTTTTCTTTGTGCACAAAAAATATTCTCGTAACTTCGTAAAATTACGGTTGAACCACTGATGCCACATGGACTGTTTTAAAGATGTCCTTACTACATTTCTGGGTCTGGAAACATTTCAGTTGCATTGCTGTCTATGGAGGGTCAGAAAGCTCTTGGATTTCATCAAAAATATATAATATTTGTGTTCTGAAGATGAACGAAGGTCTTACGGGTTTGGAACGACATTAGGGTGAGTAATTAATGACAGAATATTCATTTTTGGGTGAACTATCCCTTTAGTACCAGGTGTAAACATGGCCACTGATGTTTTCTGAATCTATATAAAGGCTCACCTTGTTCATCTCAGACTCGATCTGCTGGTGGAGGCTTTGGTAACTCTTCTTCACCTGCTGCTTGTCTTTGATCATCATTGTGAGGCGGTGGAGAGGCCCTGAGTTGAGCTCCTCAGCATGGCACTTCATGATCTTGCTCAACTGCTCCGTCTGCTGCACCATGTGAGTCCACGACTGATAACACAAACCACATACCAAGATCCATAAAGATAGAATAAGAAATGTGGGTGAGTGAGTGTGAGAAACAAACAAAGAGATAAACAGAGATTGAGAAGGTGAGAAAAAACAGAGAGTACAGGTTGCAGCATGACTAGATCTGAACAAATAAAAATCATAAGCATCAGCTCCACCTGCCTACCCATAATGCAACTGTGGGACATTACCTTGGAGACCGTACTGACGTAGTGGATCTGAGAGGAGTTGTCATGCTTGTCCACCTGCTGACTGATGTTGAGCAGGAGCGATGCATATTCCTTTTCGCTCTTCACCCGCAGGGTCATGAAGCGCTTCACCGTCTCCAGCAGCTTCAGCTCCCAGTCCTGCAGCTTCACCAGACCCTCGTGGGAGTTGCGCAGGTCCTGGCCGAACCCCATCTTGCTCGCAAGGCACGCGTTCTCTCTCTCGTTCAACGGGGTGTGCTGCTCAGGTCTGCATTGTTACTGCTGCTGAGAAATGATATGGGTAGAGATAATGACTGGTTAGTTGAAGTGCATGAACATATGTGCCAAGTTGTATTCTTTGTTTGGTTTCATATGGTTTATCATTATCAATTTCTGTAAAAGTTCAAATGTAATGACTCTAAAATGTCATATGGCATGTAACCATGATACAAAAAAATAATTGTTTATTTTTCTTACATGATGACAACGTGAGTGTTCATATCTGAATTTAAATGTATTATTTTCATTTTTTTCAAACATCATAAATTAATTCATCAATATCATGTTTTTGCAGAGTCACACCACATGACACTATACAAGCTGAACTAACATGGTCCGGTCATAAAAAGGTCAAATTATCTGATATTTTATGAGACTAATTGATATTCTGTAGGGGTAATCTCTGACATCATTTCCTGTTTTTATTCTGCATGTGGGTCACACCACATGACTTTGATATGACATATCTTTTTTTAAATAAATATATTTAATATAATATATCTAAATAAATAGCCTATATTTAATCTACTAAATACATAAATAAAATGTTTTAAAATATTTTTGTTGAAATAAATGTCATAAATAAATTAATTAATTAATTAATTAATCAATATCATGATGCCAAACTTCTTAAAATATTTTTTTCTAAATAAATAGGCTAAATTAACAAATGACTATGCCAAACAACTTTATAAGGTTTTCTTTTCAATTAAAGGTATAGTTCACCCAAAAATGAAAATTCTGTCATTAATTGCTCACCTTCATGTTGTTCCAAACCTGTAAGACCTTCGTTCATCTTCGGAACACAAATTAAAATATTTTTAATGAAATCCAAGAGCTTTCTGACCCTGCATAGAAAGCAACGCAACTGACACGCTCAAGACCCAGAAAGGTAGTAAGAACATCATTAAAATAGTCCATGTGGCATCAGTCCATGGTAGCTGTAATTTTAAGAAGCTACCAGAATTCTTTTTGTGCACAAAGAAAAAAACATAAGGACTTTATTCAACAATTCTTCTCTTCCATGTCATTCTCTGCTGCGCATTCATGAGAGGACCATGACGCATGCGCTGCAACTTGTTTACAAGCAGAGAAATGCACACGCATGCATCATGGTCCTCTCATGAATGGCAGCTGAGACTAACCCGGAAGAGAAGAAAACGTTTTTTTTTTTTTCTTTGCGCACGAAAAGTATTCTCGTAGCTTCATAAAATTACTGTTGAACCACTGATGTCACATGGACTATTTTAATGATGTCTTTACTACCTTTCTTGGCCTTGAATGTGGTAGTTCCGCAGCTGTCTATGCAAAACGCTCTTGGATCTCATCAGAAATATCTTAATTTGTGTTCTGAAGATGAACGAAGTTCTTACAGGTTTACAACGACATGAGGGTGAGTAATTAATGACAGAATTTTCATTTTTGGGTGAACTATCCCTTTAAGGCTTTTTTCTTCATTATCTTCATTATGCATCACACTGTACGTATGAATATATATAAATGCAGGTATATATAAACTTCATAATATTACACTTAACAAGCCTTTAATTTGCTTGTTTGATTTTACTCTCTAGAAGCAACCAAATAAATGATAACAATAAATTGCATGTGATAATTATTTAATAGGTTTATGTTATGAACACAAACTATTTTTTTAAAGAAATTTCTACTTCACATAATAGACCCAAACTGCCACACTCAGGAAGTGTCCATCTAAGCATCACACAAACAACATGATCTGTGTACACCTCAAAGCCCTGCTCAGTCTTCAAAAACCACATAACACAAGCATCATAAACCATTCTTACCTTGTTATCAACACGTCTACATTCCGCTAAATAACCTCGCCCCACCAGTGTGTGCAAGTGAAACAGACGAATGTGCCTTAAACCGGTGAACATTTATGCTGGGTTTCCTAATACAGGTTAATTTAAAGAGAATGCAGTTTATCAAGTGCAAATCAAGCGAAAACAGACTTCCTGTGTATCTACCGGCTAAAACTCACGAGTTATAAACTCAAGCCTGTTGAGAAAACAGTCAGATCTAAAGCAGTCAATGACTGCTGAACTGAAAGCAAGGACTGTAACACAACACTACATTTTTACTCCTCCGGTTCCTTTCTAAGCAACTAAAAAAAAGCATGAAAACAACTTCAGGTATTTGTGCCTTGAGGCTAATATGTGACAAGACGCCACGACTAAAATGACACTGAGACATAACAATAGCAACTGCTACAGCTAAATCAAAATGCTTTTAATATCAGAAATGGTGACGGACTGGTTTAGAGTCTGTACTAAAGCAGAAGGTTGTTTAATTACTGAGATTAGTAATGTAGTTAATACTTCACAAAGCCCTTAAAAACCTCCTTATCTGAGAGTATGCCTTCTGCTCCCCTTCATCTACACAGCTCGCATTTAGCTTATAGACCACCGATTCATTAAGAAGCTTACAGAAAGGCAGCTCTTTTGAGGATGTTTGCCACTAAAAGTGATAAAGACTACTGTGTTGTATCGAATTCAAATAACTGTTTTTATTAGCGGAGGCATGCTCTTTATCAAATTTGTTTGTGAGGGTTAAAGGTAGTGCTCTGGCAATACAATATTAAAATGAGATTATTGGCATAATAAAAAGTAAGCAAGTTAAAGGTCTATCTTGCATGGGATATTTTTATTCAGTTAACATACCAAAGTTCACAGCAATCATTCAGTTTGTTTAAAGTTAGTTAATTGGCGGACTGCAAGAGGTGGGTAAGTTGTGTCAGTAAGCCACAAGAAGAAGCCAAAGCGGCCAGACAAATAGATGCAACTAAATAAGTTGATGTCAATTTGACAGTAACAGCTATTGTCGGTTTCCTGTGAAAGTTACTGCTCAGACTAACACTGTCAAAGGTGATAGCTCTTGACATAATATTAAATATTATTTAGAAAGTTTGTTTAAATATAAATATGCTAAGAACATTGACTCAGAATCATCTTTTATTCACTCTAAATTTTTGCATGTCAATAAACAGATATTACAAGCAAGTTCGATATCCTAGAAGGTGACTAGGAGACTGATTTCTGACAGAAAAAAAGGTTTACATTAAGGTCCCAAAAGGTAATGTGTGTTAACATTAACAATGAGCAATGCATTTGTTACAGTATTTATTCATCTTTGTTAACAATAGTTATTAAAAAAAAACAGCTTTTCATTGTTGTTCAAATGAAACCTTACTTTAAAGTGTTACAGTAAGGACTACATTCTGCATCAAGCCATGTCTTTAAAAAACACCTTCATATGATCATTTTTGTTCAGAAAAAAGTTGAGCTTGTATTTGTAGACTGCAGTTGATTGGATTTTTTAAATCATCGATTTTACTATCAGTTTGCTGTCTTTGTTTAACAAAAAATATTTGACAAAACATTAAATAAAGCAAATGTTATATGAAAGTTTTACATTATTAGTAATAGAAAATTATTAGTAATAGAAAGGCAACCACTATAATACTTTCTCATAATCATCTGTGGATTCGGACAGAAGAGTTCTGCTGTCACTGGAGACACATGAGCAATGCATTTTTTAATTTATGTTAGCAAAACTATGCTATATTATATCCAGTTTGCCGCTATGTCATATTCAAGATTTTTTATATGTATTTTACATAATATTTACTAAATTACAAATAAATGAATAATTTATAATGTAAAATGTACAAAATATACTGTTAAATTTAAACGAATTACACAACAGATTTATACTTGATATAGAAACCTCTTGATTTTGTTGTACTATAGTATTTTCCTCGAATAAAGAAATTGTAAAAAGCATGAATAGAAAGGAAGTGAACGCTTGCTAACAGTGCAGCCAGTAATTTGTTACTTTGGGAACCGATAATTTCAACGATAGCTCAAAAGCAAAGCCTGACCCATCTATGAAAACACATCATAGAGCTGTAAAATAACCAGTGTGCTGTATAATCCTCTCTCACCCATAACACAATTAGGCTGGTTAATGCACATCAGTGGGAGTTTAGCTCAACAAGGATTTGCTGTGTGCTACAGAACAGCTCTGTGGGGGCACAGCTGCTTGAATAGCACTTCTGAGCACACCAGCGGAGGAATGTGTGTCTCTATATGAGCGTCTCAAGAACGGGACACCAAATATAACATGTAAACAAAGTCAGCTGCTCATGACCGCCATCGCTTTATGTTAACACAATGGTGGATCAAAGACTTACAGTGTGTGTTCTTCCATTGTAATCCAGGTAAATGCATTCTGGATGATTCTTACCACCTGTTTTATGACTAAAAAAAATACTCGCTGAGTCTCAGCCCAGTGGTTGTGACAGCTTTCCCACAGGACATGAACAGCATGTTACTCCAAATCCAAAACACTAGTATAGACTCCCAGCTGTCAATGCCACAAATGAACCACAACTCGACTGGGAATCAGTACAGTGATTGTGATTTATTAAAACACATATAGTCATTTAGACATATAGTGTCCTCAAGATGTATTTGCACACTTCAGTTGTGCCATACAAAACTGTATGGAAGTCATTGCATTATAACAATATATGAAATCAAGTGGCATTTTTTAAAAATAAAGCCAGCACAAGCACACTTAACAATGAAAGCTTAGATTATATACTTTGATAGTACTCCTCATCTTGTTTTCAAAAGTTGATGTCTATACATCAAAGCATCCTCTGATGCCATAACTGAACCACAGTAATGCTTGATAAAAGGTCATTCAAAGAGTTTATGATCATCGATATATAAAAGAAGAGATTGAAGATTTTCCCCCGGCACAATTCAATGGGATGACCAACTTCCTTAAGCACAAACAGCCCTTCTCAGCATTCCCCCTCAAAGCACAGAATGACACAATCTGACAGAATAACATTACATATTGATATTATGCGACTGGTTGAGCTGGTCGAGCTGAGTAAACCTCAATTTATACCGCTGTTGTCAAAACTTCAAGAAGAATGACGGGCGACTCTTTTTTGTTTTCAGATATAACACAACCTCACACATCCATAACCACCGTAACTAACATTTACAGACAGTTGACAAACTGCAGGACATGTTTTATAAGCTTACTGAACATGTTCATTGGCTTTCCTGTGCTGGTGGGACGTTAGCCGCTGCTAGCTAATGCTGCCTGGCCTTTTCCTTTGGAAAAACAGCTAAACAATTGAACACAAACGCGCATAAACGAGCCTCGCGCCACACCAAACACCGCTTGCGAGAGAACACAATTGCATATGTGACAGAATAGTTAATTGGCTTACTGTAAAGGTGTACTGTGGTGTTTGTCCGTGTTTCCTGATTGCTCGGTATTCCTCTTTTCTTTGACTGGGGTTGGAGGAGTTGAGTTAGGATTCGGGAGGGGTTTCCGCTCAGCTCCAGCGCTGCCACAGGCTTACGACGCTCACCACATGTGTGTGTGTGTGTGTGTGTGTGTGTGTGTGTGTGTGTGTGTGTGTGTAGTACTACTGTATATACCTCCCTGAAATGTCATTATTTCAAGGCAGAAGACAGAGAGGTGTTCATTGTATGGTGACTGACATGAGGGCTGCTGCAGAACCGCTCTTGTATAAATACTCAGCTGCTGAAGAGACTGAATAACATAGTTTTATACTTTTTTGAGATGCTTTAGTTTAAGAGAGAGCCAGTCACTCCCTCATACGCAGTGTGCTGAGATTAAATGGATGGTCAGCAGATGTCTGTCTGTCTTGACACCAAATATCCGTCTGTTTTTGGAGTAATTTTGTAAATGTTCATGGGATGGACATTTTCCTCTGTTAGCTCGATTAATACACTCGCGGACTCTGGACTTTTTACAATCCTGTTGATTTACTTTTGGGTATTTTAAATCTTAAGTATGCAAAATTAGCCAAACCTAAAGCTGATTTATGCTGAAGCCCTAAGTACAAATCTCTAGGTTAGAAAAGTCTGTGTCTACCATTCATGATTTGTTTAAAGGGTACTCTTTTATTTTTCTATCTATCTATCTATCTATCTATCTATCTATCTATCTATCTATCTATCTATCTATCTATCTATCTATCTATCTATCTATCTATCTATCTATCTATTTTTAACTGTTTATTCTTGATTATGTAAAGCAATTTGAGTCGCATTTTATGTTTGAAAGGTGCTATTAATTATTATTAGGTGTAATTATTATTATTATTGTTATTAATCTATCTATCTATCTATCTATCTATCTATCTATCTATCTATCTATCTATCTATCTATCTTCTATCTATCTATCTATCTATCTATCTATCTATCTATCTATCTATCTATTTTCTATCTATCTATCTATCTATTTATTTTCTATCTATCTATCTATCTATCTATCTATCTATCTATCTATCTATCTATCTATCTATCTATCTATCTATCTATCTGTCTATCTATCTATTTTTAACTGTTTATTCTTGATTATGTAAAGCAATTTGAGTCGCATTTTATGTTTGAAAGGTGCTATATAAATAAATATTATTATTATTATTATTGTTATTAATCTATCTATCTATCTATCTATCTATCTATCTATCTATCTATCTATCTATCTATCTATCTATCTATCTATCTATCTATTTTTAACTGTTTATTCTTGATTATGTAAAGCAATTTGAGTCGCATTTTATGTTTGAAAGGTGCTATATAAATAAATATTATTATTATTATTGTTATTAATCTATCTATCTATCTATCTATCTATCTATCTATCTATCTATCTATCTATCTATCTATCTATCTATCTATCTATTTTCTATCTATCTATCTATCTATCTATCTATCTATCTATTTTTTAACTGTTTATTCTTGATTATGTAAAGCAATTTGAGTCGCATTTTATGTTTGAAAGGTGCTATATAAATAAATATTATTATTATTATTGTTATTAATCTATCTATCTATCTATCTATCTATCTATCTATCTATCTATCTATCTATCTATCTATCTATCTATCTATCTGTCTATCTGTCTAGCTAAGTATACTTTCTAATAGCCAACATAAACATAAAAGTTGAAAATATTATTTTGTTCTTTTATTCTTCAATTAGATTTTCGATAATTTAAATTTTCCATCTAGTTTCTTTGTTTGGAAACAAATTCCCAGCGTTAATGTAATATAATTGATATATATACTCCACTATTGTAGGGTTTTTTTTAATATTTTGAATTAGTTTATTTTATATATTTTTTGCTCATTTTATTTTTTTAACTTAATTTTCTTGTGTTTTATCATCTTATTAGTTTTATATTCATATTTTTTATTATATTTTATATTCATTAATTTTATATAGTTTTTATTAAGTTGTAGATTTAAGTTTTTTATTTACTTATTTTGCTTTATTTTATTTGAGTTATTTTAGCACTTCAACTTAAACTAAACAAAAATGGGAATGTTGCAACTACTTAAATAAAAAATAAAAATAAAAATGTTTTATCTCAGTTAATGGTGATTTTATGTTCATAGATTTAATTACAGGAAGGAACCTGTAAAACAGAAGCAAGTCATGGGCTGAGATTGGAGGAACTCATGAACCCGAAGATAGCGACATAAAGTGGATACAGAAGAGATTACGGTAACTAACTACCAAAGACATTATCGATAAGTCACAAGCCAGGTCCTGCCATTGCTTAAAATTAAGCTTTTGATTGGTGGCTGGGAAAAGTGTCAAATATGGGGTTTTGCAAAAAAAAAAAAAAAAAGAGATGAAATGCTTGTCTGAACTGGTTATATTTTGAGAGTTAAAAGTACTACTAGACGTGAAGTAAACTGATGGCAAAAATGGGTAACGTTAATTAAATTAAATTAAGCTGAATTAAATTATGATTCATGAATAATATGATTTGAATCCTTAAAAACAGTGAGTTTACTAAATCTGGACACACAGCAGGTAGAGATGAATAGTAGGAACGCCCCCTACTGGAAGCGTTGAGTTATGACACGCTACGGTCTCGTGCAGTCACGTGACTGTCATCAGCTGACTCACTCGACCTTCTCCACTGCGAGAGAGACGGACATCCACACCTCTCCATCCGCTGTGTGTCAAATATATCCCGAGCTGAAGCATGGCGAGCCAGTCTCAGGGCATCCAGCAGCTGCTGCAGGCGGAGAAACGAGCCGCAGAAAAGGTCGCAGAAGCCCGTAAAAGTAAGTTGCCGTTTTGTTTGTCATCGCTGCAAACTAGCGCTTAGCTAACATGCTAACTGCCCAGCAGCCACTGCAGATGTTTTCTGTAAATAACACATATTAGGGGAAGTGAATGAATGAATCTGAATTGAACAGATATTTCCTTGATCATATTATATACAATGGCGATCAAATTTGGGCAATGAAGTGTTTATGTTTTTAGCATTCATTCTTTTCGGGTGACAGACTTGCTAAGAGCTGTGTAGAAAAGCCTGTATAATGGAGAATATTTACCAGCTGATGACATGACATGTATAGAAATTATTCCTTTGTCCCATTTACACTGAGGATGTTAATGGTTTAAAACTTTCAGCTCGTCGTTTTGTTGGGGAATTTTTCACTTTTTTGTTGTTTTTCTTGATGGAGATATTCAAGTTTCGTGTTTGTTCTTTATAGTGAAGGAAATGTTGACTGTAAGTTTACTAAAAATCTCCTTTACTGAAGTGTCACAGTGACATTGACTCACTAGACATTCACTCAGTTCCTGTTTTTACAGAGATTTTCTGCTGCTGGTTCTCATTTTTCATGAAGAGAGGAATTTCCCTGGCAAAGCAATATTTGACTTTTGAATTTTTCTGCGTATACAGTTGTGGCACTGATAGTGATGTATTATTTGGATAATGACTTTTGTGGGGTTTTTTAAATAGGAAAAAATCGTCGTCTGAAGCAAGCCAAAGAGGAGGCGCAGGCAGAGATTGAGCAGTACCGTCTGCAAAGGGAGAAAGAGTTTAAGACAAAGGAGGCTGCGGTAAGATTTATTCATTTTTGGTTCAAGGATCCATTTGTAGTCATATCAGTACTTCTGTATTTGCATGAAACCAAAATCTTGTCGAAAGGTATTTTGGTACTCTGCTTTGGGGAATGCTTTTATTATGACTTCAAGTGTAAGGTTATTGGCAGTTATAATGTCCTGCTATTATAATTTCAGAACTTCCACCATATTGAAAAAACCCTTATAGTGCAACACTTGGGTTCGTGAAGTAAACATCGAATTAATTTTCTCCATAAGGGAATTGATTTTTAACGATAAGAGAGAGTGAGCTACTTGTTTTGTTAATAGATGGTAACTTGCTTTGGTTGAAAGCATATGCTTTTAAAATATGAATAAACAATAAACAAAAAACAAAAAAACACACAAAAAAAAAAAAAAAAAATATATATATATATATATATATATATATATATTTAAATATATCATGTTTAACTGCAGAATTCCTAGTGAAAAACTACATTACCCAAGATTCTGCAAAAAAAAAAAACCTCTACCATTCAGAGAATCAAAACAATCAAAAAACACTTTAGCATCCGCCCACTCCCTTGAAGCATATTTTACACCAAAAAACTATGATAAATAATGTTTCTATATAGTTTTTTATTTATTTATCTTTTATGTCATTTGCAGTGCTTCTTGGGGTTGTAGTGCTTTTTCTCATTAAAGCCATTACAGTCTTGGATCTTTGTCATTTTAAATGTTTCCAAATACTTTTTTGCTTCAAATTATTCTTTAATGAAATCTTTTTAAAAATCCCTATGGAAAGAATATTTCCAGAAACCAAGGTTGCTAAAAAAAAGTGGGCAGGGGCTCTTGGGTTTATATGAGAAATTAGATTTATATGAGAAAATCTGAAGGTCTTTCAAATTATACAGTTTTAAACAGAGCCTTTATTGATAATTTTTTTAAGTGCCCCTGAGATTTAAATTAATATTCTAACCTTCCAATAAATCTAATAATTAATACAGTTTTTCTTTGTAAGATCAGACTAGAATGCATCAATGAGCTACTCTGTGCTCAATGCTTTCATCGTGGTGTACCTGGGCACCTTAAACAGGATAAAATCATTTTGAAACACCTTCAAGTTATTGCTTTTACAATATGGTAAAATACATCACTGTTCAATGAATAATTATATTTATATAACACTTAAAATAATCTCACAAACCCTCTGCAGTTCCATCATGAACCTCTTGGGTCGCACGCCTTGTCGGCAAACCCTGACAAAAAAAAAAAACCCATACTGTAATTGAAAGAAACACATATGTGCATTAATATTAATTCTGAATAATGTTTAAAGTTAATGTCCCATTGCATGGTCCCGCAGGCACTGGGATCCCATGGAAACTCTGCTGTAGAAGTGGATAAGGAGACCATAGATAAGATGAGCCGCATCCAGAGCAGTTATCAGCAGAACAAGGAAGCTGTTCTTGCAAACCTGCTGAAGATGGTGTGCGACATCAAGCCAGAGATCCACGCCAATTACCGCGTCGCTGGATAAACACCTCTGTCCAAGCACCACATCCATTACAATCCCTAAAGGCCCACAAAGCACTGAGACAAAGACTGCTACTGGACGTATCACGTTACTATCATAATATTAAGATAGCTGGACTACACTGCTTAATAATACACTCCTTATCTACTTTACAACCACACATTTTCTGGGGTTTAATCAGACATTCATTGATACATAAACCAGTATATGGTCATGGTACTGCACATACACATCTCCGCAGTATTTTTCATTGTTTGCAGATATATCTTTGATTCGATCCAATGCAAGTCTTTGTCTCTGTTCTGTAGGTTAACTGTAGTGTTGTCCGGTTTATCAGAGTGAGTTACTTTGTGAATGATACCTTTAAATGTTTGTATGAACGTTTGTATCTTGATGCGACATTCTTAATTTATAAGTAATCAGATGTTGTTTTATCTTATTGATGTATACAGTATAATTTTTTTGATGGCTTTTTTTGTGACAAAGCTCATAATTATCATTATCTTAATGTAGTATTCGTAATTAAATTAGCTCTGTGCTTCGTCCCTGCGCTCTTGTTCTGTATATGTTGATGGTATTATTATATTTCAGCCTGCTGTGAAAATGTAATAAATGTCCGTGTACAAATGGATCCGCACTGTTTTCCATGAGACTTTCTTCCACTTATTTCTCTAGGATAATGCTGATGAAGCACAATTAGTGAATATTGTTTAACTCTTTAAGTTTTATAAATATAAGTATTAATTTCATCTGCCCCATACGAGTAGCAACGCTAGAGGTTGCAATTGAGCTATATTGTCTTCAAAATTTATAATTCTCCAAAACCAATTCACTAGTTATTAAATCCATAAACTTAATAATTTAGATGTTTTAACTCGATTATATTAACTGCACACGGAGAAATATCCTCCACACTTTTCCTGAATAAGTTTAATAAAAAGCTCATTTCTATTTCACTTCTTATTCGTTATTAAGTGAACGCAGAAGCTGTATGCGCATAATCGTCCAAACAAAGCGAAAATATTAAACGTTGGCAACGCGTAAAGACAATATATTTCAAATAACGTTTTGTCAACATCACGGACCCCTTGCCATGTGGCAGCGGAAGCACTGAAAGCTTGCATTGCATCGCATCACGTGGAACACTGACAGCGCCGGATACAGAGCGTTCTCGGGACATCTCTTCAAAATAACAGTTGCTTTTAAATTATCTTTATTTTTCCTTATTAAACAGAACAGAATTGACAACCCCAGACTGCTTGTTAATCAGTGGTAGAAAATACTGATAAAAAAGGCGTTGTGTTTTATTCTTCACCAGTTTCTTTACCATGTTAGAACTGAGAACAAGCTTGTAATGTTTCTTGTTACTGTACTAAAAATAATACTATTTAAAATACAGATTTTAAAGCGAATTTAAAATAATGCTAAAAAGAATAACAACATTTATTTTCTGTATTTTTATTGATTTAAACGACTAAGTTACCATAGAAAATGCTAATAAAAACTGTTAAAACATTCACTTTGAGACGAACGAGTTTTCGCTGTAGACTTTTATTTTGTATTATATTCCGCTGACTTCACAGCTGATAATTCACCGAGTCGGAGCATCTCACCGCTGGTCAGCGTACAGATAAAGTTGATTTACTCTTGTCATAAAACTGATGCTCTGCAATTAATATCAAAGACACCAAAGGTACCTGTGGACGCATTCGTTGCATGCTGTCAAGGTGAGGCTTATGTGACTCTTTGCAGCTCAGTGAAGTAGTTTTTTCCCTGTAATCTCTGTTGCTGTGACCTCTGAGCGCCTCCAGGATTTTTTTGTTGGGGGTGCTAAGGGGGGCTTAACAGTTCAGAGGGGGTGCTAAAAACTAATTAAATTGAGAGAAAGTAATGAACGCCTAAACTTTAGATATCATTTTTTTTTTTTTTTATGCAGCAGATTCGAAAAAGGCATATTTAGCTTTTTTTTTTCTGTGGTATTAAACTTCTCATATGCCTCTGTTATTAGTAATATAACTTCTAATGCCAATTGCCAAATATGACACTTACAAAGTAATATAATTTATGAACGCATATAGAAAGTGAGAAAGTAGGGATTTTTTCTTTTTTCATTGTTTTATCTTTTATTTATTATTATTATTATTATTATTATTATTATTATTATTTTATTTTATTTTTTTAAACACATATCTAGTCATTTTTTCTGACCATCAAGTGTCAGTCACTCTCAGTGCCAACTGTTAGGAAAACATGGTAAATTCTAACCATTTACAATAGATAGTGCCGACAATTCATAAAACTATTTCCACACAGTGGCATAAAGGCAGACATTGCGAGCGATAAACTCCCTGTGCTGAGTTGCATCGTATCATGTGTCGATGATAGCCAGAGATATTGTCAAAAGCATCAAAAATTGGCAAGATTAAGAGGATTTAGCATTTCCGTTTAATGTAGGCCTGTTACATTCTTCTTATTATTAGACCTATTATTATTTTTAGATTACTTTTATTATTAAATTACATTAAATTATTGCCCTGCAATAATTTTATAGCGCATCTCCGCATGATGCTCTGGATAATAAAAGATTAGGCTATTAGCTTACTCCTCATTGAAAATGTTTTTAAAAAGGGTTTTTTAAAACAGGTCTACACTCAAAAAAAAAAAAAAAAAAAAAAAAAATGCTGGGTTAAATATGGACGAACCCAGCGGTTGGGTTGTTTAGACCCAGCAGTTGGGTTACTGCCCAGAAGGTTGGGTTAAACCGGGTGTGCCTCAAATGTCCTGAAAAGTGAAGCTGTGGGCTCTTTGATCGCCCCCTGGTGGCTGGCTGCAGTACAGGTCATAAACCCCGCCCTCTCCATGTAAACGAATGGGACTTGAGTCAAAATAAAAAAATAAATTACACATCCAATACAATTTTCCGAAATATGGTTTTGGTCATTTAAGGTAGTTGTTATCACGCTGGTATATGTTCAATTGTTCGTTTTTGTGATAAGTTTGATTTTAGCTAGTAATTTGATGCTATAAAAACGGGGCGTGTCGTTATGGTTGATTGGGTCTGCGGGAGTTTGGGCAGGAGTTTGATACCGTGGCTCCACCTCACAACACTACTGCGCAGACTCAAGCTCCAAACTGATCTCTACTGTGCAGACTCAAGCTCCAAACTGATCTCTACTGCGCAGACTCGGGCTCCAAACTGATTTCTACTGCGCGGACTCGGGCTCCAAACTGATCTCTACTGCGCGGACTCTGGCTCCAAACTGATCTCTACTGCGCGGACTCTGGCTCCAAACTGATTTCTACTGCGCGGACTCAGGCTCCAAACTGATTTCTACTGCGCGGACTCTGGCTCCAAACTGATCTCTACTGCGCGGACTCTGGCTCCAAACTGATTTCTACTGCGCGGACTCGGGCTCCAAACTGATCTCTACTGCGCGGACTCTGGCTCCAAACTGATTTCTACTGCGCGGACTCGGGCTCCAAACTGATCTCTACTGCGCAGACTCAAGCTCCAAACTGATTTCTACTGCGCAGACTCAAGCTCCAAACTGATTTCTACTGCCCGGACTCAGGCTCCAAACTGATTTCTACTGCGCGGACTCTGGCTCCAAACTGATCTCTACTGCGCGGACTCTGGCTCCAAACTGATTTCTACTGCGCGGACTCTGGCTCCAAACTGATTTCTACTGCGCGGACTCGGGCTCCAAACTGATCTCTACTGCGCGGACTCGGGCTCCAAACTGATTTCTACTGCGCAGACTCTGGCTCCAAACTGATTTCTACTGCGCAGACTCTGGCTCCAAACTGATCTCTACTGCGCAGACTCTGGCTCCAAACTGATTTCTACTGCGCGGACTTGGGCTCCAAACTGATCTCTACTGCGCGGACTCGGGCTCCAAACTGATTTCTACTGCGCGGACTCTGGCTCCAAACTGATTTCTACTGCGCGGACTCTGGCTCCAAACTGATTTCTACTGCGCGGACTCGGGCTCCAAACTGATTTCTACTGCGCGGACTCGGGCTCCAAACTGATCTCTACTGCGCGGACTCTGGCTCCAAACTGATTTCTACTGCGCGGACTCTGGCTCCAAACTGATCTCTACTGCGCGGACTCTGGCTCCAAACTGATTTCTACTGCGCGGACTTGGGCTCCAAACTGATCTCTACTGCGCGGACTCGGGCTCCAAACTGATTTCTACTGCGCGGACTCTGGCTCCAAACTGATTTCTACTGCGCGGACTTGGGCTCCAAACTGATTTCTACTGCGCGGACTCGGGCTCCAAACTGATTTCTACTGCGCGGACTCTGGCTCCAAACTGATCTCTACTGCGCGGACTCGGGCTCCAAACTGATCTCTACTGTGCAGACTCTGGCTCCAAACTGATCTCTACTGCGCGGACTCGGGCTCCAAACTGATCTCTACTGTGCAGACTCGGGCTCCAAACTGATTTCTACTGCGCGGACTCTGGCTCCAAACTGATTTCTACTGCGCGGACTCTGGCTCCAAACTGATCTCTACTGTGCAGACTCGGGCTCCAAACTGATCTCTACTGTGCAGACTCTGGCTCCAAACTGATCTCTCCTGTGTAGAATCGGGCTCCAAATTACATCATTTACTCAAGATGGCAGCAGCCATACTGAGATGCTTTGGCTTCAATTTCCTATAGTGGAAGGAAGTGGAGACGTGTCATGGGTTAAACATTTAACCCAATTGTTGGTTGAAAACACCCCAGCATGTGTTCTGTCCAATATTTACCCAGCACTTGGTTGTATTTAGCCCAGCATTTTTTAGAGTGTGTTAATTTATACAATGAATTATAGGCCTATAATTAAAATTATTAACACTGCAGTCATCAATGAAAATTCAGAGCAGGTTTATTTCATGCATCGATTTTCAAAAACAACCTGTTTAACGCGAAATAAGTTTCTTCTCATGTTTTTCACTTTACGAGCCACAAGAGAAATATTAAGGGAATAATTTAAGACAGTTATATACCGTTATCTGCACGTTAAATTAGATTCGTCTCTCGTTGTCTCAGAGAGAATATGTGCCATTAATGCAGCGTTAGCCGTCAGGGTTTTTTTACTTTCACTTTCTCTATAGTGAATTGACTGACGTTCACTGGCATAACTCTTGCGCGTTGCTTGCCTGAGTTGCTTGACCCCTCCCCCCTAATATTAATTGTTTATAGGCCACATATTAGGCACTTTTTTTTTTTTAGGTTTTTAATGTTTATTTTTCAATGTTAATGGAAGTGACACTGAGAGTTGTTCATGCTGTGTCAGGCAGGTCATTCATGGTTATTATGCTCAATGTTTCCACTTTTAATGAACTTGCTGTCCTGATGCATAATTAACTGTTAGTTTTAGTTTTTCCCTTGAACAACGTTTAAAGCTAAAAATGAGTCTTTCCAAGCCCATAAGGCTTTCCTTCTTTCATTTATTTCATAAACATGGCATGCATGTGGAAAAGACCGGAAAATAATGTGGAGAGAAAGCTGGTTACTGACTGAGCACAGCGTTAACACAGTGCATGTAAATGAATGCTTCTTTGCTTTAAGCCGCATTCTTGTAATATCCATTTTCTAATGTTCATGTAAACCTGCGGTTCTCAACCTTTTTGACTGCAAGGCCCCCCTTTGTCAACAATATTCAAAGGCTTGTGATTTACTGGATAAGGATTAGCTAAGTCATCTTGAGGCCCCTTGCTGGCCCTGGTGACCTAGTTGGGAACCACTGATTGAAATGCAATGGAAGTGAATAGAGATGTGATTCTCCAAAATGCATAAAATGCACACATAAGCACAGTAAAAGTAGTCCATATGACATACGTGCAGTATTCTTTTCATAGCTTTTTGTGTGGAAATTCCAAATATATATATGGAAAGTCCAATATAGCTCTTAAATGTAATGCACTGAGATGAAAAATCAGCAATTTGGACATTTTGCTAAACGTCTTATTTTGTTTTCATTGGAAAGAAAGACACTGGTCCTTTGTCATATATTCATTCTGTCCTCTAAAAATGGATCTGATGGGGTTGTGTGAAAAAGTTACAAAATATGACGATAACTGTTGTATTAAAGAGCTGCATAACTCTATTGTTAGACTGCAAGGAAAAAAAACTTATTTACTTTCTCATAACTTGCTTTTGTTCCTGGATACAGACTTTTTTTTTTCTTTTAAGAGGAAGTTAGTATCAAAAGTGGGGGAAGGAAGGTCACTGGATTCAGTGTGTGTTTATTTTTAGGTTGATTGTTTTGCTGAACCAGAAAACCAGGTATTGAAACTATGCACCCCGGTTAGATGAGGTCCTGTGCCATATTTCATCTGCATTGTATAGAATGTCAACGATGTAGACTATCTTTTTAGACTTTAGTAGTACCATATAACTATTAGGCAAAATTTATCTTGTTTTCTACTCTTATGTAAATGGTTGTAAAGTACTTTGATTTGTATCTGTATGAAAGTGCAGTTGCTGGTCAGGGTAACCTAATTGTCTCTCTGTTGCATGAGTGGATAGTTTTTATTGACTTTGTTAGACACTTCCAGATAAATGGATCTATAATTTCTCTCTTCAGACACTCTCCTGACTGTCTCCCCCAGTGTAAAGTGATTCAATTCACTAGACAAGACTTATTGTGTGATTTTATACCCTGCTTGCTTAAGTTGGTAATTGGATAGAAGCTACAGGGTTTCAAAAACATCCAGAGCTTCACATAAAATATATGAATAAATGAGTAAATTCATATGTGATTTTGATAGGTCTATTAAAAGTTCAAGCTCGGATGGTTTGGTTTTTAAATGAACTAGCCATATTGAAATATGGTTTCTCTATTCCATCACACTGTTATCCATATTGGTTTCTGAAACAGAAACTAGAGCTTTGTGCCCGACTTGTGCAAACATTTATTTTGCATTAAAATTATATTTCCCCCGCTTTCTGTAATTTTTATTACTGTAATATGAAAAATCTAAAATAAAAAAAAAAATGTTCAATTCACTACAAAAAGTAGGGTTGCTCGATTATGACAAAAATCATAATCATGATTATTTTGGTCAATATTGTAATCACGATTATTTAAAACGATTATTAGTGGGCCATATTACCAAAACTTTATATGAAAGATTTATTTAAAGATAGTGATTTATATCAAATATATATTTTCTGTAAATAAGGTTACTATGACATTTTAGAGACCAGTGAAATGTCACAATTCTCAATACCACGGCAGAATAGAGTAACTAATATTAGTTAAAAAAACAAAAACAACAAAAAAGTTCATCAGAATTATTGAAAATAATTACAACTGCCAGTACTAAAAAAGCAAAGGAATACAATGCCAGTAATAAAAAAGCAAAAGAATACAATAGAATGAAAAAAAGTTACAAATGAAACAAACTGTGCTTTGTTTTTTAATGCAAGTCTAAAGTATTCAGTTAGAGAAATTGAATAACTTAATGTAAAATAAAACAGCATTGTCTTCACTGTAAGAATTAAACATCCTTTGTTTCTTATTAAAGCTACAAAAGTCAAGAGCAGTGAGTGATTTTGTCTTCGTCTTTTGTTATTTGATTAATATTAAGCACACAGTCGGCAGCAGGAATATAGCCCGCTGTCACTTTAAGAGCCGCACGGATCCAATTTACTATTACACATGTATTTTCATTCTCAACTCTTTACGTTCATTTATTACATAACTGACGAGGGTTTACGTGAATAGTCACTAAGCACTGCATTTTGACACATTTTTACATGTATTTGTTTAGGTGCTAAAAGATGACTTTACATGTCCGTGTTGTGTTCTGTCTCTGAGTGCATACACAGTATAACCTTCCCAAGGAAGCGCAAGCTCTCTTTCACGCTTTTAAAAACATGAATAAATCTAATCAACTAAAATAAATAAAGCACGTCCCATTTTGCAAAAGTCTCGTTACATAATTTTACTGATTTGCACATGAAATTGGGCTTTTATGGAGGAACAAAAGAGCACTGCTGGAAAGGGGGCGGAATGGGGCGCAATAATCGTTTTATCGCGATTAGTGTATTTTCATAATCGTTGGAGGCCGAAATCGAAACTGAATTTCGATTAATTGCACAGCCCTAACAAAAACTCTACTGTTATATGAATATTGTAAAATGTACATAATATATCATTTTTAAAACTTTGCAGTAATAAGTTTAGAATTACAGAGCTTACAGAGCAAAGCATCAGAATAGTCCTAATAATAGGCTTTATTTTCCCAACGTCAAGTCAGCATGAATTGGAAATTCACCCTGTCTATTTTCTAAAAGCATATTATTGATCTTATTGGGAATGAATCCATCAGTGCATATCTTCATTGATTTATTTTTAATTTTAACCTCGTACTTTTTCAAAATGAACTCTTCCAAAGAAACAACAGACGTCACAATACAGAAGAAAAGATATGTCACAAAATATTTTTTCTTTCAATTTAGGTGGTAGGATATGACTTATTCTTGACTTTTTTGTATGTAATGTGATATCAACAGATGTTGTTTTTAGTACAGTCACTCAGTTAATAATAATGTCGTATGTTTGCTGAGAGTGCTGTGATTTCTTAGATTCACTGTAACTGGAGCAGAACTGTTTGTTCTACTATATATTCGATGACTTCTGGTAAACCAAACAAAATACACATTAAAATTCAACATTCGTTGGCTGTTGTGAAATTTTGAAATGTTCTGTATGAGTCAACTGCTACTCAGTTGCTCTTTGTACCTCTGCACTAAAGCTGGTAGATTACACTACTAGTGCTGTTGAACACAGTTAATACTGGCTCATGTTGCCCCCTCCACATTCGTTTGCTTGCGTTTCTGTTTTATGACCTGCCAATGAGAAGGTTATGCAGTATGAACATCATAACGATCAGTAATGATTGACCAAATCCTTGTCTTTTATCCAAGCACTCAAAAGATCATTGATAGCATCATTTTTTAAGTAATAATTAAGACATAAACAAGTTAATATATTAGCATTGAAATAGCTGTGCAAATATTTAACCCTCAGGCACTCGCTCAATTTCATGATCTCTTTCTCACACTCCTCCCTTTTTGATTTCTTACTGTCTGTTGTTTATCTTTATGGGAACAAGCACGCAACACATAATTGGATCCCTTTTACAGTTGAACATTGTTAAAGTTCTTAAAACACATGTACTGTCCTCGAGAAAAGGTTTGCGTTATGAGCAAACTCAAGCACAGATTTGCGTAATGACTGTTGAGTAAAGGTCGTATTTTGCACAAAGAAACAAAACCTATTTGGACTAATAAAATTGTTTTGCATTTTGACATTTGGTTTGACGTTAGTCGAGTTCTCATTCACCATTTATGCTGTTCACTATTTATGCTGTTCTGTTATTGACAAAGTGAAAATGTGCAAAAAGTATGCAAAATTCGCAATCTCCAGCCTGTTTCCATCCAGTTGGCCTTTGACCAATAAAATAGCAGAATGACATCAAAGAAATTAATTGTTGCATAAGTTTTAGCGTATCGCAAAAGACATAAAAATACTGATACAGTGAAAAATGTTCGGAATGTAAGTCTGATTTTTGCACCCTTGAACATTTTACCAAGAAACAGCGCTTTGATGGGAGTAACATATGGACAGTTGCATGTGTAATTCTATCATGTCAAACCACTTCTTTTTTTTTTTTGTCCAAGCCCTTTTTCTTGAAACTATTTTTTTGTGTACTTGTTTTTCAAGTATCAGCATAGATTTGATGTGCTAATGTTAAATGCAATAAGATTGTGTACACTTGCGAAACATTCTTGTAATTAGCACTTCTATCAGCTATATTGGTAAACATTTTAATGTGCTAAACTTTATTTTCTCAATAAAACTTGCCTGTTATTAGAATCTAGTCAAAGGGTGGTTACTTTGAGGAAGATAAAATGCAAGGTAATTTTGACTTGACATTTGTGCGCATTACATTATGGAAGTCCGTTTCCGCCACTGAATAAAAAAATAAAACAAGGTAATAAGTATCGCTTTTTATTTCTCCTCTTTCCTACTACTTGCATGTGTGTTTGGCTTAGTGTTATTTTTTTAGGATTACTGATAAACTAATGTAGTTTGATTTGTATTTATCTATTTTAATTTTAGTTAAAGTTGGAATAATGTTTGTCATTTTATTAGGGTTTTTTTATGTCTCTATTAGGGCTGTCAAAAAAAATTCGAATTTCGAATATTCGTCGAATTTAAAAAAAATAAAAATAAATAAAATAAAATAAAAATCGACATTCAAATGCAAAAGGTTGCATTCCGAATCGAAAGTACCGAATCGATAAGCAGTATTGATAAGAGTAGTAATACCGTTAAAACCTTAACGATACCCATCCCTACTCGCAATTGCATGTTATAAAGTCAGAATTGTGAGATAAACTAGCAATTGTAAAAAAAAAAAAAAAAAAAAGAAAGTATTTTTTTTCCTTTTTTCTCGCAATTCTGGAAAAAAAAATTGTTAAATGCAAACTTGCAAATGTGAGAAAAAAGGTCAGAATTGTGAGATAAAAAGTCACAATTACCTTTTTTTTATTTTTTTATTTTGTATTCATTGGTGGAAAGGGGCTTCCATACTACATAATTACCTTACTTCTTTTTGTGTTATGAAAATCAGTCATAATTGATCGCTATTATTCAAAAAGGAAAGTAGTAACAATAAAGAAATAGCATTGTGTTCAAAGTTTTGACTGGAGCTATCTAGTGATTGGATGGAGAGAGGAGGTATTTTCAGGCAGCTGGTTTTGTGGGTGTGGTTAAAACCTTGTGATTGTATTAATGGCAGAAGAGAGAAATGAAAAGCAGATGAGAGGTCACGAGAAGTCTACACACTATATTCCTACTGCTGTTCCTGAACACCATCGCTATTGTGCTCCACATTACTCGCTGATTGCACCTGTTTGCCGAGAGATACTGTGAGAAGAAAAGCCTGACAGGAATTACTTGTGCATTTTTGTAGTGCCAAACAGAAAGAATCTCCCTTAGGAAACCAAGGAAGCAAACTGAGAGAGGTGACAGATTTTACTTGGGTGAGTTATTTCTGAGGAAATTCTTTATTGGAATCGATTTTGTTTAATTTTGCTTTGTTTTGTGTTCAGCAGTCAGATTTTCTTTTGTATCAGATTATTTAATGGAATAAGCAAATGAATGCGGTCATTTAACAAACATTTAGTCATGTTTACAAGCCATCCAAGTGTTAATCCCTTGGTACTAAATAATTACTGTATAATACACCATAGTATTTACATGGTAATTTAAAGAATACTGAGATACATGTCCAAAAAACATTTTTTGGGACAATTTAACTAGGAATCTGAAAATTGTATTTGGTTTTGTACTTAAAAACGTACAACTTTTAACTAGTGTGTAGACATGTAGGCTATAAGAGAGCAGTCACATGATGCATTTTACTTCACGACAACAGTGCACATTGTCTGGACTGTGTATGAAGACGAGATACAAACAGACGTTTATTTTCTGAGTGTGCTTTCTGACTTGTTTTTCCCTTTCTTTGCTCCTCAATTGACCTGATTTGACCTTATGAATCTGAGCTAATTATGAAGAAAAAATCATTCCATGCTAGTAAAACAGTAGCCAAGTGTCAAACAAGAAAACGCTGACTACTGGTTAATACAGATAGTATCGATAATCACATTCATTAGTCTGGTGTGTGTCACATACAGACATCTTTGATGTGATTTTTATCCACGAGGCTGTCCCAGACCTTTAGAAAAGCATGTTTGCTGCTTAATGGGGAAAGTAATTGTTTTATAGAAGGACGTATTTGATTATCTGGACGATGTTGTCGAGGTGAATAGCCTGAGGTTGTCAGGGCATTCAGTTAGTGAAGGTCTCTTGTATCTGTTTTTCCTTTGTCAGAATTTGAACACATTTTAACAACTGAAAATAACCAGTGTCTTCATTTAATACTCAGAGACCATGAGAAGTATCTGGTTACTAAAAATAGATACAAAATATCAAATCATTTGACATTTATTTTACTCAAATATGAGCACAAATAAAATATTGTTATTAAAAATGCATTATATTACAAAAACAATTCATGTGAATGTATACATTCCAGAAAACAACATATTTTGACACCTTCAATCATTAGTAGATCATGATTGATGTGAAGTTAATGTGATGAACTACACCGGTGGTTACTCTGCTAGAGAACTGACTTTTAAAGGGTTAGTTCACCCAAAATTGAAAATTGTAATCATTATTAAAGGGTTAGTTGAACTAACTTTAATATATCCACTAAAAATCACTGCTACACCGGTTGATTAAAAATCATTGCTCAGAAAAGTGAAGTTATTTCTGAGGAAAAGAGGCATCTGTTTTCACTTAGCAGATGCAACTTAGTTTAATATGTTATATATAATGCAATGATATTCAGATATTTACAAGTATCCAAATACTCTTTGGGGCTGCTGTAGGCTATTTCTATTGCAACCTGCAGATCAGGATCTTACAGATTATCCTTGTATGGCACCTGCAAGTTCATAGTACCAAACTCCTATAGCTAAAAAGCTACTTTCATGATCCAGAAACACTTGAAACGTTCAAGTGTAACTCAGCTATAGTATGTTCTGCTCCTTTTATTTATCAGAATATTAATTCAGTATACTGAAGAACTGTTCTTTGTTATTTTACAGAGCTTGAATCTTGAAACACATAACTTGAATCTTTAAGAATGTTTGTACTCTGATCTCTCTCTAGCACCTCTGTGCAGTAAGATAAATATGTCACATCCACACAGTCACCATATGGACTCAACCATGCCGTCTGCGGTCTCAGACCATCATGGGGACCATATGACGTCCCCCGACACAGGCCATGGGGATCACATGATGATGATGATGGTGAGTTGATTAAGCCTGTGTGACAGTATTTAGACAGCTCACTTAATAAAAATCCATCTTCGCATTAAACCAAGTTGTGATCATGTTATCTGTTGAATTGAATGAATTAAAGTTGTTGTTCAGTGGAAGTAAGACTACTGCTTCATTAACGTATTATTAGAATCGCATTATTCAAAAACATAGGTTGAACACATTGATTCATTTGATTCTTTCAGCAAATGACCTTCTACTTTGGCTACAAAAATGTGGAGCTGCTATTCGCTGGGCTGGTCATCAACACACCAGGAGGTAAGATGGATTGTGTTTTTCTAAATTGGTGAAATTTTGGAAGGGCTGTTTTTAAACTAACATTGGAAATCTGTTTTATTTTTTTTTTCTTAAATTCCATTTCCCCCCCCCTCCCCAAGATTCTGCATTTTCTGTTTTAATGTTTCTGGATTCTGTGTTTTATGATTTACTACAAATTTCTTATCAACGGACAGTGGTAATCAAATGAATGCATAATATTAAAATGACAATTTCATTAATCTTTTAAAATCAAATGAAAATCAAACAATTCTTTTTTTGGCAAACAAAATGCTGCACAAACGAGGTTTACCATATAAATGTAAATTAAAGCATGGATGAAAAATTGTGATATTCCTATTTCATAAACTTTACTATTATTATTGTTATTATTACTTTGAGAGGTAATAATACAAAAGTGATATATTTCTATCATATGTAAATATAATAATATATTCATATTCACAGACACTAGTCCATATCAAGGTAGAATTTAATGTACAGCTGTTTTTTTTTTTATTCATCCAAATTTTGTCAAATTCAGTGACTTTATACTGTAAATTTCATTTTTATGACTTGATTTCTTTCTTATGTGGAACATAAAAGATATTATATGATTTATTTTTTAGTAAATCAAAAATAACATATGAAAGAGATTTTTTTTCAGTTCCCAATGTTCTTCAAAATATCTTTTTTTTTTGTGTGTGTGTGTGTTTCGCAAAAGTCATACATGTTTGGAACGTCATGAAATGATGACATTATTATATTGAATTGAGTGAATTATCCACTTCAAAGTCCTTCACACTGTCAGTAATTTGTGGTGACAAAACAATAACACTATCCAGTCATATTACATTCCTCTCAAGGCAACATTTCATTCAAATGAGCATTGACTTGATGCACTGACTGCCAGTGAGAGTGTAAATCAACAGGGCAGTGACTTGCCGACGTCCAGTGAATCACTTTCAGGGGACCTGAAATTTGATACTGAACAAAACATGTCACTGGTTGTTCCTTTATTACACGTAAAACAGTGCCATTCTTGTGAATAATGTCATAAGATCCACTTAAGGGCAATTGTACTGGTTACACAGGTTTTACTAGATTGTACTAGTTTTAATAAGCTGATGCATCTAAATTATGAGAACAAAGCAAAACATTTTTGTAACCAGCAAGTCTGTAACAGGTACTTCCTGGTTACAAAAATATTCTGCTTTGTTCTCATAATTCAGATGCATCAGCTTATTAAAACTTGGGTGATAAGATAAAGTAGGTATCAATGTAAGGTTTCTTGGGTTTTAACCTCTCTTCACCCTCATCTCTAGAAATGGTAGGCGCTTGCATTGGTGTGTTCTTGCTGGCTGTGTTCTACGAGGGTCTGAAGATCGGCCGTGAGTTCCTGTTGAGAAGGAATCAGGTGAACGTGCGTTACAACTCCATGCCTGTCCCAGGAGCTGATGGCACCGTGCTCATGGAGACACATAAAACAGTCGGGTCAGTGAATGGAGTACTCATGTTTTCAGGAGGTCTGCACAAAATGACCCTGTTTTCTTGGTGAACATTCCTGGTCTCTTTGGGAATGATTCATCATGATTCAACAATAATGTCTTTGTAATCTTTCATCAACTTGAAGGAACTTTTCCTTTCAGCAGCTATCAGGCCATGTGTGCTATTAGGTTCTCCGTTATGATATGGAAAGGCCACTTTTCACCCCACGTTTCACATGAACTACGTGACATAAATATCAAATGAGTTTTGAAAGCAATTGCATGTTGACCTTGAAGTTATAAAGCCTGAAATTGGTCCATAAATGTGACCATTAGCCCCACCAAATCAGTACTGTCCAATTTTAAAATGAGAACTGGAGTGTGTGTGCGCAGTATTATTTATATATATTATGTATATTTATTTATTTATTTTTTATATATGCATAGAAAAATTAACCCAACCTGAAACCAGTATGTTAAATCTGTTTGGTTGGGGTTTATGGAAGCGCATTTCTGCCACATAAGAAGAAAAAAAACATGCTTTGATAAAACATAATTATGACATATTAAGTTGATGATAAAAGAAATCAAAATTATTAGATTAATAAGTCAGATTTATGACATACTGAGTCATAATTATTAAATAAAAAGTCCTATTAAAGTCATAATTATGAGATGAAGTAATAAAATTAAGCCAGAATTATGACATACCAAGTCAAAATTCTACAATGAAAAGTCAAATTTGACCTATTAAGTTCTGAAATAAAAAGTCATAATGAGATAAAAAGTCAACATTACAGTTTTGACAGTCAAAATTCAGATAATAAGTCATAATTATAATATAAATTAAAAAAAAACACACTTTTAATGTCATTATGACTTTTTATCTCACATTATGGACTTTTATCTCATAATTATGACGTAATTTATACTTTTATGTCATGATTAAGATTTATCAAAAAATCATGGGATAAGCCATAGTTTTGACAATCGAAACTCAGATAAGAAGTCATAATTATAATATACACTTTTTTAAAATGAATTTTAATGTGATATATGACTTTTTATCTCACATTATGGACTTTTATCTCATAAATATGACTTATCTCATAATTATGAGTTTTTTTTCCCCTCATAATTATGTCATAAGTTAGACTTTATTATCATGATTAAGCTTTACCAATACAATGGCAAATGAAAAATTGTACATAAAAATAAGCAAGGTAATATGAAGACATGTTGTTTGCTAAATGTTATAATTGGCCTTTATATTGTTTAGCTATATATTAGTACTAAAGCCAAATGAAATGACTCAAATATTATCTCTGTTACTAGATGTATAAATATTAAATGTATCATTTTATTAGTATAGTATTCAGTATTTTTTTCTTTTCTATTTTTCAGTTTCTTTTTATTTTTGAAGCACCACCTTGCGCCCCTCTGTTTGAAAACCCCTGGGCTTGCACTTTGCAAACCTCAAGCTCTGATTGAAAACCGCTTTTTGAATGAGCTCAGTGAAAAACAGGCAAACAAAAATCAACCTTAAGCCTGTTTACACTAATTTAATCATCCCATGTATGTAGTCATTGCCACACGAGTGACCTCTGAGTGGTAAACATGCATTTCCCAGGTTTTCTTCCTACTGATGACCTGCCATTTATAATCCCGTAATAAGCTAAACACCTGCTTCTGTTCTCTCCTCCAGCCAGCGAATGCTGAGTCTCGCACACTTTTTCCAGTCGTTTCTTCACATCATCCAAGTGGTGGTCAGTTACTTCCTCATGCTGGTGTTCATGACATACAACGGGTACCTGTGCATCGCAGTGTCGGCGGGCGCCGGGTTCGGCTACTTTCTGTTCAGCTGGAAGAAGGCAGTAGTGGTGGATATTACAGAACACTGTCATTAACCTCTCGTGTATAACCTCAAAAAACATCCACTTCACAATCCCAACATGCACCGCAACTCTATATGTGTAGAGCACTATATGATTTCATTCATCTTGGTAAATATCAGCCAAGTGGCTCTATCCATTTTGATTCATTTTATACAAATTAGCCCCATATCCCAACTGTTCATCGTCACCATCCAGGTAATAGCATATGTGTCCACAACCTTTCAGTCTACCTCCAATGTAATGACAGTCACTACTGACATTATTTGTAACATCTCACGGATTATTATGTTTATGAAGGTGCTTCTGGGTGCGAAAGAGCCTTACTAAACCCTTTGCCTTAAATGAGGGAACACACACATACACCCAAGAGGCCGACCGTAGACTCTAAAAGCCAAACTGGATCTGGTGGACCCAATATACAAGCACTAGTGGTGGAAGGGTGTTTTTTTTTTTTTCTTTTGAGGTTGTTATGGCCAAGTGTTTCAAATCGCTGAAACGACCGTTAATAATCAGTGACCATTGTTTAGACATAAACACTGGACTGAATGATGTTTGCACAAGAAAGAGAGGTTTTGGGACTCTCGGGTTTGCAGAGTTTGTAGTCGAACTTTGCTCCCTTTGGAGTGCTTTTAAGTAAATATGGGGAGATTAGTGGAAAATAAATTATATCTGATGCCAGTGTCACCGATTTCTTTTTATAGTTTATATTTGTAACACTCAACTGTACTTGTTATCTGTGCTTTCTGGCAATCTTTATGTGGATCCTTTTATGTTGACATTTTTAAATGAAAAATTGTGGCGCAGTTGTGACGTTGAGCAAATCATGAGCTATTAAAAACATTAAGGCCATCGCTCTGATAGTTACTGGGTCCCGGAATGTGAATTTTATGTTGAAATTGATAATAGTTATACTCCTCAATTGAAAGGAGTGTCCCTTTTACATACAGGACCCAATAAAAGTGCCCAAAAAGCATCTCAATTGCTTGTAAACACAAAGGCTTTCTTACGGAGAAAATTGCAAAACCACATATTTTAAACCAGTAAGCATGTGGGTTTTAGAAGAAAGCCTGTTTAAAAGGGTTTTTTTTTTTTTGGTTCCTTTATAATTTTTTAAGCGGAAAAGCTTCTAAAAGAAGTAAATATTCACATCATGTTTTTTGTAGCAGTTGTCACTTTGTAGAACTGGATCTGAGGTTCTGTTCTCCATCACAGGGGTTATTCATATTGCAGATTTATTTCAAAAACTAAGTTTGGATTGTCTTAAGTGGGGAAAAACTACAATTGTAGGCTGAACCTCATTTCCAGTGCTGTGGAAGTGTTAAGGTTTCTTAGTCTGTTTACGGTTCAGTCAAGTCTGTAGTGTAATGTACTGTAATCATAAAGAAAATTATGAATAAATATTGTATGATTTCAAGGATAACTGTCATGATCACCTCATTTATAAACCAACCTGGTTTTGATGTTCGGCTCACCTTTGAAATGTTTCTCCTTGTCTTGTTCTTGTTGTGTTTACAGTAAAGTGAAAAGATACAATTTTCCACATCCAATTAATAAGATTTTATTTACTCAAGTAGAAAAATAGTCCTTTGTAATCAGTTATCACAAACACACAGTTAACCAAACCCAGAATGCATGTGCTTTCAGTCTATTTCAGATCAGGCAATATCAAATCATTTAGTCTGTGTGTGATGCAGATTCTCAAGACCTTATAGTCCATTTTTTCATGTTTGCAAATTGTCAAAACTGAAGGTTCCCAAAGAGTGAGGGTAATGTGTTAGGCTTTGGGTGGGGTTTGTAACCGATTCGCTCGTGGATCATCTGCTCCCTGGTCTTCCCGTCCGTGCCGCCACCTGATGCTCCGCTCATCTCGCTGGATGTGGCGACACCAACTACATCCACCTCATCCCTCTGTTTCTTTCGACTCTGGACAGACATGGGTAAGACACGTAGAGATTATTAAAACAAGATCAATCTTTACTTACACAAAACTATTTTGTCTAAGTGTACGCTGTAGTTCTCAGCGCACATATTTGCTGAAATATGCTATAGAGTAATTGTCATTTCCTGCTCAAACCAGATGTTATTTTACATATGGTATTTTCACATTGGTTTTAGTTGGTAGGGATACAATGAAGGAGTTAATAATACAAATGTTTTAAGTTGGATTCCAAGAAGCAATAGAAGAGAACTTCAATGTACACAAGATGGACACTGGACAGACATTTTGCTACCCGTGTGTGTGTGTGTACTTAACCATATTTTGGGGGCAAGTTTGTACCCAAAAGTGAGCTAAACCTGACAAAAACCTCCCTTTGGCGACGTCCTCATTCGTAAAATTGGTATAGAAATAAAGTTTTTTGAAAATTGAAAAATGCAGAAAGTTTTCTGTATGGGGTAGGTTTAGGTGTAGGGCAATGGAAAATACGGTTTGTACAGTATAAAAACCATTATGCTTATGGAATGTCCCCATTTAGATAGTTAAGTAAACGTGTGTGTGGGACACCATACTTGGCCACACATCACGTCATTTTATCCTACAGCTGAAATGAGCAGTTTTTGGCTGGTCATGTGATCACAAGATAATAATCACTATTCGAATACTCAAAAGGACTGAAACAAATCATAGTTGTGCAACTTGTGCTACAAATAATTTTCCTTCATGTGCTATTTTCAAACATCAGGTGACTAATGTTACACTTGGTATTTTAATGTGGCATGGTATAACAAGCTCTTTCCAGTCCGCTGCATTTTTTTCACTCATGATTATTTTCATCAACATATACTGTGCATTTGTGGTCTGCTTCTCCGATTTCATTTGCGATATATGTCCCGTGAATAATTCACTGGAATGCACTAAGAATTTCTCATGTTTCTCCCTTAAATCCTCACGTCTCATTCCAGGATTAAACTTCCTTTCAGTGGTTAAAGGGTGAGTAGAATGTCGTCACCTCATTGTACCCAGTTTTTTGAAAATGCTCATTGCTGATTGTTTACAGTTTAACAGAAGCTACTCTCATAATTCACGCAGAGCGTCATGGTGCATAGGAAAAATATGGATAAACCAGCTTATTCTAGTACATAATTTTAAACATTTTTCAAAAGTAGTATTCAGTTCTTTAGCTTGTTTTGTCTGCTTCTTAAGGCTCGACTGAGCCTGGTTTCTCCCAAAGGTTTTTTTTTTTTTTTTTCTCCCCACTTTTCTGATGGAGCTTTGGTTCCTTACCACTGTTGCGTGGATAATGACAGTACCTTTACAACATTGACACAGTTATTGAACTGAATTAAATAAATGTTTAACTGACTTGAATAATGCCACTATTGTCTGCTGTAATACACTATCGCATTTCTATAATTCAAATCCGTTAAAGGATTGTTAGGCTGCATTAATTAGGTCAACCGGAACTGGGAACACTTCCCAAAACACCCGATGTACTTGTTACATCGTTAGAAGAATGGCATCTACGCTAATATTAGTCTGTTTCTTTCTTATTCCGAGGTCACCGTAGCCACCCAGATCCAGACTGTATCCAGATCAGATGGTCACTGCAGCCACCCGGATCCAGTCCGTATCCAGATCAGATGGTGGATCAGCACCTAGAGATGACCTCTACAGCCCTGAACGTCAGCAGAGACCAGGACAACTAGATGAGCCCCAGAGACTGATCCCCAGTGAAGACCCTGTCTCCTAGACGGCCATCGGGACAAGACCACAAGAACCAGATGAGTCCTCTGCACAATCTGACTCTGCTGCAGCCTAGATTTAAACCACTGATTTTGTCTGGCCAGAGGAGAATGACACTATTTCGACACACTATTTCCCCGTTGAAACACTGTAAAGCTGATGTAAAGCCACCCAGCTTTATATCAAGCTGATGTAAAGCTGCTTTGACACAATTTGCATTGTTAAAAGCGCTATACAAATAATAGTGACTTGACTTGTAGTAAAACTACTTACATCTGAACCAAACTCGTTTCATAAATGCCGAAATTTGCAAGATTAAGACTGTTATTTTCCAGTTTTTTAATGTGAAGCTGCTTTGAAACAATTTGAACAGTGTAAACACTATGTAAGTAAATGTGACTTAACTTGACTTCAGATGTAAAACTTTTTAGTGTGGAAAACCCTTTACCACTTGGTTGAAACAATGTTCTTTTCTGTAAGCTAATATGTATAGAAAGCATCTCCTAAACATTCAGTCCTAAGTGAAGTTACTGGGAGATCATTTTACCTCCAGCTCTTTCTTGACACTTTCAAACTCCTCCGTGTCGTCCAGCTTCAGCTCCAGGCGCGTGGGCTTCCTGCGCAGCATCTTCACATCCCCGGCCTCGCGTTGCCTGGAAACCCGTTAAAACAGCTGGTAGTCAGTTATTGTGGCTAAACCACTTAGCTATATACAGTTTTATTATAGGCCAGTGGGATACACCTATTTTAATTATGCTGAACTCTTCTTCACATTTGTCTTGAGGAAATTAATGTTGGCATAGTTTTGAGAAAATTACTATCACTGCAGTCACGCTGATGACTGCAATACTGACATCTGTACACATAACACATATATCAATATTTAACCTTCAGCATCGCTAAGTAATGCATATACCGTCAATTTAATGATTCATGCTGCAGCAATAACGTTACGGTTTAGCAGCTACATGCTAATTAGCGCACTAGCTTTGAACTCTCGAGTCTTAAACAGTCACACACAGCAGGATAATGAACCACGAAGACTGTCGTTTATTTTATTCTACATGACAGATTAATGGCAAACTATTCAAACTGAAATATATAACTGTTTAACAACACACCACTTACAGCAATCACACACGCTTTATCTCCATAGGAAGTTCGGAAGGGAATCATGGGAAATGTAGTTAAAGCGCATGGAAGACAGAAATCAGTAGTAGCGCGATAAACTGAAATAAAATGCAGACTTATTTGAAGTGTTTTGTGTTTCATAATTATTTTGCTGTTTATATTTAGTTGAAAGGCCCACAATAAAAATAGTACAGTTCATTTAATAATTCGTTTTGGTCGCCAAAAAAAAAAAAAACTTTTAATAAAAAATTTAATTAATTAATAAATTAGTAAATAAACCCACCCTGAGAAATAAATAAAGAAAAGCACATAAAAAATCACAATAATGTTAAATAAAGACCTATTTCCACTGCAGTCTGACATAATTTGCACCGCTAGATGTCGATATTTATTCTTAGTAAAGAGTACAAGAGGCGGATATGACGACATACTGTGCGCCGGGTCGTGTGGTTGTGTTTGTAGATAATACACTTTAGATTTCATATAAACAGCCTGTTTTTAAAGCGCGCTATTTGTGCGTTTGTGAAAGGATAACGGGTAAGTGAAGAGTTAGTTGAGCTGGATGTGTTTATCTTTCATTAGCTTCTCTTGGTTGAGATGAAATTAGTTTCTGAACATGCTGTAAAACAGTACTGTGGTACAGTAATATATATCATATGGTAGTACCACAGTACTAAATGATTGCTGTATTTATATTCAGTGGTATTTAGATGGTGCTTCAGTGTAATTGATAGAATATCACAGCACTTTTTTGTTAGTTTAGGAGCACAAGTTATTCAGCCATCTGAGATTGAGGTGCCCAGTGTCGTTTGCTGAGTAGTTTGTCATATTTTTAATAGCACTATTTGATAATACAGTATTTCATACATCATCAACCAAAGTAATAATTAGGTTGGTTAATAATTTAAGATGTAGAACTGTCCATTCATTGTTTGTAAATAAGTTCATATTGTGAGTTATGCCTGTTTTTCATATCAGATACTCTGTGATTGTTGGACAAACAGTTGAAAAGATGTCGGATGAAGACGAAGCTCCAGTTGTGAAAAAGGCCAGGATCTTCTATGGAAGTCTTGAAGAAAAGGAGAAGGAGCGTCTCAGCCGTGAAGGAATATCTACCGCTGCCAAAAATGCTGTTAAAGCTGGCATTGAGGCTGGAAATATTAATATCTCCAGTGGTAAGTCTGATATTTCAAGACCGCAAACGTTATTGTCACAACCCAAACCTCAAGCCACTAAATTATTGAAATTTTGTTGAATTTCTAAGGCTTCTAAATTGGCAACATGATCAAAACTGTGCTAAAAAATACTGTTAAAGAATCTGCTACATGTCTTCTGTTGTCTGGTTAATAGTTAATCATTCATTTTAAGCAAGCAAGTAAAAGGCTTTTTAGAGTATTTTTTTTTTATAATGTCCCCCTTTTTTATAAATTAAACAAAAGTAACTTTTATAATGTTAGTTACATTTCAAGATGAACACTTGCTGGACTGAAGAAATTTGTTAGTATTCAGAAAACATTTATTAAAATGTAAGAATCAAATATGATAAATTATATTTTAACAATCAGTTATTGAATAGCATTGAATTATATAAAATCTAAAGACCTTTGATCATAAAGTTAAGCCCATAAAACTTAAATATCATCTTAAGACATAATTGAGAGTTATAGAGTGACCACTGGTATTTATATGCATTTTATGGGTCACACTTTACTTTAAGGTCCAATTCTTGCTATTAACAAACCATTAATTAACTTTGCTGCTTATTAATAGTAAGTAAGGTAGTTGTTAAGTTATTGGGTAGGTGGGTGTATACACACACACACACGTATACATACACATATATATGTATATGTGTGTGTGTATATATATATATACACACACACACACACACACACACGTATACATACATATATATATGTATATACGTGTGTGTGTGTGTGTATATATATATATATATATATATATATATATATATATATATATATATATATATATTACATACACACACACATATATACATATATATGTGTATGTATACGTGTGTGTGTGTGTGTGTATATACCCACCTACCCAAAAACTTAACAACTACCTTACTTACTATTAATAAGCACAAATACACCAGTTGTACCAAATTGCATATTATCGCTCAGTTTGGGCTTAAATAATAATAAAAAAATGTTTATATATTTATAATAAATTACCTCAAGTATGAGCTCCATGTTCTCATTGTATCTTATTGTACAGGCCATAAATGCCTGATGTATCAAACAGGATACAAAATATAAAACGCATGGAAGCCTTTTTTTAATTTTCATATGTCAGGTTTTACAGGGTTAATTTTTTTTCCTCTCCTCAGGTGAGTCTATGGAGATGGAGGAACGTGTGAGTGAGCGACAGGCTGAAGTGCTGGCAGAGTTTGAGCGTAGAAAGAGAGCGAGACAAATCACCGTCTCTACTGATGATGTGGAGGTCAAGGCCTGCCTCCGAGCTCTTGGCGAGCCAATCACACTGTTTGGGGAGGGGCCTGCAGAGAGACGAGAGAGGTGGGTAGCCAGATTTTTTTGGACTATTGGTAATCTCTGCAGCATATTCTGGGCAAGAATTGACCACTTAGATGGGAAAACCAGACAATTTTATTAATGCAAGTACAACGTTACAAGTACAAGACCTGACGAAGACCTGATGGTTGAAACGTAGTTCTTGAATTAATAAAATTTCTTTGGAGCAGTTACATATCAGTGTGTGGACATTTTGTTTGTTTTTGTTTGGAGTGACCTTATTTTTGTCCTACACCTGAGCCTTTGGGTTTACGGGATGTGCACGCCCTTTTTTTTTTTTAACTTTTTAAAACCAGACAATAGACCATCTGACCGACAGACCAAAGAAATGGTGTCAATATAATGGGTGATTTTCACTATTGGAGAAATTTGTGATTTTGAACATGGTATTTTTATTTGTAGCTGTCACTAGTCTGCATATATTTTATGCTGCAAAAAATGAAGTAAAACAGTAAAATTGTAAAATATTATTAAACTTTAATTTAAATGTTTTATATTTTAAAATGTGATTTATTCCTTTGGTGGTAAAGCTGAATTTTCAAGGCCATTACATCAAGTGTTACATGATCCTTCAGAAATCATTCTAATTAACTGACTTGCTGCTCAAGAAACTTTTTTTTTTAAGCACACATGAAAACAACTGTGCAACATTATTAATTTTTTGCAACATTATGAATAGATATAAATATTATTCACTTTTGATCAACTTATTTCATTCTTGCTGAATAAAAGTATTAATTTCTTTAAAAAAAAAAAAAAAAAAGTACAAAACCATTGAAAGGTGGAGTACTACTGCGCATTGTGTTTGACATTACAGAAACACCATATCTCAAATGACAAAATAAAACTGAAAAAAAAAACAACTGACATCTATTTTAACAGAAAAATTGATTTTCAGTTTTAGTGGTTTCTGACTGTTTGTTTGTTTTCCCCACAGATTGAGGAACATTCTTTCAGTAGTTGGTCCTGATGCTTTGAAGAAATCAAAGAAAGAGGATGAAAAAGCAAAACGGACCCAAGATGAGGTAGGAACACCTGTTTTATTTGTTGAATCCTAATTTCAGAAAGTTGTAGAAGACTGTCATAGATTTGAATGACTAATGGAAGGTGATTGTCTATTCATGTGTACTGTGCAGTATCAGCAGACATGGTACCATGAAGGACCTTCATCTCTAAAAGAGGCACGTGTTTGGTTAGCCAAGTATTCCCTACCCAGGTAAACAGAGGACAGATATTATTTTCCTGTATCTAACAATCTAAATATAAAATGCACCAAAATGTATATACTGTGCATTTTAAAAGCTAGTTTTGTGTTTTTGTTTGGTTCTCCAGAGCAGTGCAAAGGTTAGATGCTGCAAGGGCACAAAAAGAGATTCCAGAGTCTACAAGAACAGTTAAACAGCAAGAGCTTCACAAAACTCTACGGGTATGCCAAGAAAGTGGAAAAAGACACAGGCTTTATGATATGTTGTCATTTTCTTTCACTTTTAATGTGGTGTGTAATTATTGTTTTATTTAGAATGTGAATAACTTCTGCAGCCAAATTGGTGATGACCGTCCAATATCTCACTGCCAGTTTAGCCCCAACTCCAAGCTGCTTGTGACTGCATCATGGTATGTTTTATGTTATATTTAATCGTGTTATTTAAGTTATTTTATATACATCATTCACAAAACATTTGTTTTAAGAAAGTTATTTATAAATGCTTTGTATGCCAGTAGGAATCATTGCTTTTAGATCTCCAAACATTGCTTTCACAAGTATTGTAATAATCCAGTGAGATTTCTGTATGAACAAGGAGTCTTACAACAGAAAGAATGGCCCACACACATGTGATCATGCTATCATAGAGACAGCCTTAATTAAATTACATGAAAAGACAGAAGCAACTCAGAAATACATAGAAGAACTGTGGTTACTTTTCCAAGATGCTTAGAACAACCTACCTTTGCCTTACTTTAGATTAGGCACTTTCTGCAGAGTGGGGCTGTTTTCAAAAGTAATGCTCGGAGTAGTTTATGCTTATCAGGAAACTTACATTAACTAAATCAAATAAATATTTGGAGTGACCATTTTTGCCTGTAAAATAGAAAAAATGCTCAATTGATACACTTGCACAGTTTTTTTTTAATGATTTGCTATAATGTCTGTTGTAGGACAAAACATTCTCTGGATTAATAAATTATTTACAAAAAGAATGTTTGGAAACAAAAAAATTATTTATATGATGATGATGATATTTTAAAATATACGTCTGAACATGTTTTAAAAGGCTTGTTATATTTGGTATAAAACACAAAAATATATCTTATTGTTAAAAATATTGTTGTAGGAGCGCTCACTCAGGGACTTTAGTAAGATTTTACCAGAAAAAGATTTTAGATTTTTCATCATACGTTAATTTTTAAAAATCTTGTATACTTTTAACTGCTGTATTTTTGTGTTTGCTTGGTTTTTATTTTGTTTATGTAACTTGTATTATTCCAACTCAGTTTTTGCCATCAAGATAGCCTTAGATGCTGACATGGCAATAAAAATAAATAACTTCTACTACTACTTTGTTGTAGGAGTGGCTTGTGTAAATTGTGGAAAGTCCCAGATTGTACACTTGTACGCACATTAAGAGGTAAATATAATAAATACATTCTGTAGTGTTTATTCTTGAAGCTGTCTTTTTCATTCCCGTTTACAATACAGCTTTTACCACTGGATTCATTGAAGGTGAACTCTTCTTTCTCAGGTCACAATACCAACGTGGGAGCGATTAGCTTTCACCCTCAAGCCACACTCACACTCGAGGAGTCGGATGTCAATATGGCCTCGTGTGCTGCGGATGGATCAGTTAAGCTGTGGAGTTTAGACAGGTGTATATTATTAGTATTCATTAAAATTTCGGTCTCAATTTCTGAAGTAAAATATTATAACATTTACCTGTTATCTGTAGTGATGAACCTGTAGCAGACATTGAGGGGCACTCTATGCGGGTGGCTCGGGTGACCTGGCATCCCTCTGGACGGTTTCTGGGCACAACTTGGTATGACTGTATTTTCTGTTTTAATATAGTTTTTTTTTTTTTTTTTTAATGAGGTAAATGCAAAACAATGGTATAAATATTGGTGTTGGGATAAAACTTTACTGTCATATATTTAACAGAATTTCTCCTTTTTTTTTTTTTTTTTTTTTTGGGCTCTTTAGCTATGATAACTCATGGCGACTTTGGGATCTTGAAGCCCAAGAAGAAATTCTGCATCAGGAGGGTCATAGTAAAGGTGTCCATGACCTGCACTTCCACCCAGATGGCTCTCTGGCAGGAACTGGGTAAGGGCCTCGCACTGAACCCAGAGGCACTCCACTATTTTTGTAAAGGAACAAGCACAACACTCAAGTCTATACAGTTAGTTTTATGCTCTTAAACATACCTGCTCAGAGTGCCCCTCAAGTATGTTTAGTTAAAGACCAGCCAAATAAAAAAAATATCTTCAATCCATCATACATGGTTCCTAATCTTAACCCTAAGACCTCTGATTGCAGCATTGATCCTGCAATATTTGCATTACCAGAGAACCACTTAGTCTTCAACTTAATTTTGTGATTGGTCATTCAGACTGCTTTTGATTGGTTAAATTAGTTTAAAATTATTTAAATTTGTCTTATTAATCTTTCAATTGTTGTTAATGTTATTCATTATTGCTTCATGTACAGTGGTTTGGATGCATTTGCTCGTGTCTGGGACCTGCGGACTGGTCGTTGTATCATGTTCCTGGAAGGCCACCACAAAGAGATTTACAGCATCAATTTCTCACCAAACGGGTAAGTAAAAAAAAAGGGCGTCTGAATATTTGAAAGATTTAGTAAGGCTATTTACTGGTATTTGAGCTTTATGTGATAATTAACCCCAAAATCTTCCTTGTACAGCTTTCACGTGGCAACAGGAAGTGGCGATAACGCCTGTAAAGTCTGGGACCTTCGTCATAGAAGGTGTATGTACACAATTCCTGCCCATGAGAACCTTGTGTCTTCAGTCAAGTTCCAGCGTAAGTATTCAAGTCAAGAGGACATTTATTATCAGTCATTTAGAGATTATTCCAGGGTTTCCGCTGGGTCTTAAAAAGTCTTAAATTTAGTTGTATCAAATTTAAGGCCTTAAAAAGTCTTAAATTGTACAAGAAAGTCTTAATTTTGATTTCAAGAGGTCTTAAATTTGGGGACAGAAAGACCAGAATTAAGATATGGCTGAATGTGATGATTAAACTTCAAAAGGCTATGAAACATGAGAGCTGCACGTTCAAAGTCTGGTGCTGCACTGCTTTGTGTTCTGCTGTTACTGGGGAAACAGTAATATTTCTACCAAATGCTCCACCTGCTGGCAGAGAATGGACGAGCATTTTCAGTAAAACTTGTTTTGATCACAGTTTAAAGTCAGACAAGTGCAAAAATCCACCCAGGTTTTTACACTGCAAACATGCAGAGCTTTAAATGTGAACTGGTGGATCGATAAGAAGACAATTCATTATAAAAATCTTATAGGGGTGTGTGATATGTATGGTCTGCGATAATATCGGAATTGTAGTTTTAACTATGTGCAATTTGACATTATCGAGTATATCGCAAAAAGCAAACAAAACACACCTACAGAGTGCACACATACATTACGTGATGAAGTCTAGTAAGTTAACACAGGTTAAACTAGTGCACGTACGCATTTAGAGTGCCTTCTTTCACTGCATGATTCAGTCTATTAAATGCATTTAGAATGATCCCATAATTCAAGATATGGGGCAGAAAATGTATAGATTTATATCATTTCATATTAGTGCTATCAAATGATTAATTGCGTAATTAAGTTTTTGTTTGCATAATGTATGTGTACTGTATGTATATATAAATACACATACAGTATATATTTTGAAAATATTTACATGTATATGCATTTATATAATATTTAACAAACAGAACATTTTTCTTAAATATATACATGCATGTGTTTGTATTATATATGAAATTATTTTATATATATATATATATATATATATATATATGTGTATGTAAACAATTTTATTTTGGATAAATCGCGATTAATCGTTTGACAGCACTATTTCATATAGTTAATATCACATGAAGAGTGCTGTTATTTTCTCAAAGTCAGCATGATTACAAATGTGATATTGATTTTATACAACAGTTCAATAAACAAGAAGTTAATATTAAGAGACTTACGTTTTAGACACCACATTTACTGCTTTTGCTCTATTTCTTCGCCAACAAAAATAATTCCAAACAAAGCCACAGCACTGTTTTGCATCTCTGAGCAACAAGACTGTTTCTTTCCTGAATGAATCAACCCTTTAAATGATTCGGTTCAATCGCAATGACTCATTTATTAACTGTGACTTGCTGCCACCTGCTGGCGGTTTTAACTTCGCATTTAAGGTACTTTTCATTTTTAAAATAATTTCAAATATCAGTTTTGAATGCTTTGTTTAAAATATCAAAACATTATTTATGCATTTGTAACTGCAGGTTAAAGTATTCCATGTCCCTCAGAGCTGCATTAAACAGTGTGTAAATACATCTAAATGCCACTTCTAATGCAGCTTCTGTGTTTCCTTTGCATTGCAAAGATGAATTCTGCTGATACTGATTTCATTTGCTTGGTAACAGCCCAAATGCAAGAATTTGACTCAAAAGATGATGCACACTTTTAGAAAAAAAAAAAATGTCTTAAAGGTAAAAATGCCCATAAAACATGTTGGAAAAGATTAATTTCTATCACTGCTGTGCATTGACCACACAGAATATGAAGAATATCAAAATTTCAGGAGTCAGCTGTCCACAGTAGTCCTTAAGATAAAAGCACAATTAAAAACTCAGGAAGACTGCTGATCTGACAGTTGTCCAGAAGACAATCAACAAATTAGAATACTTCATAAGACCAATAAAAAAACATTTTTAGTGAATTGTTGGCATTTACTCTGCACGCTGTGAACAGCCAGCTTCTTTGGCAATGAATATTTGTGGCTTACCCTCCTTGTGAAGGGTGTCAATGATTGTCTTCTGGACAACTGTCAGATCAGCAGTCTTCCTCATGATTGTGTAGCCTAGTGAACCAAACTGAGAGACCATTTTGAAGGCTCAGGAAACCTTTGCAGGTGTTTTGAGTTGATTAGCTGATTGGCATGTCACCATATTCTAATTTGTTGAGATAGTGAATTGGTGGGGTTTTGTTAAATGTGAGCCAAAATCATCACAATTAAAAGAACCAAAGACTTAAACTACTTCAGTCTGTGTGCATTGAATTTATTTAATACACGAGTTTCACAATTTGAGTTGAATTACTGAAATAAATGAACTTTTCCACGACATTCTAATTTATTGAGATGCACCTGTAGGTCCATAGCTCTACTGTCTGTCAAAGTGAATGAGTTTTAATTCACCTTGACTGAACTTGCAAATTTGTGTAACATTTTTGCAGTTTCAATATTAACAGAGCCTCTTCCTTTTAGCTAACGATGGGCATTTTTTGCTGACTGGTGCATATGACAACACAGCCAAAGTGTGGACCCATCCTGGCTGGTCACCTCTGAAGACTCTGGCGGGTCATGAAGGGAAGGTCATGGGGCTTGACCTTTCACCTGACGGACAGCTCATTGCCACCTGCTCTTATGACCGAACCTTCAAACTCTGGATGGCGGAATGAGATTCTGTTTGTCTTGATGTATTTTCATTTTTAATTTTTGTTATATTCTTATTTTCTAAGTTTAGTTTTAGAGCTGGAAAACAACACAGGAGATCTTTTTGACAGTTTGGTTCAAGTAAAACAGAAATACATTCAAATGTTCCCCACAGTTTGAGTTGTGTTGTAACAAGCATCTGTTATTCTAAATGGATTGTCTAAGATCTAAAATCCAATCTGTCCATTCTTGAATTCTCTCATGTCCATATATCCTATTCCATTTTGATCACTGAGTTTTGCAGAATTTGTCATATTACTGATCCACTGGGTACCCAAATAAAATGTATTTTAATTTTGTAAAAGAATCTGTGCTTTCCGGACAGTGGGATATAAAAAGTTTTTATTTTTTAGACATTTCGCAATCTCACTGCAATGGAGTTGAGTCTGTGCACTATCCACAGCAGAAAGAGATGGATAGCAGGAATGTGAACGTGAATCTAGCACCACCAGCAGCAGAGCAGGCAGTGCTTGCAACAAGGGCTTCTGTGGAAGCGATGCTCTGCCACTGCCACATTGGCCCATGCTGAGGGTGGTTGATCTGTGATTGGCTGCTTTATAAAGGAGGGCTTGGACTCCAGCGGTGCTTTCTGGCTGTAGGTTCGCTGGTTTTCCACTTCAGTTTTAACACCCAGAAAAGCTGCCAGGTCTAGGTCTAGTCCAGTGGCGCCCGCGCGAGGTAGAGGAGTGTTCTGCCGGCACTGTGGACAGGGGATCCACATCTACGGGGAAAAGGCACATCAGTTACAAACATCTGACACAGCTCAGCTGAAAAAAATCAAATTTGTTTATATACAACTTTATACAATACAGATTGCTTCAAAGCAGTAATAAACAGGAATGTAACTGTTAATGTTGCAAAGTTCTTCAGTTTTAAAATGAATACAATTTAATTTCAGATGTAAAGCAGTTCTGAAAAGATAATATTGTCATTTTCAGTTCAGTTTAGTTTGGCAACAACAGTGATTGCTGCAATAAATGTTCTTTAGTTATGAATCGAAATCGGTACAATTATAGAGCAGCACTAGATAAAACAAGTGTCATTATCCAGCTCAAGTCATTTCAGTGTTGATTCAGTTTAGTTCAATAATAGTGTTCATCAAGTTATAAAACAAGCTTAATTTAGTTCAGTTTTTAACCCAAGATTTCGCTTGGTTAATCAGTTCATTAAATATTGAATAATTTAAAGCAAGACCCTACAGGTGAAAGGGGTAAAATTAATAGCTATGATACTTTCTCTAGATTATTGATTACCTCACAAAATCAGTTGTTACAAGTTTTCTAATGATGTTATGTCTAAATATGCAAATGAAGTGTTGCCTAATTAAATATACACTAATTTGCATACATTCCCAGAAATCCCAAAATGGATAAAGCCAGGTTCACAATTCATCACGCCATAAATCAGAAAATTCTGTCAGAAGCCATAAAAACACGTTTTCAGGAAGAAAATTTTAAATATCTATCAGGTGGATGATACATAAATAAACCCTCTTTTTTCTGCAAATATGATGGTTTCCAAACATGTTTGTCAATAGTCCCACCCCCAATGTCATGCCATTGGTTGACGACAAAAAGCAAGTCACAAAAAGCAACAAAGCAAGTCACAGATTTTTTTTTCTGGTTGCAATATTTTTTTGCATTCCCTTCTCTAAACAAAGAATCTTCAAGAGCTGCGCTACAACTCAAGCGAATATGGAAGGTGACAGCTTTTTGCAAAAATGCCCCTAAGAACATTAGTGATTTATTTAGGGAATGTCCTAAGATTTTTAATTTTTTTTTTTTTTTGTGTAACAATTGTAACAATAAGCAGGTAGTTTTTTTTTTTTAGTTCTTTTTTGTTTTGTTTTTTGTTATTTTTGTAGACACTGTTGTCATGTTAACAAAATCTAGTATTTGTGGTTAATATAATTGCTCATTTTTATTTTAGTAAAATCAAATGGAATGAAAAAGTTCCGATTTTTGAACAATTTGGGGAAAATGATTTGGAAGCGCTACCTGAAAATACACAACCTGTTTAATCCCTTCAAGAAGTCAGGCAGCAACTGAACTTTTTTTTTTTTTCTTTCTCAAGTGCAGTGATATATCTGACTACAATTTGTTAAAGCTAGATTATTAGCAGTTTTCCACATGCTAACCACAAGCTGAGTGAACATCCTTGTATTTGCACTTTTAAATAAACAGGTCAAGAAAAAAGTGATATAAAAAGTGATAGTGATATTTGTGATGGTAGCTGGAATCTCACCTGCTCATTGATGAGGGTGTCCAGCCGCTTCAGACAGGCCTGGCAGAACACATGACCACAGTAGAGTTTGCGGGGGAGTCTCTCTCCCAGATTATACGCACTGTAGCAGATGATGCAGTCCAGTTTCCGGCTGTCCCTGGAGTTCTGTGCTCCAGACTCCACGTCCCCTTCTACAGGAGCCTCAGACACAGGCCCATCCTCATCCGAGACCCTACAGAATGAGCTCAATATGATACAAACATCTCCGTGTGTTTGCCTTAGATGTCAAATGCTGACTTTGCAATGGTGATTACTTGTGGCCAACATAACTGCCTAAAATTTTCAGTACAGATCCAGCAAAAAAAAAAAAAAAAGTATTTGAACAATTAAACTTAAATAATGTTACTAAAAAAAATCAAAGCAACTTTAAACATCCACTAAAAATTACTTTGAAACCAGTTGGTTAAAATTGCAAAAATGCCATAAACCCAAAAACTAATTATTTACATTTTCCCCACAATATTTTACTCTTCCAGATACACAAGGTCAGCCGTTAAAGAGTGTGTAAGCTGAGCCGCATGTATCTGTTTACTATTAGTGGCCAGCAGCAATGAAATTTGTATATACAAGATGTAATAGTAAAAGATCTGTATACTGGTTCTTAACCTCTAAGTTTTCATTTTATTCCAAACAAACAAACAAACACAAAACATAACCATAAACATACAATGTGCTCAAGCACCTTATGTGAAAGTTTTATTTTCATGATGTGTCAAAGTAATTTCATTGTTTATACTGAGAGCAGAGGAACTATATGTTTATTGAATAGAATTCATCATTGGAAATATAATTAAATGATATTAAAATTGAATAAGAAACACATGCATAATCTTAAGAAGAAATAATAAAAAAAATATTTTAAAATGAATAAAAAACAACATGTGAATAAATGATTTTTTCTCTCATTCGTTGTATTTTCATTTGAAATAAGCAAAAATTCAAATACATCTTATTTTAATATCACATAAGCAATTTCCTGTAATTCAAAAATGAATTTTCCATGCAGATGGTCTACCTGTCCACTTCATCCTTGGGTCTATTCAGTGTGCCGTCGGTCTCTTGAGGTTCTGCCGTTCCGCTTGCAGTTCCATCCATGTTTAATGTACCAAAAGTCCAACTTCTGTCAGCATTTTACAGCCGACTCTGTCTTGGTTTCTCCATGCTTCACATCCTTTGTCAGGTAGTTTAACACTTGAGTGCACCCTGAAGTTGTCCTTGCAGTTCCCAGCAGCATGGGCTCTGTCTTTGTTGCCGTTTGCTCTCTCTCTCTCTCTCTCTCTCTCTCTCTCTCTCTCTCTCTCTCTCTCTCAACCAACCAACCAACCACAACTGCCTCTCTGAAATGAAGGGCAAACAATGGTGTGCTTCCCCAAAGCCTTTAATATTTAAGTACCGCCTGTCACTGTGGACCTATGCCTTTACACATACACAACTGCACGTTCACCCTTTAGAAAAAAGAAAAACCATTGGTAGTTGTGGGAGGAGAGATGCATGTTGTTAAGCAGGGGTTTTATTAATTTGTCCAAAGTTGCACATTTATGCATCTTCAAAACTCTAATTAAATAATATTTTCATTCTGTCTTGCATATAAGCAAAATGTTCTGACAGTCCAAGAATGAAGGAATGGGGCACAGTCACAATGGCTTATGAGAAGATTTGGGTTTAGTTTTGTGGAAAAACATGAAATGAAATACATCAGACACGTTTAGGGTGCAAGAAAGTAGAATGGGAGGAGGGCGTATCACTTTACAGTCACAAAACAGGCCTGAAATTCAAGCCTAGTCACCCACAGACAGTCTGTCATCAACGTTTCCCTGCCAAATTAGTTCTGAGACCTTCATCCCCTCATTACCGCAGCTATAGGATGTTCATATTGGCAGATAACTATTATTATTGACCAGGAGAATGTGAAGTGGAAGGAGGTACAGCTAAATAGAGTCACTTTAGATTTAATGAGGGTAATTGAGATCTGGTGACCCGTTTCCCTCAGATGTTGGGGGTCTTCAGGGCAGTTTGAGCTGATTACCTGAGATGTGATGAATCACTCTGGATCATCAGGAAAATAACACATTAACACAACTGACTGGCTGATGGCACCATAAGTATACACAGTAATTAATGACAGAGTCTTGTGACATCAAAGGCTGCAGACTGGAAAAAAAACATTGACTGCATTATTGTTTTTACAAATATATAAAGCAGCACAACCGTTTTCAACACCGAAAAAAATAAGAAATGTTTCTTGAGCACCAAATCAGCATATGATTTCTGAAGGATCATGTGACACTGAAGACTGGAATAATGAAGCAGAAAATTCAGCTTTGCCATCATGATTTTAACATATATTAAAATAAAAAGTTACTTTTAATTGTAATAATATTTCACAGTATTACTGTATTTTTGTTCACAGTTTTTGTGAACATAAAAGACTTTTTTCTAAAACATTTAAAAACTTATGAATAACAGGGTATGTTGCAAAAACATTGTTGGCTATTCAGGGCTAATTCTGAATGTTCAACAATTGTGAAAGATTTCTTTTTGGCAGCAGAAAGGTATGGATACAGCATACCAGCAGGGGTTAAACAAGCTAACTATTTAAACCCTGACCCATTCGCTTGGCCAAAACAATATTCAAGCTGTACTAAAATACACAACAAAACAACAGGAAGGGAGCGTTATTTACTTTGGGACAAGGGACAGTTGACCCCAAAAAACTGAAATTTACATTTAGTCATTTAGCAGACACTTTTATCTAAAGCAACTTACAAATGAGGACAATAAAAGCAATCAAAACCAACAAAAGAGTAATAATATGTAAGTGCTGTGACAAGTCTTGGTTAAGTCTCGGTTAGTCTTACACTTATTTTTTAAATAATTAAAAAGGAAACATGTGGATAGAATAGAAAAAGAATAGAAAACGCTAGTGTTAGAGGGTCATTTTTTTAAAATGAATAAAAAGAAAACAATTCGAAAGAACAGAAATAGAATAGAGAATGCTAGTGTTAGAGGGTAATTTTTTTTAAATAAATAAAAAGAAAACAATTCAAAAGAATAGAAATAGAATAGAGAATGCTAGTGTCATTTTTTATAATAAATAAAAAGAAAAAAAATAGATAGAATGGAAAAAGAAAAATTGTCATAATTTACTCACCATCATGTCGTTCCAATCCTGTATGACTTTCTACTGTGAAAAATATAAAAATATATTTTTAAGAATACTGGGAACCAAACAACATTAAAGCCCACTGGCTTCACACATACAGACACATGAGGAGATAATGACAGAATATTCATTTTTGGGTGAACATTTTAAGTAATAAGATACAACTTTTAACAATACTGCAGTTTAAAACCGGTTACTACATAACAAAAACGTAATAATAATAATAATAATAGTATAATAGTAGTAGTAATTAAAATATAGTTAAAATTTAATTTAGTTAGAAGATCTAGGTCTGACATGTCTGACATCACTGCTGTACAGTGATATACAATAGCTAATGAATGGTTGTGTAACTTAAGACCATTACTCTATTGTGTGTTTTATCAATACTGGAATGCTGTATTGACCAATCATTTGTGGAGGACCTTAAAATATCTTAAACTAAATCATCTTAAAATAATCAAAAATTATTTGAAATAAGCATTAATTTAAAGTTTTCTTTTCTTTGAAGAAACTCAGCTGAAAAACCTGGATCTATGAGGCATACTGTTTTCAAAAGAAATCTCTAGACCAAGAAAAGTCATTTAAATATATGAAATCTTAAAATGAATGTATCTTACTAGTTATTCCAAACTCAACAAAAAATTATGTAAAAACTGACTAAAAAAAATATTGTAAAAATCCTTTCCCGTTAAGACGTTAAGAGTCAATCTTACAGTGATGTGCTGCATCCTATACTTTACACCAGCAGATGACAGCACAGAGCAAATCTTCTTGCATTAGGTACACTTGTGCTTTATAGCTGTTAACTGTAACTCACTAAACATTTATAAGATTTTTCTTCTGCTTTGCCATCTCTAAATGTTGAAGTTATATTATTAAGCAGTGATATAAGAGAAGGATGGGATGGAATATTTTCTTCAGAATAGCAGTTTTGGTTGCTGCAGCATATTTGTTCGTCTCTGATTTCACATGTTGGCACAGTGAATCCTAGTTCACAATGTCCTTCTGCTGGCAAAATGAGGGCGATCAGACGTCATTGGTCCTATCAATCCTCTGTTTAGTGTGTGCATGTATCTGTGTTTTGTGTAGTTTGTCTCTGCATGGGAACTCACCTTGATGGACACCACACAGATCTCAACTTTCCCATGCACTCTTGATCCTTATCTCATGCGTAGGGTTGTGTTGCGGTAAGAAATGATGACATGCAAATCCCATGACACTGTAAACACAGAAAAAGTTGAGGACCTGCTTTTTAAAATGAGATCTATTTAGTTTATTTTGACTCGTACTGGTACTACAGTTTTAGACTCCTCCTTAACCATCCACCCTAAATAAGGAAGGAGACAAAGGAAGACAAGACAAAGTAATTAAACTGAATCCAGTATGCTAACATCGCCACCTAGTCCTCAGAGTCCTTTGGCTACACTAAATATTTACAATGTTTCTTAAACATTTTAATAGAGTTCATAAAGAAGATAAATACACATGAGACTAAAGTAGTGTTCACACTGACTGCAATTTGCTTGTTTTCCACACCTGGTCAAAACTGCATTGTTAAGAAAAAGAAAGAAAGAAAGAAAGAAAGAAAGAAAGAAAGAAAGAAAGAAAGAGAGAAAGAAAGAAAGAAAGAAAGAAAGAGACAGAGAGAGAGAGAGAGAGAGAGAGAGAGAGAGTTGCAGTTCCGTTCTCTTGGTCCTTTTGGTCTGGATTCAAGAAACAATATATTTAGTCTTTGGTTCACTCAGCATCCACACTGTTATTTTTAACACCGCACCTAAAGATACAAAACAAAAGACATAAGTTCACAACCTGATTGGACAGTTTTAATGATGTGTATTTTGCGAACTTACCAAACATTAATGGTAAATGCTAATTACATGCATGTACATATGGTGGTATTTTTACGAGCTAACTCACAAAGAGCTTATAAAATGTGCAAAGGAAAACAGCACCAGGAATTCCTCTGTTTGCACACACAAATCTGCTGAAAGATGGAGCTTCTGACGCCCTGGACCGAACTGTAAAGTGCAACATAGCACCTGTGCACCAAAGTTCATTTCAGAAGAACCAGCCAAGTGTGAACACACAAGTAGCAAGTCGCAGTGTGTCATTGCATTAATTTGCATTAAACCTACTAGAAGGAGCTAATGGGCTCATGTTAACCACTCAAACCTTAAAGGGATAGTTCACCCAAAAATGAAAATTCTGTCATTAATTACTCACCCCAGGGGCGTGGCATCTGGGTATGCAGGGTATGCATGTGCATATGGGCCCGAGCCAATTGGGGGCCCGCAGAGGGGGACCTTTTAATTATGCAAATGTATTCTTAATTCGTGGCCACAATAAATATGCTGTACAAATTTTGCTTTGGAACAATAATAGATTAATCAGACCAAAGATTGCCCATTTAATGTAACCAAAATGAATTATACCTTGCGTAAGCATCTACATAAAAGCAAGCGGCAAATTCCCGAAGGACTGCAGCAGAATTGCGTTAAATTTCTAAAACTAACATTTTCTGAAACTACGTGCAAGCGCTGCATTTCCATGGTCAAATAAAATAATAGTTAATAATTAAAAAAACCTTTGAGTGGTTAGTAGCTAGCTAGTTGAAAAGACTAATCACATCTAGCTTAAGCGACACCTGCACAGTTTTAATTCTCTTTCTTTTATTTTAATTCTCTTTTATCGAAAGATTATAGAAAGTAGCCATTCATTCCACTGAGAATACACAAAGCCATAAATTAAATACCAAGGACATTGAGATTGAATTTGCCGGAAGAAAGCTTATTCACGACAGTACCATGACGCATGCGTGCGCATTCCACATGCGTACTCTCATAAATGTGCGCTGAAGACTGACATGGAAGAGGAGAAATTATTGAATATTTTTGTTTTCTTTGCGCACAAAAAGTATTCTCGTAGCTTCGTAAAATTAAGGTTGAACCACTGATGTCACATGATATCATATATTTTAATAATGTCCTTACTACCTTTCTGGCCCTTGAATGTGGTAGTTGCGTTGCAGTCTATGGAGGGTCAGAAAGCTCTCGGATTTCATCAAAAATATCTTAATTTGTGTTCAGAAGATGAAAGAAGGTCTTACGGGTTTGGAACAACATGAAGGTGAGTAATTAATGACAGAATTTTTATTTCTGGGTGAACTATCCCTTTAACCCCTTTGGCCAAATGCTGCTTTCAACCCTTGCAGTCCTCCTCCAAGTACACACTTTAGTGATGTAATGTTACACAGACCAGTGGTTCTCAACCATTTTGACTCCATCACCCCATACTCTACACAAAAATACTCAAAGGCCCCATGATTTTTCCAAGTTGTCCATGATTTATTTGATTTAAATAAATAAATATAATATTAAAAAAAAAAAAAAAAAAAACTTACAAATATGCTCACAGTTTCTTCCCATTTTTTAGAGCTTGGCATATCTAGAAAAACGTACATTTATTTTAAACATATTTGCAATGTATTTTTTTATTTGTTTTTACAAGATTTTATTAATGACACAGTTACAGGTCTAGAATTCACAAAAGGATCTTAGCAAAAGGTCACAACGAGAGTGATCAGCAGGGGCACTTGTGAGTTTCTGAATCATACAATGGCAAATCGGACACCCTACTGTCCCATGGGCTTCACAGACATGAACAAGCAAGGACCACAAAACCACAAGTTCACAACAAATGTGCCAAAGATTTTATGCAAATAATGCAACAATGCAATGCTTTATGCAACGTCTAGTGCCAACAGCAGTGAACACAATGGAGCTCACGTGATCTGCCTCCTGATACAGTTGGATACTGCAGTGACTCAGTGACCCCCAGCGAGCCTAAACTGTAGTGCTGTAGGTATATTTGATTCTCTCACGAACTTGAGATACCAGCCTCTACCAGCTGGGTGTGTCATTTGATTATAATGGATAATGTTTAATAACTACAGGCTTAACATGGTCTGAGAACTGCATTTAAGCTCATTTGAGGAGCAAGTCACTGCAGAGTCATAACCTGGGAAACTTATGTAAAAAATTACATAAGCTACCACATGTTGAGGAACTCGTTTTTGTGAGTGTGAGAAAAGATTTGACTAAGTTTCAGTAAGGATCAAGTTGTTTTCTATTTCCTTGTTGATTTGTTTAATTTACCGCTGTTTGTTTTTGGAGTCCATGAATTGCGTGTTGGTTTTTGTTCTGCTTTTACAAGTGGTATCACATTCTCAAAGACTTCAAATGAACTTACTGTACCATCACTAATATAAAACTGTTACACCCAAGTCACTGAAACCCAGTGAATAAGAGAGAGAGAAAGAGAATGGCATGCAGAAAGTCAGACAATGAATCACTTAGTGTGGAATGTGATTCGGCCACTTGTATGTTTGACTAGGGAACAAGTCTCTGATAAGTTCCTGTTGGCTTTTTTGGGTCACCGCCACAGGATTTGAATCAAATCATAATACCACGACAGTTTCCACACTGGGTCACATGACTAAATGGCCCAACTGCTAATGTGGTTGAAATCATGAGCTATTTGGTGTTTATAATCAATGTTGGGAAGGTTACTTTAGAAATGTAATAGGTTACAGATTACAAGTTACCCTATTTAAAATGTAATAAGTAGTAGCTATTTCAATAACTTTATTAAAGTAATGAAACTGATTACTTTTCTAAATTTCTAATGACAACTTTAACCTTACAGAGGTACTCAACACTGATTACTGTCATTGAAAGAATATAATAACTGAATTTTAAAGCACAGCCACCACAAAATCAGACTTTAGCACCTCTTGTTACTTTGAGATCGTTCTGAGGTTAAATACAGATTTAAAATCATAACGAGATATAGTTTAATAGCTATGATACTTGATGTTTTTAAAATCAAATCTTTGCATGGCTATAACAGGAAACACTGGCATCTAAAATACGCTGTTGAAAAAAACAGTTAATCTTAAAAAATAAAGCATATCCATAAACCCAAACAGGAAATAAAAGAGTTGTCAAATAAACATGTGTCCTAAACTCCTGAAACATTGGTGTCTCATATTTTAGAGCAGTCAATGCAATTTGGGAAAGAAATCAATTAAATCTGTATGTGTGTGAAACTATTCAGATGTAACCCCTTTGTCATCGTTAACATTTTCATAAGTAACTGTGATTTCATTACACATTTTTTTCTCTAGTTACTCCCAACACTGTTTATAATCTAAATTTAAAAGGATTATATTTATTCATTTTTATATTCAACTTCGGGATGTAGCTCATGCTGTATCTTCTCTGCTATGAACATGAGAAAATTATGTAGCTTGTTGAGGAGTGGTGCTTCATAGTGATACAATTAAGATTTTGACCTGGTGGATAATAAAATGTGTAAAAGGAAATCCCATAGACTTACACTTAATAAGAAACTCAAACCATGTCCAGAGATCTGAATATCATAGAGACTTGGGTGTTTGCGACTTAGCAACACACTAATAACCACCCACAACATCATAGCAAACACACAGTAATGCAGTAAAAACAACATAGAACACCTTAGCAGCCGGATATAGCAACACCTTTACAGCCAACAACCTAGCAACCACACTGCAATGTGAACTCAAAACACTTGAGCAACTGCACAGCATCCACCCACCCAGAGCCAAAGCTGTTTTTATGCAAGCATCCAAAGTTATCAAAAAAAAAAAACATTTTTTGGTTTGTTTGTTTATGAGATTACACATGAAGAAAAATGCTGTTTAATAGAATTCACGGTCAATTTTGCAGGTAGGATTCAGTTTACTGCAATTCTCATTTATTAGTTTACTGCAATTCTCATTTATTTCTATGTTATTCGTAAACAGACTGTTGCACAACAATTCAGTGATGACAAGGCTGTGATGTAATTGGTTATCAAGGCACACATGATCCAAGTTGGTCGCTACACTTTCTCCAGTGGTAGAGCTTGGTATCTCCCAATAATAAGACCATGGCTGTGTTTAAAATCTCACCTTATTCACTATTTCCTACATTAGTCCACTGAAATGAAAACGAGTGAGCTAATTCGGACACTGAGTGCGCAGGAAGAGCTGCCGCTTTTGCATAGTTTGTGCTTGCTCTTTAATAACCATTTTAAACTTAGCAAATTGGCAGCTTCATTAAACGATTTACCAATCATATTAAAATAAACTTATACCTGTATGAAATTACGTTGTACCAACATTGGACCAGTGGTTTGGAAAATCGATGATCTTCTGGTGAGATGCAGGAATTCATTCGGCCACGACCCTCACAGTGCATTATGGGTATTCTCTAGCCCTTGAGAGCACATCAGTTGTACACTCATTATTGCAGTGCATTATGGGATTGAATGAGTGCACTAAATAATGTCCACTATGGTTTCAGACATCACTACAAATGGCTGTCCCCAAATAGTACCCTATTTAGTGTACAGGGGGTGATTTCGGACACAGCCAAACTCTGCCAAAACCAAAAGAACACCTTAGCAACTGCATTGAAACCCCCATAACATTCTCACAAACACAAACAGCAACTTAGCAACTGCACAGCAAACTAGGGCTGCAACAACTAATCGATAAAATCGATTATTATCGATAATGAAAATCATCGACAACGATTCTCATCATCGATTAGTCGGGTCTGCCCACAGTGCAAGTCCAACTTCAGTCTGTCGCGTCAAATTAACGTTACACCACTGAATAACGCATTTCTGTGGCCAAAATGCATCTAAAAATAGTGGAGGAAACAGAATGAGATGCTGCGGGAGAAGTATGTGATCCAAGCTGCACAAAACATGAGAATTCTTTATTTTAAGCTTTAAGTTAATGCATTAGTGTAATGGCTGTCCTGTCAGGCGCTTTGACAGATGCGTGTGCGTCCTCAGCGCAAAAACCTTCAGTTTACGGTCACATCCTTATCTGTAAATGTCACAAATTCACACGAGCATTTCCATTTTTGCATAAAGTTCTGTCCTGAGAGTCTGTGTTAAGTTTAAATCTTTACTGAATGAGCGCGAGCGCGGCGGGCGCGTGAACGCGCGTCAGAGAGGGATTAATATTCAGCGCAAAAACATTCATTGTGCTGAAATATCTGTTGTTGAACGTTAAATTAAGGTTTAAAAGTCAACATTTAGTGCACGTATTTTATGAGAGTAGGAACTGTATAGTTGTTTGAATATAAATATCAGATGCTTCATAGCCGCCTTTTACAGGATAAAGAAATTACAGTAAACGTGACTGTGATCAAAAGTTGGTTAACACTGAGTTTGTGTTTTTATTCGTCTTTATTATCTTTATTATTATCTTAATTTTTGATGAAGAGATTTAAACTATAGGCATATATACTAGTGCTTTTAACAAATTTATTAAAACAAATGTATTTAAGGTTTATAACAAATAATGTCAGCTTTGTGCCACTGCTGCTCTAAACTAACAGTATTGGTGTTTACTAAAATCATTTTTTAGCTATCTGTATTGGTTTGTCCTCCAATATGCGTAAGGCCTTTAGTAACAGTAGGCTATTTCTAATGCTATAATATAATTATTTCTGTTATCTATGAAAGAATGAAAGAATTTTTCAGAGACCAAAAAACAGTACACAGAATCTCTTGGATTATAATTTGCAACTAGACGGATGTACTGTTACTTCCTCTACAGTCAAAAATCTGGGTGTTATATTAGACAGCAACTTGTCTTTTGAAAGTCATATTTCCCATGTTACAAAAACAGCATTCTTCCATCTTAGAAACATTGCCAAGCTACGAAACATGTTACCTGTTTCTGATGCAGAAAAGCTAGTTCATGGATTCATGACCTCTAGACTGGACTATTGTAATGCACTGCTAGCTGGTTGTCCTGCATCTTCAATAACCAAGCTACAGGTAGTCCAAAATGCAGCGGCTAGAGTCCTTACCAGATCAAGAAAATATGATCATATTACCCCAATTTTACAATCTTTGCACTGGTTACCTATTAAGTTCCGCATCAGTTACAAAATATTATTACTTACCTATAAGGCCCTTAATGGTTTAGCTCCTGCGTACCTAACTAGTCTTCTACCACGCTACAATCCATCACGCTCCCTAAGGTCACAAAACTCTGGACTTTTGGTAGTACCTAGGATAACAAAGTCAACTAAAGGAGGTAGAGCCTTTTCACATTTGGCTCCCAAACTCTGGAATAGCCTTCCTGATAATGTTCGGGGTTCAGACACACTCTCTCTGTTTAAATCTAGATTAAAGACACATCTCTTTAGCCAAGCATTCACATAATGCATCTCATAATCTTGTACTGCAGTTATATCTGATCAAACACGCATTATTGTTCTTTAGCTTGGATTGAACAAATAATTTCTGCTTGGTTGGAACAGCAGCTACGCTAATTATGTCTTTATTTGTTTCTCTGTTTCTGCCTAGGTTTACACAAGCTTCAGTCTGGATCCAGAACACCTGAGAAGAGATGATGCCAACCCCTCAGAGGACCTCAGATGATACCGACCCTCAGACAACATACAGAACTACCAAATTTCGCCATAAGTTAAATATATTAAGTTTCTACAATATATAAATATATTGTAGAAACTTAATTTCCTGTAAAGCTGCTTTGCAATGATTTGTATTGTGAAAAGCGCTATACAAATAAACTTGAATTGAATTGAATTGAATACCCAATTACAGTCAAAAAGTAGCTAAACAATGCCAGCAAGAATGCATGCTGTTATGAAAGGCAGGAGGCTTTTTTTTTATTATTATTATCATCATTATTATGTGAATAAATATTTAGTTGTTTCAGTTTGTTATTTGCCCAATAAATGACAATAACATTTTTAGATTTAAACAATTCTTTGACAGATTCCTAAAATATTTGTGTTTTCTCTTTATTATGACAGGTGGTCTAATAAATTGTTAAGCACTGTATGTTTTCATAGCATTCAGTTGGCACGTTTGTTTGAAGGACATTGGGCAGAATGTGGAAGTGTTTTTGTCAATCAAATAAAAAGAAGAAGAAAATTTAGCCTTTTTATCCGATTAATCGAAAAAATAATCGGCCAACTAATCGATTATCAAAATAATCGTTAGTTGCAGCCCTACAGAAAACACCCACAACCAACTAGCAACCAAATAACAATACGCTAAAAATGAGTCAGAACAACATACAGTATAGCAACTGCACAGAAACTCCCTAGAAACATTTTAAAATCTCAACATTTTCGTCAGAAATGTAAAAATGTAGTTCTTATGTTTTTAAGAAAAAAGATGTTTGTTTCTTGGGCCATGAGTACATGATGTTCAACACTGTCTTTGTTTTTCTACAATGTTTTTGTTTTATTTTTTTGCTCTTTTATCAATAGCTTTGTTTGTGCTATTAGCTGCACTATGAGGTGCAAACAGAGTCATGGATGCTTTTGATCATTTCTTTTGTTTTGGTCTGCCTAACCACTCTAGTTCTTTGTTGCTGATGTTTGTGCGTGCTGTTACTAGGGCTACCTTTGATTGAAGAGGTCTGAAGTGCCTCTTGAGCTCTTTTCAAACCTCTTTAACCTTTGAAAACAGAACCTGGTCAGACACGGCCTTGTTTATAATTCTTTTAACTTCAGTCATCAAATGAGATAAAATGTGGGTGGGGATTTCATGTGTGCATGTAACACTGAGCTGGTTCAGTCCAGATGGACCTGCCACCCCCTCAAAAATTTCAGATGCACCTTAAAACTCCCAGCAGCACAATTTTTAGCTCACTAGTCAACAATGTCCTCATTCTCAGGCCTTGAAAAGAATGTGTTGGAACCAGTATGTGCGCATTGATATTGTGTTTTGTCATTGAACGCCCTATGATGACATTAATCTATGCTTACAGAACACAACCTAGTCAACGAATAACTAAGCATTGCAATTAAACAGGAAATCATATGGTAAAAGAGTAACTACAAACAAAAGAAATTCTCTGAAACTAGGTGTGTGGGCTTCACTTCTCAGAGTCATTTTTACAATGATTTTTTTCATTTGCTCTGTCACACAGGTGTTGTAGCAGAGTAACCAAAGGTGTAGTTCATCACATTAACAATGAACATTTTACACTAATGTTTGACAACCACATGGTCACAATACTTTTTGTCTTCATTTTGAACAGTATGTCTATTTTGAAACCTACAAAACTTTTTTTTTGTGTGTGTGAATAAGACAATATGAAAAAAAAATATATGAAAAATTGGATTAGCTTTTTTGAAGAGTCAAAGTTTTGGTTGCATGGACTTTTAATTGAGAGACAGAAACTGCTAAGGTTTCAATAAAAAATATCTAATTTGTGATTTGAAGATGAATGAAAGTCTGTTGGGTTTAATATAACATGAGGATAATTTTCAATTCTGGGTGAATTCGTTAAAGGTACAAACTTGCCATGTACAGTCTCTCAAATTAATTTGAGCTCATAAAAATTGCATGCCAATAACAAAATAATAATGGAGCACAGCATACTGCAGGGACACTACCCATTCATATGTTTTCACAACTTTTGTGGCATTACAATCAGCTCATGTCTCAACAAAATTTGATGACGTGAAGCTAGCATTTTTGTAACGTGTTACTCTTTCAACAAAAACCAAACCCAGACAGAGAGCTTTTCATGATCTCTCAGCATTTAAAAACTGCAACACCCATTTCTTCTACTTTTCCATTCAGAAGTAGGCTAGTTTAAAAAGTCAATTCTGTTAATGTTTAACAAAGTTAAAACAAGCCTGTGGACAAGAGGCTGTGTACTCCTCTCATGCCCAGCAATGCAATGTTTGCAGAAAGCATAACCATCTTACACAACAGGGCAAAGTAGCTATATCTGGTGTTCATTTGATGAAAAGTATATTTTTATAGTATCTTGTCTGCATTCTGCAACATGTCGTCATACTATAATATTAATAGTAAATTTAACATTAGCATTCCTGAACTCTGTCTCACTAGCCTCCTCCCCAACTCTCTCTCTCTCTCACACACACACACACACACACACAACATGAATACCCAAGGGTGGGGTTACATACACACTGCCATGTTTAAACAAGATTCACGGTCAGCTGGATTGCCACCTCCTCCTTTTCCCTTCAGCCTGGTGCCTCAGGTTTGTCTCACCTTATTTCGGAAACACGGAAGAACAGAAGTCACAGCAGAAACAGCGTGCAGCTGTGAAAACTGATTCCCATCAAACAATCGTCCCCAGGCCTCCACCGGTAAGCAGTTTCTCTGTATTTAAGTATTCACTGACACAGGAAAAGTTCATTGTTATTTGTTTTTATTTTTACAAGTAAAGGAGAGTTCAATGAGCCTAAAAATTATTAGATGGGAAAAAAAAGAAATGGTTATAAGAATCTTGTATTTACAATACCAAGCTCAGAATACCATTTAAAAATTAAGCAATAAAACTGTTGCAAAAACATCTGAGCATTTATATATATATATATATATATATATATATATATATATATATATATATATATATATATATATATATATATATACTTTTTAATGTTACAAAAATACTTAATTAATACTTAAAACCTTAATTCAGGCAATGTCAGATTCGAAATCGTGCTGTTGTGTGATAAGACTATTGATTTTATACAGCTGTTCAATAAACAATAAGTTAATATCGAATAACTTACATTGTAGTCACAATTTTCCCAAATATTTTGTTTTTGCAAAGCCAATGAAGATTCAATCGAAGTAAAATAAGCTTCTCCGAGCAAAATGATTGAATCAGTGTGTTTGAAGTGAATGATTCAGTGTATCATTTGCTGATTTCTGAATAGCATTCTATCATTGTACTCTTACTATTTCTGCCATATCTTTTTGCGACATAAGAATAGGATGTTATTCCGAATTACAGCCAGTCACTTGTTTTGTTCATGAATGAATTGAAGGAATCGGTTGAGTGAATAGAATGACACACTCATAAAGACAGAAAACTTGTCGCCACCTACTGGTGTATTGATGTAGACCTGCAGAAAACATCAGTGAATCCCCATCACTAATGTACAATCTGGATAGCCTATCAGCCAATCAAATTGTAGAATCAGATCTAAAGGCCCTTTTCACACCAAGGCAGATTACCATAAATAAAAGGTTTTAATGATCGTTCTAATAGTATGATAATAGGGATGCCCACACCTTAACTATAAGGATAATGACAGATGAAGGATATGGTTGGAATCATTTTCAGAATGATTTTTTTTTTTCCCAGCTAATGAGTGATAAAACATGACAGAGAATCAGAATCCACTTGACTTTGAAGAGCTCAAGCATTGATCACATAAATGTAGTGCGCTTTTAATAAACAAATCATTGTGCAGCATTGATGAATGCCAAAATAGTCATTGTTCTTAGTTTGAATAGATTTTGTTATATAATGTTTTTTTGTAAAAAATTTTTGTCATACGATCTATTTGCTATGCAATAAATAAATTTTCTTTCCCTAGGAAAAGGAATCTGATATTTGGGACCAGTTATGTTTCAACAGTTTTAACAGACTGAAACCGAGGCTCTTGATTATTCGTTTTCGACTTGTTTCTCCGGCCTGACACCATGAATATCTCTCTTGAGAACCCCTATGGTAACGTCACCATCCCTCGTGCCAAACTGCGGGATCAGGCTGATTCCAGCACCATCATCATGAACCCAATGGCCTTAGAGAGCACCTACAACAACCGCAACTCTGGCTTAAACCCCTACAGCAGCTTCAAAACCCCGGGCGAGAACAACACCTCAAGTGTGCCAGTTTACGGAGAGGCCAGGAACGGCAGCCAGAACCCCCCTCCGGCTTACACGGTGAGGGAAAGCGACGAGCAGGTGGGACGCTGCTACGCCTGTTGCTGCCGCTGCCGGAGGAGGAAGTGAGACTAGATTTACCCTGTGAAGCAAAGGATTATGGGTTTACAATTTGGAACCATCATTCCACCTCCCAAATTTTGGAAGCCAAATGTCATACAGTTCTAAAATGTCTGAATTTTTTGGCTCCTTTATCTATTACTAGACCTGGAGATCATACTGCGGTTTGGACCAAACAAGAGCTGACCTTCTGTGACTGCACCGAAACCTATGAAATATTTACTTTTGGATTACATCATTGTTTTGTTAAGTTGGCACAGTTAAGTTCAGCTGGATTGCTCCTATTGAACCACATTAAAGCAGCCTTTCATTTGTGTGCCTCAAATAATGGCATGCTTAGATACTCCCCTTCATTTTGGCGTCACCCAATTGTTCCCATACTCTTACTTAAAATAACTAAGTTATTTGACTAATGCTGTTGTTAATGGAGTGCTTCTATAAATTTCTAATGAGGTTAAACAGGTTTTACTGGTGCACACGGAGGTGGGCTCTCTTCACAATATGTCCCGTTGGATTTCTCCAAGTTTCTTTAGGTTTTTGAGCCACACCCTGACATGCTGTCAGACACAGGTGACTGAAACTCAAGGAAGAACCCTTGTTCTTTTTCAAAGGGATACACAAAAACACACTGTCAACTTTTACTGCGGAATGAGTGTTGTGCCATCCGAGTTTCTATTGAACAAGCTTTTCTGGTTGCTATAGATATACCGCTGACTCACTGTGTCTAGGATTGCCAAAGAGACTATTTAACGCAACGTAAAACCTTTATAGTACTAATATATTACGATTATAAGCAATATTATGGTAGTTATATTTAATACAATGGGTCATGGACAGTTTTTTGGCCATAAGACTGTGAGCTTGACTATTGTAAATATGATAAAATATGCCAACCAAAATGTTTTGGATGTCTGTATATGTTAGGCACGATGATCAATATATTTTTTGATACATAAAATCATTTTTGTCTCTGTAAACAGCTGTTTTCAACTCTTTTTACTTATGAAGTACTCAGCGTTTCCAACAAGGTGACTCAGTCAGTCTCTGTGACGACAAATTCTTTCTAGCTGAGTAAAGGCAGTATTATCAGCAACCGAACCGGTTTGGGACATAGTGCCCTGAGAACAAGTTCCTGGAACAAATACACGTGCAGTCCAGATCAGCTGGTTTACAGGTGTAAAGAAACTTTGTTACCTGGAATCTGCAGCACTACGGTATTTCCAGTATATAGGGTTATCCTTATCCAATATTGACATTAACCATTAAACTTATGTTCAGTTAGATTTATTTTCAGCATGGTGCCAGAGAGTTAATGTAAAGTTAACCGAAAGTTTGCGAAGACATAGGGGAGAGAGTCTTAACATTTGAAACATAACATATATTCTTTTTCATTCAGAAATTAGTTGACAGATTCAAAAGGAAATTCTAACTGTAAAATTAAAAGCTAACCTAAAACAATTAAAATTCTGGTAAAATGATTATCCATTGTCTTGAGACATTTGCATATTATAAATATATATTTTATCTTTACTTTCAAACTATTCCTCTTGGAGAAAAAAAATACTAACCATAGAGTTATTGTGCAAAACTATCATTAACTCATATGGGATCTCATTCAAACAATTGTTTTCAGAATCTTTTTTTTTTGTTTTTTTTTGGTGGGTGGCTACGTTTACAAACTTTTATCACAAGAGCTGTTGTAAATGTATTATTTTAAGCCAAAACTATATTTATTGTGATTTCTTTGTCACTAATTGTTAATAGGTAAATTGAAGGCAATGTTAGGAGAGCATGTGGATACACCAATGTAAACAAAAACAAAAATATTTGACTCCAAACAAGTTAAGAGGAAATTCCGCCCTAACTAGGACGAATAAATGGAAATAAGTATTGATGTGGCTCTCACAATAATGAATGTGTTTAGTCAGTGTAGACTGCCAGTACCGTCTATAGGGGTAGTGTGCTTATTAAAATACAGCCCTCAGACAGATTATTTTCCAGTCTATAGCCTACTTACAGAAGGCAAATTGAAGACAGTTACTCAGTTACTCAGTGCTACACAGTGGTGAATTAAAATGATTTTTGATACAGTAATATGTCATATTTAAGCATGGTGTGATACTAAACTTACTGGCATCTATCTTGTCTACATCTGTCCTAGCAAGCTACACATGAAATGTCTTGTGAACGGTTGCCATGATATGAATATCATAGTAGGAAAGCCTGAATTAAAAAAAAAAAGATAATTGTGTCTTTTTTTTTTCCACAATTCTGACTTTTTCCTCGCAATTCTGACTTCTTTTCTCAGAACTGAGAGATATAAACTCAAGAGTTTCTCTAAATAAATTGAAAGTAGTAAATAGTAAACAGAGTTATAAAGTCCAATTATGAGGGAAGAAAAGATCATTTTCTTACAATTATGTGTTTATATTTCACAATTTTGACTTGTGTGTGTATATATACATACAGTTATTGTGCAAAATCATCATACACTGACACTGGATCTCATTCAAAAAATTGCTTTCAGAAGCTTTTGTCAAATTTTTTGTAATTTTTGTTGACAGTGGTTATAATTTACACAGTTTTAGGAACGGACTCTATGCACGGTCTCTTCCGCGGTTTTCCTCAGGGTGCTTATTTACATCCGGTGCTGCGCCAGAAGCCATTGTTCCTTACGCTTTCAATATAACAGAGGAGAAGGTTTCAGCTTACTTAATTTTGTTTGGAAAAACAAAATCCATTATGTTAAGCAGTCTGTAATAATGAACACGTATGAGTACGGGGGGCTGAATTTCCTTGATTTCTCTTCTTTGAATAACACTTTCAAAATTAATTGGATTAGGCCGTTTTTGTGTAATCCAAACTCAATCTGGAATTTTATCCCCATTTACTACTTTTCCAAATTAGGTGGTCTCCCTTTCTTATTAATTTGTAATTATAATATTGACAGAATCCCTTACAATTTATCTAAATTTCTTGCATGGTCATTAATCTTTAAGCACAATTTCTCCCCTCACCGGTACTTTATTTGGAACAATCAAGACATTGTATATAAGGGAAAATCTTTGTTTTTTAGTAATTGGTTTGAGAAAAACATTTTGATTGTTTACGAGTTATTTAACTCAGAAGGTCTTATTTTAAGTTATGAAGAATTCTTATGTAAATTTGATTTTCCAGTAACTCCCAAAGAATTCTCTTTTGTCATGGATGCTATTCCTAAAGGAGTTGTCATGCTTTTAAGGGACTCTGTTAGATCACCCATACTTTACCTATATCTTTGGACCATTTTGAAATCCCAGTAGGAAAACTGTGCTTTTTTGTCACATCCTTCATCACGTAACTATAAGATTAGATCGCTCTTTCAAAAGGAGCTTGTAACAACTCCCTATGTGGTGTCTTATTGGAAGAATGTTGTTGATCATATTGATCAGTAGAGATCAGTTAAGGTCAGAGAAATCTCATTCAAATTGTTACACAGATTTTACCCAGCTAAAGTGTTTCTGAAAAGGTTTAAATCAGACATGGATACAAGCTGTTCTTTTTGTGGTGACCCTAATGAAACTGATATGCATATTTTCTGGGATTGTCCTCACACACACAGCTATTTTGGATTGAATTCTCTAATGTTATCAATCACAATGTGCTCCAGGGTTTCTCTTTGCTTTTTAAGGATGTATTGTTTGGCTTCTTTAATATACAAAAAGATAAAAAAAAAAAATAATAATTTTATTAACCTATTATTATTTCTTGCAATTATTATTTCTTGTAAAATTTCATATTCTCTCATCAAAATTCTTTGTTTTTAAAAAAGCGGTTCAACAGTATATCCAAACTATTTCATCTTCCAAGAATCTTAAAGCTCTTAAAACAGTTAATTTCATCTTTTTAATTTATTCTGTTAAAGCTTTCATTTTGTATTACTAATTTGTTACATACAGTGGGTACGGAAAGTATTCAGACCCCCTTAAATTTTTCACTCTTTGTTATATTGCAGCCATTTGCTAAAATAACTTGAGTTCATATTTTTTCCCTCATTAATGTACACACAGCACCCCATATTGACAGAAAAACACAGAATTGTTGACATTTTTGCAGATTTATTAAAAAAGAAAAACTGAAATATCACATGGTCCTAAGTATTCAGACCCTTTGCTCAGTATTTAGTAGAAGCACCCTTTTGATCTAATACAGCCATGAGTCTTTTTGGGAAAGATGCAACAAGTTTTTCACACCTGGATTTGGGGATCCTCTGCCATTCCTCCTTGCAGATCCTCTCCAGTTCTGTCAGGTTGGATGGTAAACGTTGGTGGACAGCCATTTTTAGGTCTCTCCAGAGATGCTCAATTGGGTTTAAGTCAGGGCTCTGGCTGGGCCATTCAAGAACAGTCACGGAGTTGTTGTGAAGCCACTCCTTCGTTATTTTAGCTGTGTGCTTAGGGTCATTGTCTTGTTGGAAGGTAAACCTTCGGCCCAGTCTGAGGTCCTGAGCACTCTGGAGAAGGTTTTCGTCCAGGATATCCCTGTACTTGGCCGCATTCATCTTTCCCTCGATTGCAACCAGTCGTCCTGTCCCTGCAGCTGAAAAACACCCCCACAGCATGATGCTGCCACCACCATGCTTCACTGTTGGGACTGTATTGGACAGGTGATGAGCAGTGCCTGGTTTTCTCCACACATACCGCTTAGAATTAAGGCCAAAAAGTTCTATCTTGGTCTCATCAGACCAGAGAATCTTATTTCTCACCATCTTGGAGTACTTCATGCGGGCTTTCATGTGTCTTGCACTGTGTCTTATGGCCACTCTGCCATAAAGCCCCGACTGGTGGAGGGCTGCAGTGATGGTTGACTTTCTACAACTTTCTCCCATCTCCATCGCTGGAGCTCAGCCACAGTGATCTTTGGGTTCTTCTTTACCTCTCTCACCAAGGCTCTTCTCCCCCGATAGCTCAGTGTGGCCGGACGGCCAGCTCTAGAAAGGGTTCTGGTCGTCTCAAACGTCTTCCATTTAAGGATTATGGAGGCCACTGTGCTCTTAGGAACCTTAAGTGCAGCAGAAATTTTTTTGTAACCTTGGCCAGATCTGTGCCTTGCCACAATTCTGTCTCTGAGCTCTTCAGGCAGTTCCTTTCACCTCATGAGTCTCATTTGCTCTGACATGCACTGTGAGCTGTAAGGTCTTATATAGACAGGTGTGTGGCTTTCCTAATCAAGTCCAATCAGTATAATCAAACACAGCTGGACTCAAATGAAGGTGTAGAACCATCTCAAGGATGATCAGAAAAAATGGAAAGCACCTGAGTTAAATATATGAGTGTCACAGCAAATGGTCTGAATACTTAGGACCATATGATATTTCAGTTTTTCTTTTTTAATAAATCTGCAAAAATGTCAACAATTCTGTGTTTTTCTGTCAATATGGGGTGCTGTGTGTACATTAATGAGGAAAAAAAATGAACTTAAATGATTTTAGCAAATGGCTGCAATATAACAAAGAGTGAAAAATTTAAGGGGGTCTGAATACTTTCCGTACCCACTGTACATATATAAATGGTGCTTTACATGTAATGTCACCTCTCTGTACGTAAAGTTGATTTTTTTTTTGTACTTATATCTTTGGTACCATGGCACTAATAATAATAATAATAATAATAATAATAATAATAATAATAATACTAAAAGAAAAAAAAAGGTTTCAGCTTACAAGAACTTCCCCGGATTACTGTAAATGAATTTCATCGCACTGCGAGTCTGTCAGCTGTCATACCGAAACGGAGATTGTGCCATGGTCTTCCATGAAAAACATGGTCTTCCGTCTAAAAACGCGAGACGCAGCGCTCAGGAATGGTTTTTAAAAAAGCGCAGCGTAGAGCGCCTCCTCCGACATGTTGCAGTCAAATAAAGCAGTTTTCATGCCAACTTGCTACTGTAAACAGAAGCTGCAACGCTTGCCCCGCCTCCGAGTTCTTCTGATTGGTCCACTGCTTTGGAACTGACATTGATGAGCGGCGCTGCGTGTAAAAGTTGAAGTTATTTTAACTTGACACGGCGTCTTAAAAACGCGGCGCTCTTGCGCGAGGCGCTGCAAAAGACGCGAGACACGAGCGTAACGGTCATGCACGTCCATAAAGTGCGTGTTTACATAGAAAAACAATGGAAAAGTAGTGCACTGGAATGGAAAAACGCGTTCTGTGTGAATGGCCCCTAATTCTGACCATTTCTACTTACATTTTCAGTTATTTTATTATCTGTACCCTGAAGCTTGAAATGATTGTTTACATGTAATATAGCAGTTTCCAAAGGATCCCTAACACAAAAATGGTGAAGCTGTTCATTAAGAAAAATGCAAACAAGATCAGAAATGGTTAAGAGGGATAAGGACATCTTTTGAAATATTACTGAACACTTTTTCCATTGTATTGGCATGTTTGTTATGGAATGCCAAACCTGCCATAATTAGAAATAAATAAATAAATAAATAAATAAATGTACAAAGAAATGTAAAAAAAGCAAATATAAATATATAAATAAATGTACAAAGAAAAGTAAAAAAAAAATAAATAAATAAATAATTACTTATAATTTTATTTCCTTATGTATTTTTTCCACATTTGTTTATTTCCACTTTTATTTATTTTCACATTTATGTATTTATTTACGTATTTATTTCCACATTTATTTATTTTCACATTTATTTATTTCTACATTTCTTTGTCCGTAGGGTAATGAGGAGGGCGTGTTTTGCCTCAGGAATAGCAATCAAGCCAGAGTACGCGAGGGGTAAGCTTTGAGGCCACAGTGACACCTTGTGGTGCTCAAACAAAGTGCCATTATTGTGAGTTTCTTCATCCATGGGAGAAGTGTGGAAAAACCTTTGGGAATCCTCACAAAATGGGTCACTGCAATAGCGCGACAAACCACCCTCACGTATGTTTAAACTTTACGGAACTCATCATTAAATAAGTTTTGTATTATATCACTGTGGTATACTTAATGTGTTACATCATAGCAATAAAATGTATAAATATTATTTCATATTAAACGTTCAATGACAAAATATTGCGGCTGTAATGGATTCACGCTATATGGCTGAATACAGACCGGAAGATTTTAAGCGCCCTGAAATTTCACCGGAAATACGTTGGCTACGTGCCGTCCAACTGTAGTAAACGCAGTATTTTGGCCGAAAATATGGTTATCATGATTTTTGTAAAGCTTAATCCGTTACTAGTGGCGCCTGATTAGGGTAAATTGAACGCAGCTGTTGTAGATGGGGATACATCAATGTAAACAAAAAAGAATATCTGACTTGAAATGACGTCTGAAGTGACGTCATATTTCCAACACTCTATATTTGGATATGACAAGGCATCGACCAATCATTTTATCACATTGTCCCTCCATAGGCCACAACCACTTGCTTTTAGTTGCTTTACGGCTGCTGCATAGTTCATTTGGGTTTCTGTACAGACTTCGGAAGGATTCCAGTATCGGGAAGGAATGGATGGTTTATTTTTACTTGCCTAGGCCATCCCGGTTGTTTGTTCGAGGCATTTGACTGCAGATTGTTTTGTAAACAAAGTGCAGTGGAATGGAGAGTTCATACAAAGAAACATTCGTTGAAAGATGAAGCAGCCAACTGTATTGAATCGGACAGCAGCTATCGCAAACTGTAAGTAAACAATTTCATAATGCTTTGTCTGTAAATGAGTTTTGTATGGATAATGTTTTTTTAAAAACACTTATTCATGGGGCATTGGTAGATTTATATAGTGGATGATATTTCTTCCTATCAAATGACGTTCGTAACAGTGGTCTTTTACTGGAGCCACTCCTTAAAAACAGATAATTTCGGACAGAGGGTTAGAATGAGGGTTGAAATTAATAATGAGGGTTTGTTTTGTTAACATCAAAGTGAACCTCAAGGAATGTAATTACAATAATTAAAAAAAAAAAATCTGGGTCATGACAATTTAAAAGATGCGATTCTCATCAACCAATCAACATCCTGAGAGAGAGGCAGACCATTTTTGAATATTAAATGAGAAGCTTTTGACGCGTTCTAAATAATCTGTATGACATAAAATGTCAGGCCCGATCACAGCAAGAACTGTAATAAAGTCAATTTAATTAATTGGTTAAGTCAATTTAATTAACCATCAGGTAGAAGGTACCGGAGCATCAGAGCTCGCTCTGTCAGATTGCTCAACAGCTTTTTTCCCCAGGCTGTGAGAGCTCTTAACTCCAATCCCCCTGTCCCCCTCAGAAACCATGAACACCTCAGCCCTCCCACCCCCCAACTCATTAAAAACTGTTGACAATTTTACTAAGTGCAATTCTGGACCAAACCCCTGAATGTGCTACACACAGGTGAGTGGGCTATACAAACCACCTGTAGTAACGCACTCATCCCACTATATGCACACTAGACACTTTCTACAAACACTCCCTGCCACAAAGACTCTTAAGAAAATATATGTCTACTTGAACATTGCACTACAAAATAATACGTTTACTTGAGCATTGCACTACAAAATCTTTTTGCACTATGCACTGTCTCCCACAAAATCTGCACAATAATGTACAAAATATATATTTTTTCTGCACAATTTCATGTACATATATCTCTTTCGCACAATTTCATGTACAGTATTTATGTAAAGTTTTTTGTACAGTCTCAGTTTGTGTATGTGTGGACAACTAGGTATAGCAGTTATAGTATTTTTAGTATATGTATAGTCAGATAGTTAACTGTTGTATAGCTCTATTGTTTTTCCTATACTTGCATTGTTGTATGTTTATCTTATGTTTAACTAGTATGTAGCACCGTGGTCCTGCGAGACATGGCATTTCGTTCCACTATATGTCCACACATGTAGCAGAATGACAATAAAGCTCGACTTGACTTGACTTGAAAAAATAACGCAGGACAACAACTATGTAGTCCATAACTGCAGTTATGTGCCCCCAAAATTCAAGATACTAGGCCAAAAAAATGCCGCTGTATGAATTTTGTCTCATATTTATATCATATGATAAGCGATATCACAGGAGTGCTGTTTTTTCACGAGTGATTTCATACAGCAGTTAAGTAAATAAGAAGTTAATATTGTGTTATATTTTAAACTTAATATTGTGTTATATTTTAAACACAATATTGTCTGTTTTTGCTCAGTTTGCCGACGCAAATATTGCAACACAAATAAGTGTTGTGAGTCTCCAAGCATACAAAAATACACAATTTCTTAAGGAATCCGCATTTTGAACGAATGGGGTGAACCAATGATTCAATTACCCGTTCATAAAGATTTACTTCATTCCTGAATGATTCAGCCATTTGAACGAATCGAATGAATAATGGCTAAGAATAAGACATTTCACTGCCACTTACTGGCAGTTTTAGTTTATTTTTTAGAGTATAATTTCATTTTAAAAATCACATTTACATAATATAAAAAAATCTATATGAATACAAAAACTAATTAAAGGGATAGTTCACCCAAAAATTAAAAATGAAAAAGAAAAAAATTCTTTCTAATTTTTGTAATTTCATGTTTTTCTCATTGTAACAATAATGGCTTTAAATGATCTTTTGTGGGTACTTTCTCAGCCAAATTTGATGTGTTATTAATATGCGATTGATTAGATTAATTAATTGCCACACTGTGTAATTAATTAGATAAAAAAATTTAAACGATTGACAGCCCTAGTAGAAATACTCAAAACTCGCAGAGCATGATGAAGCACCTCAGTGGGTGATGGATGGGCCTGTGTGTTCAGTTTCCCGTGGGATGGCTGTCTTTGGATGGTGATGTTGAGTGGTGTCCCTTCACACCATATCTATGGGAAGGAATCAGGGCGTCAGCTGGTGTGGCGCTCTCACTCACCCTTTCTCAGCCGAGTCACTCTTACCATAGCGAATCCCTGCTTTATATCTCTCACTGACAGTGAAAATCAATAGTATTGATTTGCTCGGTGGGTGACGGTTGGGGTCCAATTCAGCTTCTCGCGGGAGGCTGATGCGTGTTTGAGAGGTGTTGTGCTGAGGTATGTTATCTTTGTTTAATGTTCTTTGTTTGTCTTGTGTCTTAACACATTGCTTTGTCTTTGTTTGTTTCTGCCGTGTGTTCCTTTGGTCCCTCCTTTCTTCTCTTGGTCACGCCCTCTTATTTAACCCTTGCCTTGTTCTCGTTTCATTAATTGTGCTCACTTTCCTCCTTTTATATTGTGCTGTTTTTTCCTCTTGTGTTGGCTGGTTCATCTTCTGCCATAGAGACAGTTACTGACTTGTTGCTCTGTATTCCAGTCTTGCACTGTTATTTGCTGTAATTGTATATCCTTGCTGTAGTTTTTGCTCTTGATTTCTTTCTTTTGTTTTTTTGTTTTTGCTCTTCAGTTATCTTGCTTATATTTACTTGTAATGTTTTCTTTAGTTGTTCATCAGTCTCGTTTATAGTCTTGTATTCTCGCTATTGCTTGGATTTGATACTGTTACTCTAAACTTAGGTATTTCCTTTACTTATTTGTTGAACTTTAGTTTTACTTTTTCTTATTCTTATGTTATTTTTTCCCTTTTATTACTTCATGTTGTTTCTCCTTGTGTTGTGCTGAGTACTGTTGTTTTGTGGTCTTCCTTGAGTGGTGTCTTGTTGTGTGTTCTTGTGTGTTTGTGCTGTGTTTTCCCTCGCAAGTCCTGCTCTACCAGCCTGATGCCTGTTTCACACATACACTGTTTGCAGTGCGTATGCAGTCCATGTGCGTTACGTATGTGGTGTAGAAGCAGCACGGACTCATTTTGAACAACATTTATCCATTATTTTGCTTTTTCAGCATCATGATCCTCTTTTATCACAGTACAGTAATACAATCGTTCATAGACATATTCACATTTAAACTCAATAAATATAAACAATGTATTATTCAATGCATTTGACTTCTACATTTGTGTATTAAGTTGCTCAAGCAAGTGGCAACACGTTTAAACACAGCATATAGCGTACTTTTCTTACGTTAAAAGTAGGCAATCACAAATATTTTAAATTAAAAATGACAGAAACAGTCGCTTTTGTGCCTTTCCTTTGCATATAAATCTTTATTACAAGCAATCCCGCCGGTCTTAAAGAAATTTGTTTTTCTGCAGTGTGAATGCTCTAATCCGTTAACATGGGTCCCTTCCTGCTGACTCTGACATCATGTAAATAATAATAATAAATTGCATAATAAAATAAGTTATATAATTATATGTATAATAAATAAAGTAAAAAAAATAATAGACTTTTTCCAAAATAAAAAAGTAATATTAATTTTTTTTTTATATTAATATGCACAAACCTTTGTGTTTTTTATGTTGAGTGTGTGGCTGTTTAGCTTCTCAGATACTAAATGTTCACCAGCGATGACAACCTCTTTTGCTAATATAGCACTGCAACAAGATAGTTTAGTTGAACCCAAAGCGTATTTATTGACAGCTGGATATATGCAGATATTGGAAATTGTACATTGGAAGGCACAGCAGATAGATAAATCAGGTAAGAAAACACAATGAACAAGGAAGTAAATAAGCTGATAGACTGAGGCAGGTAAACCAAACAGCAGGAGAGCAGGAGAGACAGAGATCGCTGGAGACTCAGCGGTGAGTATAGGAGATCGCTGGAGTCTTGAAGATGAATAAAGGAGATCGTTGGAGACTTAAAAGAGAGTACAGGAGATCACTGGAGACTTGAAGGAGAGTATAGGAGATCGCTGGAGACTTGAAGGTGAGTATAAGAATTTGCTGGAGACTAGAAGGAGAGTATAGGAGATCGCTGGAGACTTGAAGGTGAGTATAAGAATTTGCTGGAGGCTAGAAGGAGAGTATAGGAGATCGCTGGAGACTTGAAGGTGAGTATAAGAATTTGCTGGAGACTAGAAGGAGAGTATCGGAGATCACTGGAGACTCAGATGTGAGATAGGAGATCGCTGGAAACTTGAAGGAGAGTATAGGAGATCGTTGGAGACTTGAAGGAGAGATTAGGAGATTGCTGGAGACTTGAAGGTAAGTATAGGAGAACGCTGGAGACTAGACGGAGAGTATAGGAGATCGCTGGAGACTTGAAGATGAGTAAAGGAGATCATTGGAGACTTAAAGGAGAGTATAGGAGATTGCTGGAGACTTGAAGGAGACTATAGGAAATCGCTGGAGACTAGAAAGAGTATAGGGAATCGCTGGAGACAAGAAGGTGAGTATGGGGGATTGCTGGAGACTAGAAGGAGAGTATAGGAGATCGCTGGAGACTTGAAGATGACTAAAGGAGATCATTGGAGACTTAAAGGAGAGTATAGGAGATCGCTGGAGACTTGAAGGAGAGTATAGGAAATCGCTGGAGGCTAGAAGGAGAGTATAGGAAATTGCTGGAGACTAAAAGGTCAGTATGGGAGATCGCTGGAGACTAGAAGGAGAGTATTGGAGATTGCTGGAGACTCAGCGGTGAGTGCAGGAGATCGCTGGAGACTCAGATGTGAGTATAGGAGATCGCTGGAGACTTGAAGGAGAGTATAGATCGCTGGAGACTCAGCGGTGAGTATAGGAGATCACTGGAGACTCAGCGGTGAGTACAGGAGATCGCTGGAGACTCAGAGGTGAGTATAGGAGATCACTGGAGACTTGAAGGTGAGTATAGGAGATTGCTGGAGACTTAAAGGTGAGTATTGGAGATCACTAGAGACTTGAAGATGAGTAAAGGAGGTCATTGGAGACTTAATGAAGAGGATAGGAGATCACTGGAGACTTGAAGGAGAGTATAGGAGATTACTGGAGACTCAGCAGTTGAGTACAAGAGATTGCTGGAGATTTGAAGGCGAGTATAGGAGATCACTGGAGACTTGAAGGTGAGTATAGGAGATCACTGGAGACTCAGCAGTTGAGTACAGGAGATCGCTGGAGATTTGAAGGTGAGTATAGGAGATCATTGGAGACTCAGCGGTGAGTACAGGAGATCACTGGAGACTCAGCAGTTGAGTACAGGAGATCACTGGAGACTTGAAGGTGAGTATAGGAGATCACTGGAGACTTGAAGGTGAGTATAGGAGATCACTGGAGACTTGAAGGAGAGTATAGGAGATCGCTGGAGACTCAGAGGTGAGTATAGGAGATCACTGGAGACTCAGCGGTGAGTACAGGAGATCCCTGGAGACTTGAAGGAGAGTATAGGAGATCACTGGAGACTTGAAGGAGAGTATAGGAGATCACTGGAGACTCAGCAGTTGAGTACAGGAGATCACTGGAGACTTGAAGGTGAGTATAGGAGATCACTGGAGACTTGAAGGTGAGTATAGGAGATCACTGGAGACTTGAAGGAGAGTATAGGAGATCACTGGAGACTCAGCAGTTGAGTACAGGAGATCACTGGAGACTTGAAGGTGAGTATAGGAGATCACTGGAGACAGCGGTGAGTACAGGAGATCACTGGAGACTTGAAGGTGAGTATAGGAGATCACTGGAGACTTGAAGGAGAGTATAGGAGATCGCTGGAGACTCAGAGGTGAGTATAGGAGATCACTGGAGACTCAGCAATTGAGTACAGGAGATCACTGGAGATTTGAAGGTGAGTATAGGAGATCACTGGAGACTTGAAGGAGAGTATAGGAGATCGCTGGAGACTCAGAGGTGAGTATAGGAGATCACTGGAGACTCAGCAATTGAGTACAGGAGATCACTGGAGATTTGAAGGTGAGTATAGGAGATCACTGGAGACTTGAAGGAGAGTATAGGAGATCGCTGGAGACTCAGAGGTGAGTATAGGAGATCACTGGATCAATACTTACGGTCTGCTTGGAAGACAAACAGCAGTGTACAGTAATATGGATTTTAAGGGTTCGCTCACAGTAAAAGGATAACTGTTTTAACACTATATGTAAAGATACTCTGAAAATGGATATGATTTGTTCTTGTTATTGCGTGTTCCATCAGCGATGAGAACAGACAGGCCATTGAGAGCATGCTGCTGGAGGAACAGTATCCTTCACTCTTTACACGTCACACTGATTAATTCTCATTCTGTTCATGTTTGGTTTTCATGTCCCATAATTATAAATGGATGTGATCATTCATTAAAGGCAGGTGGTTGTTTTTCTTGAAAGAAAAGGTATTATTTTGCCAGTAAAAAAACACCAGGTGGCACAAGGTGGCATGGACCAATGAGAACACTAAAGTCAAAGTGAGCTCCCTTCTTTTATCCATTTATGTTCATGAATATGTAAACATCTACACAACCATTCAAAAGTTTGGTGTATGAAATATTTTTTAACACTAATAATCCAGCAAGAACACACAAAAGTGATAAAAAATGACAGTAAAGACTTTCACATTGTTACAGATGTTTCGTTTTTGAAGAAAATGCTGAAAATTCAAATTACATTTTAATATATAAAACTTATTTTAAATTCTAATAATATGTTGCAGTGTGTCTGTTTTGCTCTACAGTAATTCAGTAATTCATTCAGAATGTCTTTGTAGGACATTGGTGAAGAGTTCTGGATTTGAAGAGGAGAAGGATCTCTTTGAGAAAGGACTGGTATGATTTCTGAACACAAAGGAAAAGGTGCTCTCTCTCTCTCTCATGAAAGGAATTGTAATTGTATTTTGTTTTTTATGTTTTCTAGGCACAGTTTGGCCGCAGGTGGACTAAGATTGCCAAACTAATCGGCACTAGGACAGTTCTACAGGTGAAGAGCTATGCTCGGCAGTACTTCAAAAATAAGGCATGACTTTAGCCCATTTCCACATTACTACTGTATATGAAAATCCATACGCTTTTGGTTCAGATGTGTGTAGTGCTTTAAAATTAATTAATATATAAGGGAATAATTAAAAAATATAGACATCCAAGGGGGTGTTTTTAAAGGGGGTGTTTTAGCCCATAGATTCCTATATAGCTCTATATAGAAGGCCTATAAGTTCTCTAATTTTTTTTAGACATAAATACTTATTTTTATTAAGTTGTGGGTTTTGATATATATTTAGACATTCTCAAAGACAACTTTTTGTAAAGGTTTAAGTTTTTTTTTTTTTGAAATCGGTTTTTGAATACAGAGAAAGCATTTTGTTACACAAAACATTAAAATTCTATAAAAATTTAATAAAAATGAACAGGAATGTTTTATCAGAGCTAAAACCTTCTTGGTCTGATCTGATTTCAACTTCTTATTTCAGTTTTCTGACTCGTTTTGGCTATATGGTTGTAGCCATACCAATTAATTTGTGTAATTGTGTATGTGTGTGTGTGTGAGTGGATGTGTCTCTTTTGCACTCTTGATGTTTTAGAGTGTAACCCCTTCCTTGCTGTCCACTTTTTATTGCATTGTAGTTGAATTACATATTTGCTGTATTAGTCACATCAGTTCATAGGCGTGTGTGTGTATAAGTGTGTGTACGCGTGTGTGTGAGTGGATGTGTTGGTTTTGCACTCTTGATGTTTTAGTGTTTCACCCCATCATTGCTGTGTACTACATTGTTTGTTGTACATTGTAGATTGTTTTTGTCGATTTCCTATTCATTTCCTATGGTCGATCATTTTTGACCACTTAGCCTGCTCGAATCATGCAATCAATTTTTTGTGTTCACATTCAAAATCCATAAAAGTCACCAAGTTTCGTACCATTCCGATGAAGCTGTGATTTTTAAAAATTCAAAACAGAAATTTTTTCGGTCAAAAGTGACAGAAGAGCACCAGAGGATTAAATAAACAATACATTTTCTTTAGACCTTAAAAAATATATTGCCACCTCTTCATTTGTTCATAATTTTTGGGGTCATACCACTGAAAAGTTGACAACCTGAACTAATTTTGCATGTTATGATATTTATATGATATTTTTGATTGTAATGATAATATATATTTTACGAGACTTATTGTGGGTCTACCATTATGGCCTTTCTGTCACATGACAATAAAATGACTTCCTACATGTTGGTTATACCATTATGACTTGACTGATTTGACTGAATTTGACAAAACTATCACTTGTTAGTGATAATAAATAGATTACATAGTAATAAGAAAGTAATAATAGTAATAAAAAAATTACATTAAAGTTTAGGGTTGGTTTAAGGTTTAAGATTTTTTTTTGTTTTTGGAAGAAATCTCTTCTGCTCACCAAGGCTGCATTTATTTAATAAAAAATACAGTAAAAACAGCAATTTTGTGAAATATTATTACAATTTAACCCTTTAAGCCCTGAAGGCATTTTTGCCTCTGTGGTAACGACCCGAGCAGTCACAAGGAGGTTCACAAATACCGGAGCTAAGTTGGTGTCCAAAAAGATGTTTATTTAGAGCAGATGTGCAAAAACGTGCAAATAAATAGGTTTGAGAGCTTAAAACACAGATTGATATAAAAACAGTATAAACTGCTTAGTACAAAGAACAGTACTAACTCCCCTCCAATTCACTGAGGCTAGAGTTTTACATGCTTCATAGCTCAATCTCATTCACAAGCTCTTTATTCATCCCACCTAGTAGTAGTGACGGCCATCTTAAATACACAGTTTCCCGCTCTCCCAAATTGGAACATACAATTTATATAATATAAAATAAACTCTTGACTTACTATATGATTCATACATGAGATTTAGAAACAAAAGTCTAAATAAATAAATACAAATAATAATGCAAATCAAAACAAATAAATCAAAACATTTGCACAAACATTTGCAATGCACTTGCTAAAATTAGCACTTTCTCTAGAGTACACTTACTGCGACGCCCACTCGGCTGGATCAGAAATACATTCAAGTAAAACCAACTCAAACACAGTAAAGCAGTGATGGAAGGAAAATACAGT
>CM077223.1:15132500-15360000 GCA_039654775.1 Spinibarbus caldwelli
AAGAGAAAAAATACTTGTTATTGTCAATGCACTACAACCAAATGGTTTGCCTTTTAAAAATCCAACAATCCTCCAAATCTGGTACTTATAACAGATGGGGAACCTCTCTATTTATCTTAATAGAAATAAAATCCAAATCCATTAGATTTAGGGAAAACATGCACTTTAAGAAATGCGGTATTATCAAATAAGCAGGGTCAATAATTCTGAGGTCGCGTCTTGCTACTGAAACAGGTGTCACTACCATCTACTTTCAAACCCTCATCTCACTCATTAACCCACATTGTTACACAAGCCCAGTACTGTGTAGTGGTCTGACTGCGGCCCATTAGGAATGAGGCCAAATCCACGGGGTAGCTCAATATAGCGGGGTAGCTCAATATTCTACTAATGCAGAAAAACCACAAATGGTTTTACAGAAAATACATCAAACATCAAAAAGAGTGATTCTGCGGCAATTTGTAAATTAAACCATATAGGCCCCAATATACTTCAAGGAAAAGAACTGGTGTGATATTTCAAATAAAGGTCAAAATCAGGCCAAAATGAAGTTTCTTTGGAGTTTATTTCAGGAGTAGTTTCCAGAAAGTTTGCTCTGGCTGGTAAACACCTCTGAACTGTGGTGATCACGTAATTGGTACTTAATTTCAAAGCCTACATTACTGACTTTCTCAAGCTCAAAAAATACTTCAATTCTGATGAGTATAGCCAAATGTTGTATAGCAAAATTTATGCTGGCACCCTCCTGTGGTGACACACATTTAAGCATTGACAGCAAATGGAATCCAGGGGAACAAATCAGTTTTCAACAGCTGTAATCGCAATGTGCGTGCATGTTGTAACCGAAAACTACGGAAAATAAACTGTTAATTGAAAGGAGGAATGACTGGACTGCTTGTAGTGCTTGTTGTTACTAACCCCCCAAAGTGCGGAAGTCAAGTTTAGAGTTGAAGGCTTCTACACGAAGTATCCTCCATTTGACAGAGAGTGCAAACATATGTGGTCAACACATGCACTAGAAAGTTTCATCGTTGTCCAGCATCTGCGCTATTTCTGCCTAGAAGTTATGCCTGATAAAAATGTCTTTGCATATTTAACCTAGAGTTATATTAGAGATATCAGAAGTATCTCTTAACCCATGAACACAAGCACTCGTCGTTGTCTCTGGTAGTTTGTTGTTGAAGTTCTGTCTCTTTTTCGACAATGGACCGGGACATTGTTGCTACTTTGTGAACTAATTATTGCAAAAAAATTCAAGGCACATGTGTGAGTTGAGCGTACAGAGATGTAAAGTTAGACAAATCAGGATGTGTGCACAGTACACACTTACTATGCTTACTAAATTTACATTACGCACACTGTACACATAACCTAGCATTTGCATAAAAACTGAAATCGCATGTTTTGAAGAATGTTCATGCTGCTCTTTTTTCATACACTGCAGTGACCAGCGGTTGGCAAGCAAAAAAAATAACTAAATAAAAAATAAATCAATCAATAATTATATTCTGTTCAAATCAATAAAATTGTTAAATTCAATATGGCGTCTAATAGGGATGCGTGGTATACCGGTATATATTATATTTCGAATGGTACAATATCATAATTTTGCTCAATTCGGTATTTCATACGCTGCTGTTGCGAAGTGCACCTGTAGGTGGCAGTGCTTCCCAAATTGCTGCGCAACCGGTAAATGTGACAACAGAACAACGCGATGGATCAAACAGATGAAACTCTGGCTGCATCCGAAAACTGAAAAATCCAAGGTAGGAAGGCATCAAGGCACATCCGAATCCAAATGTTGGCTTCACTTCCTGTTTCATGAGATACCTTCATTTGATCGATTTTTGAAGGTAGCACAGATATATCCTTCGCTGCCTTTGATATCCCACAATCCTGTGTGTTCCATTCGGTGACGGTTGAGCTAAAAAATAAAGATGGTGTCTGAAAGTTGCGTTTGGTGGTTAGTTTGTGTGTAAATGTGTATTTCTGATTAACTTTTTGCACTTTTGATGTTATTTCTAGCGAGAAAGTAGTATTATACTAATTAAATATTTGTTTAGTTATCACCAAAACTCATTCTATTTTGATGTAGATCATTAAACCGTTGTGCTGCTTCAGAAGCCTGTCTGAAATCAGTTTCGCGAGGTGCCTTCGTGCAAAAACGCTGCCTGCAAAGTCATTGCCTCATAAGGCAGCGAGGCAGCAAGTCAGCTGCCTAAGTTTTCAGATGCAGCCTCTATCAACGCACCCGAAATTAAAAAATAAAGAGAACAGTAGAAGTGAAAAATGGCATTACTTTGCATACAAAACAGACGACAAAGGTGAATGAACTGGCCTTACTGCACCACAGGAGGCAACACATCAAACCTTTTTAAGCATTTGTATATTTGACATTCAATAGTCCAATAGAAGTCCAATAACAGATGTCCTAATAGAATAAAAAAATCGGTGCATTTTTGTAAGAAAAATATCCATACTTGCAACATCATAAACCATAATCTCTAGCTTCCGCTAACTGACGTACGCGCGTTCATGAGATGACAGATGACGTAGGACGTAGGCCTTCTATTGGACGACTGAATATCAACACCCATTCACTGCCATTATAAAGCTTGGAAGAGCCAGGACATTTTTAATATAACTCTGATTGTATTTGTCTGAAAGAAGAAAGTCATATACACCCAAGATGGCTTGAGGGTGAGTAAATCATGGGGTAATTTTCATTTTTGGGGGAACTATCCCATTAATTTCAGTTAGTTGCCAAGACAACATTTCTAATTTTTGTTTACATTTTTAAAGTTTTTAATCTAATATTTATATTTTATTTCAGCTTTCAGTTTTTGAATATTGACTACGGTCAGTGCTCTTAAAGCCTGTCCGAGAAGTTTCATTTAAAGCATTGCTGCTACAGCTTTCAAAGCATTTCAATACTGCTGGACAAATCACCTTCTGTGATTAATGTTCCTGTTTTATGTAGAATCCGCTGGTCTATTTGTGAGATGTTATTGAGAGATTAAAGTATAGTCTGTTACTGATTTTTTATGGTGCTACTTGTCCCCGGGAGCCCTTCAGACTGCTTTAAAAATAGTTGCAGTACAAAAATGGCTCAACAAACAGCTGGATACCATGAACTAGATGTTGCACAACCACAATATTTCTAATCTAACAGCTATGAACTTTTGAATGAGGAGAATCACCCTGTGAGTCAAAGCGCTCCAGATACAATGAAATGCATCATTCTGCCTTTGGGATATACATAAGTGGTTTTGTTGCGATGCGTATTGGAGCTTTTCATACATAGTATTCTACTGTAGAAGGTGACAGTTATTTAGGTCACGCAAAGCACAAAGACTGAATATGCCGATTTCAATATGAATATTTCAGTCTGTCTCACACAAAGCTATAGTATGTCATCAGAAGGCTTGGAATATGTTTTTGTCATATGCAATAAGAGATGCTTGGACATAGGGGTGGGCAATATACTGGTAGACACGATTTTAACCGGTAGAAATTTGTCAGCCAGTAGAGATTTTGGACTATTGTCTGTATTGCGGTTAAACGCTCACGAGACGTTGCTGTGCTATGCAGTCATGAAAACATATCGTTTGCACTTGTTTTTAAGCATTGCGATTTAAAAACAACTGATTTTCCTTGTAAACACAGTAGGCCTTAAGTGAAAGCAAACAGCTGAGAATGAAAACACGTGTAACATGTTGGATCCGGGCAGCTCTTAAAGTGACAGTAGTCTAATATTTCTGCTGTCTGTCATTCATGTTAATCAAACAACAAAAAAAGAGAAAATCACTGCTCTTGATTGACTAAATCACTTTTGTAACTTTAATAAGAAGAAATATATATTTAATTTACACAGTGAAGAATACGCATACGTTTTTATACATTTGATTACACAATCTATGTGGCATTTCTTGTATATTTGTTCTACTATAGTTTTTTTGTCCTATTGCTTGTATTTATTACTTATTCTTATTTAATTGATGAATGCTTACTTCTCTTCAGTAAGCTTGAGTATTTTTTTATTTTTTTATTTAGGCTATTAGTTTTTTGTGATATTGACACTGGTGTCAAGAATTATGAAATGTTTATGGTATCAAATATCATAATGACCTTATTTAAAGCAAAAATAACTATATTGTGATATATATTGTTACCGTGAAATACAATTACTGATGTTGTGATAGAAAATTTTGGTCATACCGCTCATCCCTACTTGGACATTAGTCTAAATATATAATGTTATGTTCTACAAAAGAAAGTAAGTCATACAGATTTGGAATAACACAAATGATAAGCAAATAATGAAAGATTTGTAACCTTATAAAGCTTTTATCATATTTGATATGCAAATTTCTAAGGCCACTAAATTATAAACATGATCAAAAAGGCTAAAAAAGGCTTTTTAGTATAATTGTAAAAACGGCCCTCTTCAGGTTGTGGTACACATATTTTTGCTTTGAAATCCTTACTGAAAGGTAAACATAAGAATAACCTTCATTTTTTTAGTAATATTTCAAGACAAACACTTATTGGACTGAAGCAACTTCATCCATTTTATAATTTTTATAAGAAAAATCATATTAAAATGTGAATATCAAATATGATATATCGAGCTTTGAGGGAACTTTTTTTTTGTAAAAGCTTTAATCATAAAAATTGTGACATATTCTCCATATGCTCCACATTCTCCTATACCTTTTTTATTTTATTTTATTTTATTTTTTTCTAAAGCTTTAATAAACTGTTCCATTTCACAACTTTATTTTTCTGACTATTGTTTCATATGTCAGGTTTTAAAGGGTTATTATTGGGGGGAGCTACTCCTTTAAACTCTCATTCTTCTGCGGGAGCTAAATAAGAGTAGTATCTGTATTTTACCGCAGAGCAAAAAAGTTCTAACCTTGTCAAAATAGATGCGTATAGATCCCACATTTGTTGCTCCTACAGCTGTGAGTGAAAAGAAACCATGCGTCCACTCCCCACTCAATACCACCCGCTCATTATGGCAGAAAAGTTCCTTGATCCAGCGTGCAACTCCTGGGTTCACTGACATCAGAGAACCTATAATAAACACATTCATATCAGACCACACTCTTTGCTTCAGCTTCATAACTACAAACTGATGGTATCGCTCTGCTCAGTCGCCATCAGATTAGAAAAGATGCTTAGAACTTAAGCATATAAGACCTAAAGTCGCTGTTGATTAATATTTTAATAACAAATCATATTTTTAGAAAGCAAAGAGAAATCGAAATCGAGAACATAATGCCGCTGACCTGGGAAGTGCCGTCTGTGTGCCACCCTCCAGTCTGTAGGCGAGTGGAAGCAGTGGTAGTCACCTGGAGCCAGATAAACTACACAGTGAAACAACTCATTCCCCTCTTTAGTGACCAGGGCATCCTGGTATGTGCCAGGATCATCCTCATCTGAACATGATGGGGAATAAGACAAGAAAAAAAAAATTTCACATGGGTAAAACATGCTAAGCTTATAGGCCAAGTAGGACATGTTCCTTGATGGTCAGATTGGTCCAAGATTTTAGGGTTAGGAATAGGTCTTTCAACATTCATGTCAATCTATAATTTCCCTTTGATTTTAGAGGTACCATTCAAAAGCTTGAGGTCAGTAATTTTTGTAAAGAGATTAATACTTTTATTCTGCAAGGACACATTAAATGGATCAAAAGTGACAGTAAATACATTTATAACGTTAGAAAATATTTTTATTTTCAAATAAATGTTGCTTTTTAAACTTTCTATTTATCAAATAATTCTGAAAAATTCCTGAAATCCTTAAAATGCATCAGCATATGTGTTTTCAACACAGACAATATAAAGAAATGTTTCTTGAGCACCAAATCAGCATATTAGAATGATTTCTGAACAATCATGTTACACTGAAGACTGGCTGCTGAAAATTCAGATTTTCTATCACAGGAATAAATCACACTTTAAAAAATGTTAAAATAGAATTTTGAATTTTAATAATATTTCACAATATTACTCTTTTTACTGTACTCTTAAGTACAGTAAACAGAGACTTCCTTTAAAAAGAAAAAAAAATCCCCAAACTTTTGAACGGTAGTGTAGATTATGCTTAAGGAACACATACCACATTAAGCTTTCCCTGGTACTTGTTGTAAGTCACTTGGCACAAAACATTTTAACAATACAGCTTCAGTGTTATAAACCTATTAGCAAAATTTGTTGAGGCATCAGAAATATGAAATCAAAATATAGTGATCCAAAAATATACAATACGGACTGTAGAGAAAGAAAACACCTCAAAAAATATATACAATTTTACTAATTTGAAAATAAATTTGAAAAAGCCTCATAAAGAAAATGAACTGGCGAATGTAGCACAACTTTAATTTTGCCACTGTTAAAACGGTAACAATATCGTGATTCGTGATATAATTTTCCTCGATAAAACGATAACAAGAGTTCAATAATTCAATATAATGTTTATGCACCAAAAGTTGAATGAAACAGCGCTACTCATTTGAATCCCACCACACTAACAAAAACACTGTGCGCAGCGATACTATCTTTTGTATCTATTGTAGGCTTTTCAAACTACAAATGGCCATCATTTACCATGGATTTACTGTAGTAACATTAACTGCACCATGGCATTGTGGCAGAAATGTGGGATATTCATATTGAATTTGATCATTTTATCAATTACATTTCACCATATAAAAATGAGGTTGTTACAAACTTTACAGATGTTACTGTATTTGATAATGAACATAAATTTAACCTAACTCAAGCTACTACTGTCAACTCAAGCTACTGTCAAATGTACATTTCTCAGAGACAAAAAAATGTAGTAATATTAATATTGCAGCCTGCACTGCAAACTGTGCTAAAGATACATGCCATCAAAGTCAGGCAACACAAACCTGTTTCATGATTTCATGATTTCAAAATTTTAATCGTGATCATTTTTTTGGCCATATTGCTCAGCCCTATGTGTGTTATTTTCTGCTGAATGTGCTGTGTGAATGCAAACTGATAGAGTGAGTGATACTCTCCTTCCCAAAGTTGTGAATCTTTCCCAAGTCGTGTTTACAAACTAAAAATGGATTTAGCTGTTCGAAAAACCTTGTATTAAATGTCACTTTTCCAATTTTTCTAGTGTTAATCTTGTTATGTTCCAGTATAAAAGGATTTCGACCCAGGAACATTGTCCTACTTGGTCATATGACAATTTTAGTGAGACTTACTTCTATTAGCAGATAAATTCTCGGTCCAGTTGCGTGGCCCAAGGAAAGTTTCCAGTGAGTAAGTCACTCCCTTCACCTGCTCGACCTCACAGTTCTTCACACGGCCAAAATGAAGGATCTTGCCATCAGCTGGACTGATCTGTAGAGCAAATGAACAGTCATAATAAACTAAACTAGTTTTCAAGTATCTGTGTCGACATATTGTTCATTTGGTACATTTTCTGTATATTCTACTAAAAATCAACATAAGTAGCAGGAATATGTAAAATTATAAAAATCAAATAAATAATAGATTATTATTTCAGACACCATAATGAATATTTTGAGTAAATAAATAAAAATATAAAAATAAACCTCCAAAATTTATAACATTTAGACCATCTATTGGCTCTACTGAAATGAAAATTCGATGTACATGCTTGCACATGCACCCATTGTCCTGAGTTTACATATGAATGAAAGTGAATGTGACTAAAAATCTATTCAATCTACAAAGAATGCCTCTACAGTTACAAACTCAGACTCACCACACAGTGCGAGTCGCACACCGGCCGAACCTGTGGTTTGAGTTTGCGCCTAAAAAACTCGCCCAGGTTTCTGTAGTGCTGTAGATCCTCTACGGCTGCTTCCTTCATGTTGACTCCAAACGTCCATATATACAATCTGAAGACAGGTTTCCGTAACCAAGTTGGCAGGTCCACCTGGTTTAAGCGACCCCAGGCTCTGGAGAGAAGTCTTGTGGGTATGGACTTGTAGATTGTAACCTACAACCCAAGAGACAGTGTTTGGAGACGCCATGCTCAAATATCTTATACACAAAAGCAAACATTTGCAGAAAGACAAGTAAAGACACTTAATAATCTTCCACCTGCAAAGCAAATGCAAGCATTGCCACTTTATTTCTCTACATGTGACCCTGGAGCACAAAACCAGTCTTAAGTCGCTGGGGTATATTTGTAACAATAGCCAAAAATACATTGTATGGGTCAAAATTATTGATTTTTCTTTTATGCCAAAAATCATTAGGATATTAAGTAAAGATCATGTTCCATGAAGATATTTTGTAAATTTCCTACTGTAAATATATCAAAACTTAATTTCTGATTAGTAATATGTATTGCTAAGAACTTCATTTGGACAACTTTAAAGGCGATTTTCTCAATATTTACATTTTTTTGCACCATCAGATTTCAGATATTCAAATAGTTGTATCTCGGCCAAATATTGTCCTAACAAACCATACATCAATGGAAAGCTTATTTATTTCAGATGATGTATAAATCTCAATTTCATAAAATTTACCCTTATGACTGGTTTTGTGGTCCAGGGTCATATATATCATTTGCATAAAAATAAGTGCTGTACCGAAATTTCAGCAGCTCGAAATATTTGGGGAAAAAAATAGTTTTAGATTTCAGCCAAAATGGTTTTGGAGGGCACAAACATTGACCGAAACAGATATATGACACCCTGAACATCATATAGAGATCTATGACCCAATTACCCAATTTTTCTGACTAAATGAAAAATTTGAATTTTGGTTTTTGTAAAAAAACAAACAAAAAAACAAACATAAAAAAAAAACATTTTGATGCATTACTAACAAAAATTATGTGCTTTAATCACTTTTCTGTCTGGACCTACTAATTTATATTAATATTACATATGCAATTCACACACTCAATGACTTGAAACTTTTCTTAACGTTTTTAATTCAAACTGATTTAAAATTTATTTTGATTTTTTTGGGGGCATAAAGTTAAAAATGTATGAGTGATATAACTTGTCATGTCATAATGAATTCAAAAAGTATTAACAAATTCATCATTAAAGATTCTTTACAAGAAACCCTTGAGTACTTAATTGAGTGGCATATTTTTTTTCTATTATTCATATAAAATAAGCCGTTTTGATAAAATTTTGCAAATATTTTGACTGTTTGTCAAGGTCAATAAGTCTCTTAAAATTTCAGATAATTTGACTTTTTTAAAGGCAAGGTTAGTTTAGGATGTAAAATTTCATATGGTGTAACTCACCAAAAATGTAATGATATACATGAATTAACAATTCATGATATTTGTAAAAAAAAAATAAAATAAATAAATTGTATGCTTATCGCAGGTGAGCATCTAAAGGGTTTTAAACCTGCTGTACTGAGTCCAGCACCTGCATATGGCTTTACATCACCTGCTGTGTGCCATGTGCTCCAGTGTTTAGATTCCTAGAGTGTTTAGATCAGTGTAGTGTAGCTCCAAAAAGGAATGATCCTAGATCAGTGTTACAGATAGTATGGAGGCTGATGCATGACAGGAGCTGGCCTGAGTGTTCAGTATAAGTGGATTACTGTAGTTAGCTTCAATTCCAGCTGACAGACAGGAAGCTAAATGCGGACACTCTCGGAGTCTTACGGGGTGGTGGGTTATAGATGATGGTTATGGGTTTAACAAGCAGGAAGTGTAGGATGTCCAATGTTGCCTGACCCAGAAACTACTCCTTAAGAACCAAAAGTGTGTCATTATACTTTTTCTTTTTTAAACAGCAAATAAATATTATGCCAAGATTAATACATTTATACTAAGCTCTTACAAAAGTGGACAATCAATTACTTTATGAAATTTGAATTTAAAAAAAAAAAAAAAAAAAAAAGTTCACAACCTAGAATATTTTTTAAAAGTCATCTCAGTTTGTTGATTATGTAATATTATTTATTATTAGTTATAATAATGTATTATTATTATTATATTTACATTTGTTGTATTTATTTAATTAAACTCCAGTTGCTAGTGGTAATGTTTTTTTTTTTTTTTGTTTGCTTTTTATTTTTCAGGTGCTGTGAGGATTATTAAACAACTACACTACCAGTCAAAAGTATTTGAACAGTAAGATTTTTAACGTTTTTTTTAAAGAAGTCTCTTCTGCTCACCAAGCCTGAATTTATTTGATCCAAAGTACAGCAAAAACACTGAAATTTTGAAATATTTTTACTATTTAAAATAACAGTTTTCTATTTGAATATATTTTAAAATGTAATTTATTCCTGTGATCAAAGCTAAATTTTCAGCATCATTACTCCAGTCACATGATCCTTCAGAAATCATTCTAATATGCTGTTCAATAAACATTTTATCATTATTATTATTATTATCAATATTTAAAACAGCTGAATACATTTTTTTCAGGATTCTTTGATGAATAGAAAGATCCAAAGATCAGCATTGATCTGAAATAAAAAGCTTTACATTATACACTATACCATTTGAAAGCTTGGAGTCAGTATAACTGATAGAAGAAGAATACGGTATCTGCTTCAGAGCATCAGCATGGGCTGACTGGCAATTTTTTTGTGGGAGCTGAACAATAGTGGTGTCAGAACCACCGTGGCACGATGCCCTCGACTGGGTCTAGAGACAAAGTGTTCCTCAGTTCAGAGCTGCACCGTGGGACAATGGTTCTTTTCACACGAGTCCCAATGGAGCTCAGAGCTCAGAGCTCAGCGGGTCCATATGCAAGCAGCCATCTGCTGATAGCAGCAATTTCTGCTGACCTCACATTAGTTTTGTAGCTTCCTTTCTCTGGGTTATGAATGAAAAGAACTGATCCCAGATCAGTGTTAATCATGGCATTATTCCTTAATGGTTTCAGTAACCTTTCCTATAAACATAGACAAATCCCCAAATGGCCATTATACACTGATAACACACTGATGGATGGCATTTATGTCTCTGGATAGTCAGATTTTGCAAACTCAAACACACACAACATCAGTCTGTGGTCTCTATTTGTTGTTTCCACCTGTACTTACTCTGCTTGTGGGCCTCCAGCCTACTTTGGCAAGAGGTTTGAGTGCTCCAAAGGGCAGAATGTAGTAGAGGAAGGACAGAGGCCATGAGCGAAGGCGGACAGTAGGCCGGGACATGCAGCTCAGCTGGCCTAGTCGCCGCCGTAGGGCCAACTGTGGGAACTGCAACCTGCACAACACATCCATGATGCCAAAGTGCACAAAATACCCAGACAGTCACATATGAAAAATAAAGAAGGTAGTAATGAAAGATATATGTGCAGATGGTCTAAATGTTGTAGAGCAAGGGGTGCCCAGTCCTGTTAACAGAGATCCTGCGTAGTTTATTTCCAAAGCTGCTCCAACCTGTATTGAAGATCTTATTTAATTGGTAATTGAATAGGTATGGAGCTAAACTGTGCATGTAGACCTCCAGGAAGAAGATTGAGCACCACTGTTATAGAGTGAATCTCAAAAAAACCTGTCAAGACCATGTTTGGATCATATTTCACCCTAAAAACCTTAAGAATAATTAAGAACGGTGTGAATTTGGGGAACGATGATTTATATGTCTGTCCAATGAAAGACGGTGGAGTAAAAACCTGCTGGAAAAAATTATTTCTGCTGTTTCAATTGTTGACATTAATGAAAATTAATAAAATTAATAAAATTAATTTTTTTTTTTTTTTTTTTACATTTTCATGACAACTAAGCATGAATTTCCAAAACTGTCATTACCTCAATGTAGTAGAAAAATCACAGAAACAATTGTCTAAGAAACATAATGGCCATTTTTATATCATTTAATAGTTTCTTGGTTTTTTTTCTTCTTTTAATTTTAGGGTGAAATGTTACCTAAAAATGTTTTCTGGAGATTCTTGAATAATATTAGAAAGAAGGAAGGAAAGATTTATAAAACATGCAGAAACATACACACAGCTCACTCACACATACCAAAGTCCAAACACAAAGACGCCCGTACAATAAACAGACAATAAACAGCAGAAGATAAATGCTAGAAAAGATTCTTGAGATAGGAAAGAGACAGAAATAGCAATTCTCCACTGTACAGTAAATCTAACCTCATGGTCGTTCACACTGCTTCTCTTGACTACACTGACCATATACTACTTTCAGCTCAATTCCACTTACATCAGTCTATGCAAAGGCTGCTTTCACCTGCTTAACAACTTTAGTCTCATTTAGGGTTTATCGTCACCTCTCTGCTACACTTGCACTAGAAATGGTACATGAGGAGAAATGGCCTGGGCCAGTCTCAAAAAAAGGCCACATTGTAATCAACATAAACCAATTTAACCAACACGAACATGCATGTTTTTATGGGTCATGCCGAGTGGGACGCTTCCACAGAACTACAGAAGCCATGAGGGATATCCGCCAGTAATCTTTTTTTTTATTTTTTGTGTCCACTGCGCTATTTTTAGCACCTGTGTGGGTGGATAACATTCCAGATCAACACAACTGTAAGGCGAACAGAACGGCACGTGCAAAAATATAGCACCTCTATCCTTGTCCTGTCAACAGAACGCGTCGTCTTGTTTGGCTAGAACTGCTCGCTTTTTATTTAGAATGGCACTAAGAGCTACTGCTTCTGGCTAAAGTGAGATTAGCTTTAGTGTGTCAGTAAAGTGGGTCATATTTGGCCCTGAAAGTGATGACACAGCACTAGCGCGGTTGACAGGGACCGTCCAGGGCTGCAGCTACGCAGGCTATCTATAGAATATAATACTGTGTCCACCCTAATCAGGATGAAACCCTGTTCTGACCTGTGGACAGAGGAGACTTAGCCATAGAAGGCCTAACACAAACACTCAATGTGTCACCTGACTTTGCTCACATTGGTGCACATGAGAACATCAAAATGTACTATCCAATAATCTCTGTTTGAGAGATCAACGTTTTCATCATGGTTAGGGTGAGTAATCAGACGATAATAACCTTCAAGTGTATCGATGATAAAAACTATAGCAACACTAGCTCTCGCCAGGTTTGTCACACTCAGTGCGCAAACTTTTGGTGCCTGGGCTACATAATTTCCCTCCACAATCTTAAAGTACATTGACCTGTTGTGCGTCATCATAACAGTGTCTGACGTGCAGGCCTCTCCTACAGAAAGGTGTTAAATTTTATTGCTCTTACTTAAAATAGACAAACTGCAGCAGGCATAACATCGGACCATACTCTGGAGACCAGTTTAGTCACAGCTCTGGTATGAGCAAATGTAAATAGTGACGCTCAAAGTCCTTTGTAAAAGAAAGTGAGTCCACTTGGTAGCCATTTTGGTAACAGCGCCAAACAAAAACTTCCAGTTATGTACAGCTCCTATGTATTTGAAAGGTTACAGACTGAAATCTCTGAAACTGTTTGCCAATGTAACATTAAAAAAAAAAATAAAATTACGTTATAAAATCAGGCCTCTACCTAAAACTCCAAAAACGTACCTATACATACAATTCACTTCAGTTTCTAGCTGAAATTAACACTGGTGGCATTAAAACAAAACAAATTTAATTCCTTTTCACACGATTTATGATTATAGAGGTAGATTATTCATTTGTAAACTAACACATTTTGATGTTGGCACCATAAAATGTTCTATATGTACAGCTTTTCTGACATAGTAAACTTGCTCGATAGCTCACCTGGTACAACACTGCACTTGCATTGTGTACGAGTTCCGTGAAATACGAGAGCTCAAAAACTTGTAGAAGCAAACCAAAATTGCATGGTTGCTTCAGCAAATGCGTTTGTATTTCATGTTTGGTTTAACGTAGGGTTAAATGTAGATAGTATGTAATTTTCAATTGCGATAGAGTATTAACCTTTTAACGCCACTCAGCAAACATTTAATTTTTGTATTGCCGCAAAACGTATAACAACCAACGTAATAAAAAGTTGCCAGATTTACATTCATCTAGACATGTGCCGGTATTTGGTAATGCGATATATCACGATAATGAATATGCACGGTATTGTTGATAAAAGCATTAGCAATTAATCGCAACATGAAAATTTGATAATGGCATATCCCTACATTCATCTGACATTTACGTTCACGTTCAATCTGACAGTTCATTTTTGAAGTGTCGCAAAATGTGCAAGAAGCAATGTAATATAATTGCAGAAACGTTGCTACAGGCATGTTTTCCAGTGTGCCTGGGTTGGTAATACTGGTATTGTATATTGCACTTCTTTAGCTCAAGTAATAAAAATACAGCTGTATTTTTAGGTTAATCAACTAATACGCATTAGCATTAAAATGTAAACAAACAGGTAATGCCTCTATGAAAAAAAAAGCGTTTGGTTCTTTAAACTGTGAAGCATGTCTACATAATGCTCAGTATGGCCTATGATTAGACTGTCTCCTACCTTCAGCTCACATTTAATTGTAAGAGTTTGATCAAATCTTACATTTAAAAATTCCACCTAACTTGTCCTGCACCTGGCAGACCAGCATTTCCGCCTGGCAGTAAAAAAGACAAAAGACTTACATTGAAGGTTGGATTTTTAGAGGTAAAATACTCATTGCACAACCTAACAATGAACCTGATAACAGCTCCTCTGTGCAAATGATGCTTCCATTCTATAACTACATTTTTAAAAGAGCAATGCAAGTGCCTGGTATAACCTTTCACATTAAACACTTTTAGCGCTGTGCATTATGTAACCTCATTCTAGCAGTTGGCAAATCCAGTTAATATGCCAAAGTGTGTGCTGCGCCCTAGTGCGCCTAAATGGCTCGAAACAATGACTGTGGGTTTTTACGAGCTTTCAGTCATCAGGTTATCATTCAATTGAATTTCAAGCGTTTCTACACCTCCCCCAACCTGTCCAGAGCAGATGAATAGCCATCGAAGAACCTTGCAGTTCAACAGCTATTCACAGCGCATTACTCAAACTGCGGAGGCTGTTTGAGAGGTGATGATTGCAGCCATTAAAAAGACAATGTAAAGTCTTCGTATTCGGACTCTTTCTCTTTCGCACACTCTCTGTCCTACATAGCCCCCCTTGTTTCTTCATTGCAGGCACACATTGTCCAATCACTGGCTGAATCTGAGCCTCCCTCAGCTCTTTGCATCTTTCGCTCACTCAAGGGGAACAGCATCTGCTCCGAGTAGAGCCATGTAAATGGTCTGGATTGTATCGGACGGAGAGTGCTAGCAACAGCCTAATGTTACGTCGTAATTAGGCCAAACACAATCACAGAGCCGGGACAGTGATGGGGGGTTCGTTCGGGAGAGCCGAGTCCTGTCACACGAACTCGCACTGCACACTGATTGTCCCTCTGCAGGGTGGCCCAGTTCGTGCAAGGTCTCCGTAATCCCCTCTCGCTCGCCCACTTTCCAGCTCCACTGATCCTTCAATTGTCCTCTCTCACTCCGAGCGCGCCGTCAACAACTGTTCTAGACCTGACCAGCAAAATTCACCCGTCATCCACACACATTCTCAGCCTGAACTACGTCCTAGCATCTCACACACTCCTTGCCGGTACCTGAATCGGCTCCGGTGGCTGAGCTGAGACGGGCCCCCCGGGGCTCCAGGGCCTCCCGTGTGTGCGGGCTCCCCTGTCGCTCCCGCTGAGGAGCCCGGCGGGCGGAAACGCCGCACATCAACCCTGACTCTGTGGAGATTGTAGCAAGAGGGAGAGCTGTGCAAAGACCTGCAGCATCTCACCATTTCCCCGCAGTGCTCCGCACCGGCCCCTTCTGCTGCTGCTTCAGAGTCCCCTGACACATGATCACTGTGGAGGGATTAGTGCGTATGGCAGGCTTTAGCCCTCTCTCACGCTCACTCCGTCCGTCTGGCCCGGTGGTTTTCCGCTGCAAAGCTTAAAGACCGGCCCTCACTGCTCGTCACGTGTGGGATGCTTAACTGCGATTGGTCAGCTGGAGGATGAGTCCACCTTCTCTTCTAAGCCGCTGCTGAATTCAAGGCCTGGTGCTGCTGGGAAGGCGGCGATATGAAATGGAGGAGGAGAGGGAGGGGTTTGTAAACAGACAATCCTGTCAGCATGTGCTCAGTAGATTCTGAATTCCATTTATGAGCCCATCTCTCTCTCATCTCATCTCATCTCTTTCTCAACTGAACGATAAAGAGCAATGAGCTCCCGACTGTTATGACAAACAATTTCTGATCTCAAAAATACCTTTCTCTACAAAGTCCACTGCATCAAAAAAGCCTAAAAACACAATGCATTTACTTTAGCTTGCTTTCTATTTTAAGAATATTAATTTCTGCATGTTCTATACAACATTTTATTTTAAATATAATATATTTTTAAATGTAATTTATTCCTGTGATCAATGCAAAATTTTCAGCATCATTACTCCAGTCTTCAGTGTCACATGATCCTTCAGAAATATTCTAATATGCTGATTTGCTGTTCAAGAAACATTTATTATTATTAATAATATTTAAAACAGTTGGGTACATTTTTTTCAGGATTCTTTGATGAATGGAAAGCATTAAACTGAAATAAAAAGCATTTATAACATTATACATTATACCATTCAAAAGCTTGGAGTCAGTATAATTTTTTTTATTCTTATATATATATATATATTTTTTTTTTTTAACATATCTTTTTATATATTTTCAACACACTTATCTAGATATAATCACATATCTACATAAATTTAAACACATACTTACTATCTACTAAAAAAATAACAAATATATATTTATGTTCGCGTTTTTTTATTGATTATTATTTTTTCCCTTCTCTTTCCCAGATCAATAACCAAGTAAAAACTACACACTGTGGAATCTCTTTGAATGGTTTCTCTAGCATCTGTTCTTGAATATTTAGTATTCTTTTACATTCTGTAATGTTTCTGTAATCATTTGTGTCACAATAAAAAAAAAGTATGTCTATTTGTTGTGCCCTGTCAAAAATAAATGTTATCAAATAAATAATACACTTCTACTGCTGATTTCATTTATTCTTTATAGGAAAACCAAAAGCACACTTGACCACCAGCAAATCACATGAACTTGAGGCTTCCTATTAAACAGGAAGGAAGTAAGTCTTCCTGTCTCGACTCATCTTTCGATACATATTTTAATACAAAAATTCCTGTATAAAAACACTTTGAATGGTCTCCCACTAGAAATAATTCTAGAATTTCTTTCTTGCCTATTCTACACATAAAATTTGACAACCAGATAATGAAAGAATTCAAGCCCACAACACAAATATACAACTGCTTAAATAATAATAAAAAAAGACTTACAAAGGAAATCTTCACACTCACTTGTACAGAGTGACACAATAAGAGGTCTGTCGATCTTCTTAAAGCATTACACTCCTCTCACTGTCTTTGTACTAGGATCCGCTCAGATATGGCATGTGTGTAATGTGATGTCATCACTAAATATTAACCAGACCAATGAGTGAAAGGGCTTACTTCCTATTTGATGACTGTCAAAGAGCCCATCCCACGCCATAAACACACACAACTGCAGCCAGCTACACAATGTGTATTCAGCAGACACAGAGAAATAAATATAACTGACAGGACCAAGCGCTTGTGATTAAAGTTATTAAGGAAACAATCACTGTACTTGTGCCATCTTTGGTGTGTTACGAGAACTATTGCAACATACTGTGACTCATAATTTTTAGGGTGGAGGGGTTGCAGTGAATTGATATTACTTTTGGGAATTGGTTTGTAAAGATGTAGCACATGCTGGGCTGGATGATGCATTAGAAAAGAATCTAGGAAAAGAATCTAAAGCGTTTCCGTTATTACAATCAAACACAAAAAATGAAAGTGAAGAGATTGTCAACCTTAAAATAGGAAAAATAGTAATTAATTCATGTTAGACATTAGGTATTTTTAGTTTTGTGTCAAAACAGTATCAAAGACTGCTTTATTATGATAATAATAAAAATGATTTAGTGAACTGACTTAGCATCACGATGAAAGAGCATCAGAATGCACTGTTCTTTCTTTTATTTCTTTCTGTTTTATAATTATAAAATAACATATTATTTAAACTGGAATACTATTTCAAAATATGACTATTTTATTTTACTTTATAAATGCAGTTTTGGTTACATTTAGAATCTTTTCAGAAACTGATCCCAAAACCTGAACAGTAGACAATACCAATTATTACACTTTAGTTTATTGATTTAGTATCATGACAGAAGATTTATTTTCCATTTATTAACTCTAGGCTACAAATATAACAAAGCCACTGTGTGTCTGAGAAGGTTCTGGAAAAGGGGCACACCTACACAAAGAGTGCCGTTATCTCCATCAGCGAGGCTTTCTGCAGGACTGTGCCTTATCTGTGAATCTACAACAAACCCGCTGAACTGTCCTCATATATCAGACATAACATAAATGAAGAGTCCATGACTGACAGTCTATGAACACCGATCATACACAGAGCAAAAGAGTGTGTCAATGGTTTGAATACCACAGCCAAATACACATGTGTGATGAAGATACATACTAAGTGAGTTTAATAAGTATGAAAATGTCAAAAGCACTGGCTATTTCTACATGGTTAGAATGCAATGAAATCACATAAGGGTTAAAATGGCATTGATTCAGCCACTGTATAAATAGTCTTGTCCCTTGTAGCTTTGTTGCCAAACCCCCTTTCCATACAAGAAGAAATCTTGCTAATGTTTGTGAGGTACAAGTCTGCCATGGTGCTGAATGCCCTTGGAAACCAGTGCTGTGTGAATGCCAGGGCTAAATCCGAATATAATATATATAGCCAGAGAGTATTGGTTCTGTATGCTATTTTTGGCTTTGTGTGTTACTGATACAAAATGTCCCCATGTCATGTTTAAAGTCACAAAGATCAAGTTTTTCAAGGTTGTGACAACTGATTTAACTGCATTATAACAGCTTTGTGTGCAAACATAACTGTCCGGCGAGACAGGTCATCAACGGGTCACAATGAGTGACCGCTAAAGCTCCACGTTGGAGCCTGATGTTTATCTGTTATATGAAACAGATAAAACACAACAGCACTCTAGGGAAAGCCTTCAAACAAAACCAGCCAATCAGACGCTAGTGACAACACCAATGAATTTCAACACGATCAGGTGATTTGGAGACTCAAACAACCCGATCAGCCGGCTGGTATTAAAGGCCACACAATAAATGAACACTACATTGTACCTGGATTTGTGACGTCATTACACAAGGGAACATTTCATTTAAAAAAAATTAATATACACAATAAATTAATAAAGTGTGATTAAAATTATTAAAATTAAGTTTGATCAAGTATGATCATCTTTAATAGCATTAGACCAGATTCATGTGTTAAGCATTTTTAATTACCACTGGATAAGAATTCTTCTTTTTTTTGTGATTTGTGCTTTTTATGCATTTTATTATTTTTTTTAAAGTTATTTAAATTGGTTAAAGTCAATTTAAATAACTTTGCACAAGCAACAGAATTCAGACTTGCCAAACAAAACAAATTGCCAAAATCTTAACTGTAACAGCTTGACATCTCCAGCATTGTCACACTGACACTTTCAGGTCTGGATGTTTGTACACCCTGTGTTTATCAAAGCAGTATCACAATCAAAACTCTGACAGAGCGGTGAATGACACAACAGCTTGTTTGCATCTTAGCGTATGTTTACACTTGGCCACTTCATGCTTTTTCATTGATCAGATAGCTATCCTAATATATCATTATGCAAAGAATTATATAACATATAGAAAAGTAACATTATTAATAATATTTACACACACTAATTTTGCCACTTTTAATCAATTTAATGCATCCTCCTGGAAAAAAAAATAAATAATAATAATTGTAGCTTTTTTTTAATGACCAGCCAAAAAATGCACAAGGACATGGACAAAAAGCATATGGATAAACATGTAAGAGTAATATAATCAAAACTACAAACACAGTGACTACTGTAATATATATTAGCATGAATCCTCATTCTTGTAATAATACTGTATAAAAAGGTTAGCATATGAACATGGCTTCATAGAGTATCTCAGTATCCAGAGACATTGAACACAGCCATACCATCAGTGTCCCAACATAACTATACCGGCACAAAAAATAGTTTCACAGTTTGGGAATGAATTTGTTTAATTTGATATCAGTTTTCACAGAATCAGGAAACATAAATTTTGCATAGTTCATGGCACACAACCTACTGTGCTGAAATGAGAATGTGGAGAAATAAGTGGTGGATATGGCAGACAATGCATTTGCAATGGCAATGTTTTGCAATAGGATGTTGTGTTAATTTGTCTCAGATTTTAACACGCAAATAATTCTGTATTCTGAGTTTGACCTTACCTGAATTTCATTGGCAATCCTCGGTGGCACTTCAATGCCAAGTTTCTCCAGCTGCCGATCTTTGTATCGTCCATATTGATCATATCCTATATAACCCCCACCTGTAGCTAAAAGAAGAGGAAGGGGCCGTACACGGGCCTGTAGTCCAGGAAAACCTAAGATAAAGACAAAAATACAACATTAAATGTGTCTATTAGATGTTTGTAACAGTCAGTTTAAGAATGGTATTTATAGATCAATTGCAAATAATAAAAAAAAAAAAACATATTAGCGAAATATTGTAACAAGGTATGCGTTACTTTTATATCTTTTGCTGTAGTGTGTCAGTAGGAAATAGTTTACATTTCCAAACATTCCTTTTGCCATTAATTGTAATAATTCAGTGAGATTTTTCTACACACAAAGAGTCTGATAACAGAGATCTGATCGCACCATGATCCAGTCTTGAAGCATCTTGGAGACGTTGCCACAGTTCTTCTGGATTGAGTCTGTCTCAGTTTGTTCTGTTTCTTCATGTCATTCCAGACAGACTGGATGATGATCAGATCAGATCTCTGTGTGCAGCACTGGCTGTTATCAGACTCCTTCTGCATACAAAAATCTCACTGGATTATTACAACTAATGGCAAAAGCAATGTTTGGAAAAGTAAACTGATATTTCCTACTGACACACTACAGCAAAAAACAGAAATAACTGGCTTAAAACCATTTTTGTTGTTGTTGTTGTTGCTGGTGAAAATACTAATGGCCTAAGACTTTTGCACAGTAATGTACTGTACATAAATATAAATCTACATAAACACTCAGTGACATAGCGGTGCCACCTAAAGTCTATTATGACAAACTGCAGTTTTACTTTCTCCAATAAAGACTCAGTTTAATAAAGGGACGTTATGTTGTGCAAGTTTGTGAAAAATACAAAATTGTGCAGTGACGCATAAAAACGTCTGTATGACCGTTTAATAGGGATAAAATATTTAGTAAGTGTGACTTACCTTTTGAAAATAACCTCTGATGACCCCATCTGAGACCTACGCCACCGTGCTGCAGAAAACTGCATAAAAGGCAATACACATAATTGTTTAAAATATTACATAACCAAAATGTGCATTTCTAGGTGTCTCCATTTCCAAAGTTAAAATCTGATAAAGAAATTTGCAGGAATAAAACATTACTAAAGAAAATGAATGAATTAATCTCATCTTATAATTCAACCAGCTAATACAGACATACATGTGACCCTGGACCACAAAACCAGTCTTAAGCAGAATAGATATATTTGTAGCAATAGCTAAAAATACATTGTACGGGTCAAAATTACAAATTTTCCTTTATGCCAAAAATCATTAGGATATTAAGATCATGTTCTGTTAAGATATTTTGTAAATTTCCTACTGTAAATATATCAAAACTTAATTTTTGATTAGTAACGTAATATGCATTGCTCATTTAGACAACTTTAAAGGCGATTTTCTCAATATTTAGATTTTTTGCACCCTCAGATTTCAAATAGTTGTATCTCAGCCAAATATTGTCACATCCTAACAAACCATACATTAATGGAAAGCTGATTTATTCAGCTTGCATGTATAAATCAATTTCAATTATAAAATCAATTTAAAAAACATGACCCTTATGACTGGTTTTGTGGTCCAGAGTCACATATGTAGCAGTCACATCTTGTATTATTACAGTAACTGGGTCTCAGTAAAAGACAAGAAATCATAGGGGCCAAAGGTCCTTCTAAGGTAAGAAAGGACATAGACAAAAGACACGTCCCTGCTCATGTGCTAATGCTTAATTACTTAAGTTGACGCAACTCTGTAAGGTCAGTTATATTTGTGCATCTATCAACTAGGTCAGGATCCGTCACTTTAACCTGTCTTGACGGGTTCGTTAGTTAGCCTTTATGGGATCATGAAGCCAACACGTCTAGATTTTAGCATTATCCTCCGAAGTTCTAATGGAATTTAGATTCATTCACAAAAGCTCCAAATAACATGACTCAGAGTTACCTGCTCGTTCCCGTCCCTGACAGCTGGGTGATAAACACTCTGCGCACGAGCGCTGCCATGATGCTTGTATGAAGCACAGACTGTATAAAAAGGTATGAAGCATAGACTGGTATGAAGTTACAGACAGTTCCCTGTGATCTCCTCCTTCATCACACGCACTGACACCATCTACAGGAATGGAGGGTTCATACCACAGCCCTCGACACATAGCACTTATTTTACAATAAAGAGAAAGCTGAGGAAGGCTTTGAGCCGAAACTTTGTGTTTTATGTATAATAAATGTATAATAAAATGTGAAAAGAAGACTGTTTCTGTGAGTGCAGATCATGCTTTCATATACTAAGTAATTTAATAGATTGATGCACCAAAACAAAAGATCAAGTGACAGAAGGGCCAGTGTAAACGGTTTTGTAGAAAAATAGAGATAGAAAATAAACAAATATCCAATTAAAAAAAAAAAAAAACATAATAAAAAATGTAAATATTTAGCTGTTATCATGTTAAAATTATTGCATGGACATAGTACCAGGTACAAAGATAAATTAAGTAAACAAACAAAATAAATAAACCCAGAAATAACTTTTGTTGTTTCAGTTTCAGAAACATCAACATGACGGAACAACGAAAGAATATAAAGGAAAAAAAGACAGTTTCTGATCTCAAAATCACTTTCTCTACAAAGTCCACTGCATCAAAAAAGCCTAAAAACACAGTGCATTTACTTTATCTTGCTTTCTATTTTAAGAATATTAATTTCTGTCAATTGTTTGTTTGTTACAAAGTTAAAATAAAAGGTATTTCTTTATTTTGATATTTTCATTTTTATTATTCATCATTAAAAATATCAATTATTGTATTTTAATTAAATCACCCAAACATGACACTGAGTCTTAGTTAACACTATTTTATTCATAAAATATATATAAAATCACATTGACAGCAATCAAGCAAAACTTAGTGTTGGTCTGTTGGTGAGCTCAAAGAGAAGCACAACAGTATCTGTAACACTGTAAGTGTGATTAAGGAAATAAAAGATCAATACAAATGGAAATATTCCCATCGCGAAAAACAAAAAAAGATCAAAGAGCTGGTTCCACCGCATAACTTAGTAAACACACAACAGCCTTTTTTTATATTTTGTTCCTGTGAGTACAATTCTAACAGTTCAAAGTGATTCAAAGAGACAATACATGTCTATAAGTTGAGTTGTAAGCACATTTCTATCACATAACTGGCACAGAGAAGCTCGTCGGGCAAAGGTTTAGATTCTTTGGGGGTCAAGTGGAGATAATTGACTTTCAAAGCTTCAGGTAATAGGTCCAAGGCTACATTAAAAGTGATTGTAAAGGTTTTCCATTTAAGAAAAAAAAAATGAAAATGACAACATTCCACATCAAAACAAAAAAAATGTTACCTTGATTTCATCCTCAAAAAAATGAGAATAAAGTTGTGGCAGTATATTGCACAATGGAATGATAAAACTAAAAGTATGTCTAATCTGGCCAGCATATCACTTTATTAGCTGCATATAACTCCCAATAAATGTCAGATCAGAAAAGTAGAAAGTGGGTCTCACCAAACGCTTCACTAATCTCAAACCGATATTAAGCCAGCAAAACAGAAGCATAGATTGACGGCAAACATGTATTAAATATCACAGCTCTGTTTTGGACAAGTAAATATAATGCAAAAGTTTGTGATGAATAAAAGCATTTTCACAGCTAACATTTTTCTCCCATTTCTCTCAAACACAACCAAATGGGCTTGTCTATACCGTGTTCGAGGGGTCAGAGTGCCTATAGAAATTAAAAAAAAAAACTTAAGAGACAGCTTTTTATAAAATTTAGTTTCTGTCATGCTTTACACACCCTCATCTCATTCTAATCCTGCATGGCTTAATTTCTTTTGTGGAACACAAAAGAAGATATTTTGAAGTGTGTTGCAACTGTTTTTGTCCAAATAAGGGGTTCAGAACAATGCTGGGTTCCATTAACTTTCATTATAAGGACATTTTTATTTGTTGCATTCTGAAGAAGAAAATCATACAGGTTTGGAATGACATGACGGGTGAATAAATATATCATATCGCAAGAATTTTGTGATCCTTAAAATAGTTTTTCGTACTCTTGTTTTTGGCAGCAAATCCCTCAGCATTTTTATTTGGAATGCTGTAAATACTAGTCCTGATGAAGAAGAAGAAAAAAATTAATTTAAAAAAAAAGGTCTTTTTATGATGAAATCCAAGCTGCCAATTTCATCGGTCATTAGTAGTCAAGGATTGTTTCAGAGACCTTGAAGGGCTTAAACTAAAGGATCATTAATCATTATTCCCACACTCATTTTTTTCTCTAGAAAATGACAGTTAGGAACATGTTGCAAATGCAAGAAAAACAAAACTAGGTTGCAGCAGTCACATTGTGAGGAATCAGAAAGTGCTCAGGTGAAGGTTTACTATAATGTGCTTATATTATTTGCACAAACACACACACACACACACACACACACACACACACACACTCATTGCTCAAATGCCTTTCGGGTCAGTTCGCTTCACACGCTTGAATTCTCAACTGTAAATGCTACAAGAAAATGTTCTTTTCACTCTATTGCTAAACATTCTGTGAACAATGACGTTTGAAGCGCAAATTCTTTCCTTGATCAGGCAATAAGATTAAAACCAACATTTTTGGTAACTGATCAATTGCTCAAAAGAACTAAGAATAAAGATTTGTGAGCTTAAACCTCCAGGCCTTGGCGAGAAAAGTAGTCTTCCAGTTCTGTGAGCTTCTCGATTAGCAATACGTCAAGGTCAACATCGTCCTGTCTTCCCCTACGAGCCCTTCCTCGTGGCCCCTTCACACGCAGTGGACCCAGGTTAGTTTTAGCCTTGCGTTTCCGAGGCAGTGTGAAATCTGGGAAGTCTAGAACTCGCTTTCGTTTCTGATGACCGATGCACACCAAAGAGCCGTTCTTCTCTTTCGGTTCTTCGAATATTGTCTCCAGGCTTCTGTGTGAATGAAAATCAGAATCAGAAAATGATTTCCAGAATAACACAAATGAGTAAAAGAAATTAAAGGGGTCATGAACTGAGAAACCAAAATTCGCTTGCCTTCCTTCTGATCCCAACATTAGGAAAGAGTGGATGAACTTTATTTTTAATGAAGTTCCAGATCGCATCAGTAAGAACTTGGTCCTTTGTTCACTTCATTTTACCGCAGATTCATTTACAAACAAGGAACAATTCGACGCAGGATTTTCAGAAAGACTGAAACTAAACGTTGACGCTGCGTTGCAACACAAGTGTGAGTAACTGTTTTTATTATGTGATCACTATTTCTTTGTCTGTTATTACAGATCGTTTGATATGTACCGAGTACTTGTGTGTTTTTGACCTAAATCACAGCAGCGTCCATCTATGAGGAATATACGCTGTCAAACATACACAATTATTATATCATAGCAGTAGGCGATTACTTCCGAGTCTACAATCTGCCACATCTATTCAAACAGAGCGTTCTGATGAAGGGGTTAAAACAGGCCTAATACTTCTAAATTATGATTTTTAATGTAAAAATATTGATAACATTATAAGGGGACCTCAGAGAACCGTACAAAATAATAAAAAAGGCAGTTCATGACCCCTTTAATAAATAAAAGTTGCAAAAACAAACCTGTTAGGGGTTGGAGACTTGTAATTCTTGTTGGTATAAATCTCCTCCAAACTGAATTCCTTTTTCTTCAGCCTTATTGGACACAAAACAGTTTTAGAAATGAATAAATATTTATGATATATGATTAATGTTTTTTAACCATTGTTGTAAGTATCACAATTTTAAGCACTTTTAATTTAGCAATTAAGTTTTCTAAAGACTAGTTTTTCCTTTGCTTCTTGTGTTAATAAAAATATTAAAAATATACAGCAATTACCAGAATTGTGGTAAACAGTCAAATTTACACATACCAATTCTATTAAGATTCCACATCATCATTTATTATGAAGACTAGACGAGTTGAATGCTCACCTCTTTGGTTTGGGGAGTCCCATTGGAGTAAGGTTGTTGTCTGGTTTGGGAACAGTCTTACGAATACGAATTTGAGAGACCCTTTTGGACCGTTTACCTCCTTGAGCTTCACTAGTAGTGTCATAGAGTTCCACCTAACAAGAAAGATGAAAGTCTAGGCTTGAGGAAACATAACCGGAAAGTGAAATGCTCCATTACAGCAATGTCTGAAAATCCAAATATTTTCGACAACTTACATTCTTCCTTCTTTCAAAACTATTTGTTTTGAAATATATTACAAGAGATAAAATACTGTAATACCTGGTTTATTTCTGTAGATGTCCCCCGATTATGCAAACCAGGGTATTTGACGTTTGCACTGGCAATAGCAAAACTAGGCACAGATTCAGTGGGGGATCCATCCAATCGCACCGACTTGGGGCTGATGCTGTGCCGAGAAGAGCGATCCAGGCTCCTTTCTGGTGTGAGACGATTTTTTGACAGATGACACACTGATAAAGATGAGGTGGCTTTCCTACACACAGTGAAAGAAGCAAGCATTTTAAAGAATCCCGGGTGATTGCTGATATAACATCTGTCAACATTTACATGATTAAATGATCAGCTTAGAAGTGCAAATAACTGTGGATTGTAGAATTGAATTGCTTTCATGCTTCAAATCATGAAACAGAATGTCTGAAAAGACAGAGTGATTTTATTGCTACATTCCTATTTTATTATGTAGATTGCTTTAAGGTGAAGTGAGTAATTTATGCACCACTAGCAGCACCAAACTGAATAGAAAAACTAGATTGTTTATTTACATTTTACAATGCAGTGCCACAACATGAATAACGTCTTTTCCATGTTAATAATGGACAGACAAATTGTTACTAGAAATCTTATTGCATTTGGTTAAAACATGGTGTTCAGGGTGGTTTCTTATTGGCCCACCCCAAAAGAATCCACACTCAGGACTCTATGATATCTTGGCTTGGTCACTTCTTCTACAAGGTTTTTTGAAAATCGTACATTTAATCGCTCAGAAAAGTAACAGCACAGTGCAAACACACCAAGCTGCACAAGCTTGTCATTCATTGTGTGTAGCAAAAATGCAAAGTTTGATATCTGTAAGAGTAGTTGAAGTAATAATAATGATGCTTGCTTTCCAAACACAGGAAGCACACAGATGCCACAAAATGAGTTTCAAGGAAACAAGAAACATAATAAAGACAACTGGCCACTGTAGATTTCCAAAGGTTTGGAATGCTTTTCAGCCATTTGTTTTTGAGTTGCTAGTTGCGCTAAAATTATGCACTTCACCTTCAATCTGAACTGGTTAGCAAAGACTAATTAATTTTTTTTCAATGAACAGATTGGCTAAAATGCGAAAGATGCAGGGGGATATGCCCACCGTGCTGAAGCTCTTTTCCTGCTGGGTGTAGCTTCTTGACTGGATCGGCGTATATAGCTATCAATGAAAAGATGTAGATCAAAATGGGTTGAATTGTAAGTGCAAGCAGCATGCAGGTAAAAACTGACATTCACCTCTGATTATATAAATCAAATTTCCTTGCAATCAAAACATGCAAAAAAACTAAGTTTTAACTTCAACAGCTTTAACTCACTGGTGATCGTTGTCTACGCCCGGTGGGGCTGTGAAGTCAACCAGAGGTCGAAAAGGATGGCACTTGCTCCTCCCCAAAATCCGACTCACAACCGTATGGATACCAGGACATGACAACTGCATAAGAGGAAAGTTGATCCGCCTGTGTCGAAACCACAGTCTGAAGGAAGCTGGAGAAGATAAAGCCAGGACGGTACTAACACCTGCTCCAGAGAAGTTCCCTTTGCTTAAAGTAGACAAAGGTGGACTTGTGGGTCGAAAAAGTTGAGATAAGCTAGGACAACCTGCAGAGTCTTTATTCAGGTGAATAGGTAAAGCATCTGAAGGACAAGCAAGTGTACCAGTCAATCGAGGAGAGACAGGGAGTTTCAAGTCCTCAAGAATTGGCTGCCAGTGTTTGGATATCTGTCCTGCCTGCTCAAAGAAGGACAAAGAAAAGGTTTCTCCAACTTTAAGAGTGGGAAATCCAGGAAGGTGATGTTTCTTTCCGCCACAGTGTTTGAGTTTGGATCCAGTTCTGCTACAACCAGTCCATCTGTCCAAGCTGTTTGAGGAACAGCTTCTGGATACCAAGCGATAAGCGGTATCTGAGAGCTGATTAAACAGTTTGTTAGTATCACTGTTTAAAAACAGTCTGGAGGACCCATTTCTTGGAGCCGAGAGATGGGATCTGGAGTGTGCTTGATAAAATGTCAAAAGCGAACCTAGTGATTTTTGGTCACCTACACCTTTTACCAATTGGTTTGGCAAAGCAAGTTCACAGTATGGCAGGACTGATGACCCTTGAAAAGGGCTATTCTTTGAGAATGATATATTTGAGTACTGACAATCAACGCTTTGTCCCTCATTACCCATCTTTGTGCTCTCGTCAGAATCTCCAGCATGTGTCTCTGTCAATTCATCTACATCCCTTGACGTATGGACGTGATCCAAGACTGAAGTACTATTACTCAATGAGGTAGTAGTAGAGTGAAAAAGACCATTCGTTTTGATCTTGTCCAAGATCGCTTCTTCTTTCTTATTAGAAGTCTGAAAGAGAACTGAACAACCCTTGGATTTATCAGGGTTGGGCTGTGCTCCTAGCGGCTTAGTGGAGAAAGAGAAGGTAATTTGACTAAAGGACTGCTGCTGGATTTTTTCACACTCGTCTTTAGAGGAATCTGTCAATGCTTCTGGTTTCCCAGAGGACTTTGAGTTCACTGCTTTTGAAAATGAACAAAGATGATCTGGATTTGTGTTTGACTTTAAGCCACTAGGAGCTGAAGATCTGAGAAACTGAACGGAAGGCACCTGAGGGTTTTCAGGAACATGTAAACACTGATTATTCAAGGTGTCTTCTCCTTCCTGACCAGTTTTATTATTCCCCACACTATCAGAAGACAGTACTTCTTGATTACAAGGAAGTCCCTGGCTGCCATTGTCATCTGAGCTGCTGAGCACAGAATCGACCAATAAGTTTAACGCGACTCTGTCCTTCTCAGCTTCCAGTTCCATCTCCAGGTCTTCAAAATCTGAAACGGGTGAGTAGTTACCCTGCAAACAATTGTCATTTTGTCCCGAAGAGCATGTTTTTAGAATTGATGAACTGGAGCTGCTACAATTTCTAGTTAGATCTTGACAACTTAGATCCTCAGACTTATGAGCAGGAATTTGGCTGGGCTGGAAAGGAGTTGACATTGCCCAAGAACACACAGAGTCCTTCTTAGATTCAGGAGAGGAGATATTTGAGATGATTCCTTTGTAGTCTTTTGACACTTCTGCATCCACTCCTGCAAGCACAAAAATAAATCAAATCAAAATTTAATAATGTCTTTGCTTAGATTTGAAGAATCCTAAAAGTTAACTAAATTATCTTTTAGCAAACACCTGGAAGAATTTCTCTTCCAAATGTACTGCTGACTCATGTTGAATCCAATTATTTTGCCCAATAAATTGCTCTCCAGAATGGGAACATCCTCTCCTCCTAATACCACCTGACTATAACAAGCAATAGCATGTAGCAAATCATGGTTTGTGGCTTTAATATAAACTACATGATGTAAACTATTAAAAAAGGACAAGGTTTTTTTCCCGCTGCAACTTCATGTTACAACGGGAAATCAACACAGAAAAGAATACTCTGCTCATCACAGCATTTGGGATGGGATATATAAAATTACCTTCAAATTACATAATTCATTTTTGTGACTGTTTATTATGCTAACATGAACATTTACCACGACTCCAAGCTGATGAAACACTTGGAGTATTTGGACAGCCAAAGGACAAGTCTCTTCCCAGCTGGCCAACTTTACTGTGCAGCTGAGCTAAACTGTGAGTATGTGCACTGCTTTGTGAACACAGCTGGTCCATCCTCCTCTCCACTGCCTCAAGACGCTGGGTCAGAGATCCGAAGGTATCAGTCAGCAGACGCTTCATCTCAGTTTGATGGGACACAAGAAATCGTTCCAGAACTCCAAGCTGCTCTCCTGATGGTCCAGCTGGAGGAAATGAATTGAAGGTGGCAGAGGTTGATCAAAAGCTGTGCTTTGTAACAAATCTTAACTTGACACCAAAAGATTGTTTTGATATTATTTGGAAACAATTCTTTTACAATATACATCTGCAATGTTTCTTTTAGGAAAATATGTGCACACTTCTGAAGCTACTCCTGTGCAGACCAAAAAAATAAATTAAAAAAACCCAGAGGACAAACTCAAAAATAGAGATTTTATAAAATAAAGCTAAATGAATGGGCTGCAAACTATAGAAGACCTGAAAGAACTTTCTGTGCTGTTATTCTATTTTATATTGTATTTTTATTTATATACATAGATTATGTTATATTCTGTATTATATTATTGTATTATTATTTTGCAATGTTAGTTTTTCTATTAATCTAAGTAATGTCTAACAAAATAGTGTCTAACAACAAAGTGTGGCCCCTATTTAACCATTCAATAACTATTATCATGATATATTACATAAATATTTGCTATATTCCACTATTCAAAAGTCTGGGGTGTGGTTAGATTTTTTTCTTTAAATGAAACTAATACTTGTATTCAGCAAGTATACATTAGTGACAGTAAACTCATTCACAAAAGATTTCAAATAAATAGTTCTTTTTAACTTTGTTCATTTATTTGAACCTTTTATTCAAATAATCCTGAGCATATTTTCAACACTGTAAAAATAAATAAATAATAATAATAAATGATTCTTGGGCACCAAATCAGCATATTAGAATGATTTTTGAGGGATCGTGTGACACTGAAGACTGTAGTAATGGCTGCTGAAAATTCAGCTTTGCCATCACAGGAATTTAAAATTGTAATAAGACTTTAAAATATTACTGCTTTTACTGTATTTTTTTATGAAATAAATGCAGCATTTTGAGCAAAAGAAACTTTTAAAAAAAATAAAAATAAATAAATAAATAAAAATCTTATTGACCTAAAAGGTTTGAACAGTAGCTTAGGTATATATTTATTATTCTAATGTTTTTATTTGGTGTATAAAATAAAACACCCACTAAGAAGTGATTTATGATAATGTGATACATAGCATAATAAGAAAATTAACTTTTGCCCATTAGATGCTTATTAATTTTTATAGAATTAAAAAACAAAATATGAACATAAAGTGTTTCTTCTCAGGTAGCAAGGGGAAATATGATTTGAAATATGAACTTAGGGTGAACATTGCAGATTTAAGCACATATATTCAACACTACCTTGCTGATTACACACGTGCATGCGAGACGAACTAGGATTGACTCCAAAGTTACTACTTTTTGGATCAAACGTCATCTGTCTTGGCGCTCCTTCATGTTCCAGATGAACTTCCTTCAAGCCCCTCTCAAAGTCTGAGGGTTGTGTTCTGTCACCAGATTCAGTCTCGTCCCTGCATCCTATGGCCAGCTGTTCCTGATACAGCGAAGAAAGAGCAGCACGATGGCATGGACCAGCCGCAGACGCAGGCACCTGCTCTGTACCTTTCTGCTCAGCCGGAGGATTGGACAACATCTTTTAAAGGGACTGATGGGAGAGAATACATCAGATCAGCAAGCGATTAAATCATAAGTCATGAATTACATATGGTAAAATTAATATTACTGTTGTATCCATTCTTTAGTCTTACCAGTCTTATCTCATACAATGGTATTGTATACTGTTCCATGTTATTTACAAAATGTAAGGTCTCAGATAGTAATATCACGGCAGTAAATGACTAGTATATTTATACACCTTGGTATTTCCATAATACAAGAGGTTTTAATACCATATTACTTTGATATACAACATGATACTGAATAATTCAAATATACCACAATATTTACATAGAATTCCAAGGAACTTCAAACCATGCCATTGTACAATGTTCAAAATTGTCTATACCTCCACATACATTTCAATCTGTTACACATAAATTGTGCTTTATTAAAACACCAGCTGGGAATATCTGTCCGGAATCACATGAATGAAAATAATCATTCATAACCTTTCGCATATAACTCATCAAAGAAAGCATTCTTCTAATCAGTTTTTATGTATAAGTTAGGTTTAAAGCATAATGTTGTCAGTGAACAGGCTCCTCATGCATGCCAGACTTTCGAAGGCCCTCGAAACGAATACAAATAAATCAAAAGCAAGTCAGACATGCTTCATAAAACAGTACCTATATTGCGTTCCCGTTTACAAGTGTCAGTCCCCGCTAAACAAGGTCTCCGGCGGCGAGAGTGTGCTGTTATATCACTAATACTCGCAGATCCATCCTCATGATGCACAGGTCGGATGTGATTTCTTTAAGCCAGTAAAAGTCATTTCCGGCGACCCTTCAGACCTATATTCAGACTGATGGACAGATTTCCAGTGCAAACTCACTGCACGCTAACCCAGCGTATTATTACGGCAGCTAAGTAATTAACTATAGCATAAAATTAACGCACTGAGCTAATAAACTCCCAAATGTCAGAAGAATGTTTGCTGTTGACTGGCAGAGACGACTTCCGTCAAGCGTGCTGCTGTAAAGCGTGCGGCCATTGGCTGCTGCAGGAGCTCAGGCTCGTTTCTATTGGACTGTTTTAATGGAAACACTTTTATCTGTATTTGAAAAGAATATTATATTGCACCGAATCCGTTTTGACTGTTACTTATTAGTCATAATGATTACTAAAATATTTGTTATTAAAGTCACAACTTAATTTAATTATTGATTCCTGAAAGAAGTTTAATTTTAAAACAAGTTAATGAAAATCACAGCAGGTTATGTTTATGTTAATCATTTTTTTTTATATAGATTATTATAGGGCCTTCCCTGTTAGATAACGTATAATGATGTTGAGCTAATTATGAAACTTTGTTAAAGTCTTTATTAGTAGTAGTGTGACAGAGTGAGTGATGAGTATGGATTTGCAGTCATTTTCCTCACACTTTGTTTCTATATTTTAACAATATCAGTGTTCTGAGATTATGACCTGCAGATAAGACAGTTTATTTCAAATGCCTTTCAAAGCCCATCTACTTCAAGGGGAGATCGAGTAGGTCAGTTTTTATTTACACATAGTTTGTGGTCCTGTTGGATAAGTAGCTACAGCACATTTAATCAGTATTGAATGATGCAATTCAATATTAAATATTGAACACTGAATCAGCAAAACTGAAGAATTTCCAGTGGAATTTTTTAATAGTTTTGAATAGGCCTAAACATTACTTGAAGAGACGTTTTTATGTTGTTGTGTAATCTTACTGTACCCTAACCGACCATAAGATATAATAGAGGCAAACCATGAAGCAAAACATGATCTTCTAGATTTTGGACCTATCTGAGCAGCTCTGTATACTATTCGAGGTGTTCTTTTGGTGTTCTTTTCTTAAACACAGTAATAAAACCCTATATATCATGTTATAGTCTTACCGAAGGGCATGTTCATATTCTATAGAGCTGTGGTTCTCGACCACGTTCCCGGAGGCACCCCAACACTGCACATTTTGCATCTCTCCTTTGTCTGACACCCCATTTCAGGTCTTGGAGTCTTTACTAATGAGCTGATGATCTGAATCAGGTGTGTTTGATTAGGGCGACATGGAAAACATGCAGTGTTGGGGGGCCTCCATGAACGTGGTTGGGAACCACTGCTATAGAGAATAAACATAATCAATGATGTAATGTGTACAAAGAACTTGAAATATCATTCATAATCCAATTAGCCGCTGCTGGTAGACACCGTAGTGGTGCGTTTTAGGCAGTTCATCTCAAGACAACCAAAATAACCACTGGAACTTCGCTGGAGGTTGGACTTCCAAACTGGAAGTTGGAACACACTCATAAATTCATGATTTCATTTCCAAGATGGCAACAGCTTACTTAAACTGTATTGGTGAATCATGGCACTAACTTATTTGGTTTTCACTTGACCCTGATGTATGATTGACTACAATTCTTTGGCGTCGCAAAAGAGAAATTTCAGAGAACTTTATATGGAACGATACATAACTACAAGCCCTTCCAGTCAAAGTGGGCAAGATGTCAGAATAAAACAACAAAGAAGACCTGACTTCAGCTGGCTATGCAAGACTATGATTACTATTATTACTATACTTTACAGAAACAACCACTTTATGGCACTTGCTTTTTATATAACGTGACGTACAGAGTACAAATTGCACACTTCCTTGTTCAAAGGCACAATAGTAATACAGCAGGATATACAAAAATAAACAGAAATGTGTTTTTGTTTGTTCACGCCATAACTCCTCGCTTTGAGTGGACATTCCTCCTGTGGGAAGAGCTCATATTTGGTCTCCATAGTTCTCCAGGTGGGATGAATAAATCTGCAGGTTCAGCTGACGTCTGTGTATTCACAGTAGTTTTAAAGTCTATGGTTGCATACTCTGTGCTGTCGTAGTTTGGAGTCTGTTTCAGTTTTCCTCTGCTGGTCGAATTTTCAGACTGTAGGACTTGAATCTCTGTGTAGTGTAAACCATCTTCATTCTGCTTCCGTTTTTTATTCACCTGGGCATACTGTGGTTCAGCCGACACAAGGTCATACATGTGAGCATCAACACGGGCCTGCTGTGAAAAAAGTTGTAGTCACAATAACATTTACTTATATTTGCATAAAAGATTTTTAGTGACCAGAAAAACCAACACACCTGATGTGAGGGAACCACAGGTGGACCTGTTGTAAAAATGTAGGTTGTTGAATAGCAATCAACATTATAACAACTGGATAAGCAAGTAATAAACAGTGTTTTGATAATCAAAGTATGCTTTTAATTTATTATCGAAAGGGAGCTTTCGGTTTGTTTGTTTCGTTACCTTTTCTTTTTGCCTGCTTTTGTGAAAGTTTTCTTGGATTTATTCCCCATCTAAGAAAAAAAAAACACATACTACAATTTAAATATAAAAGTTGTTTTTTTTTTTCTGTAGTGTAGTTCCCTAAATGAAGTTGATTATTGATAGACTTGTCCTTTGTGAAAAAAAACTGCGCTTAACTTGTAGTGCACTTCAAATCTTAAAAGTATATTTTTTAAATAAAATATTAATTAAATAAAAGGCCACTTGAATGTACTTAAAGAGAGTACACTTCCATGACAATGTTCTTAATAACCTAAGTACACTTTGAACTTTTGTCAGTTTAAAAGTTTTCCTTTAAAGTATTTTAAATTATTGTATTTTTTAATAATCACATGTAACATACTTGATTATAACTTTAACTGTAGTGTCTTATTTTATTTTACATTTGAAGTTATTTAATTTCAAATACATACAAATTTACATAAACACAAAGCCATAAACAAATTCAACAGCGTTTGTTAAGCATTCAAACTATCAAATATGAACAGACAGTGGAGCAATGTTTCTTAAAGAATGGCCTACTTAAAGGTTCGTATTTGTGTTAAATAGTGAACCGAACATTTAGCAACACAAATGAATCTAGTTTAAGGCAGTTTCCTTCCAAGATCCTACTGATATAAAACAAGCACATGTCATAGAACCCTGTCGCATTTGAGTAAATAAATACTGTAAACCATGCCTAGTATGTTTAACAATTTAAACATGCAAATGTTTGGCTACTCACTTATTTATTTTTTTTGTTAAACTGCTCCCCATGGCAAAGATCGTCGCCAGTGTACAGTTAGCCTAGAGTTGATCAGTTGCTCATTTTCCATTTCCTTGTTCCTCTGTAACTGGAGTCCTGCAGGTGTTGCTCTTAAAGAAAGCTACCTTTGTACCTCAAACTGCAACGCCCCTATCGTTGAGGCTGACCTTGAGGTCATGAATGTTTGACAATATCTTTAATGTTGTATATCATCACAGTCATTCATTCATGAACAGAATAATAGTGGTTAGGTAGTGTTTACACAGATAACTCTCTTTATTTACATTGGACTTATTGTGTACTACTAGTATTGTACGATAGCTATGTAATATCCGCATAAATGTAATCCCTTTTAAGTGACATATTATGCCTTTAGTCTTTTTAGAAAATCATTTATTAAAGCTAAAGTGTGTAAATTTGTGATGATAAAATCTTTCTCATATCCCAGGTTAATATGCAGAGACAAGTAAATAATGGTAAACTGATTTCCCAGAAAAGTGTAAACACTATGATCCTATAGTGCTTTCAAAACTTGGTTTTGTTTTCTTGAGCATCCTGACTAGCCTAAATTCAGCATGAAATGGAAATGTACTATTTTCTAAATGCATTTTATTGATGAGATTTGTTTAAGCTCAGAATTTTTAATCTAAATGTCTTCCAGTGAAATAACAGACTTCTCTTGTGATGTATGCTGGAACTCGCTTTCTTCCAGTTGTTTGCAAACTCACAATCAGATCTGCATCCATCTAATCAAAAACGATGGATAGACCCAAGTCTGTTTTTCTTGGATGTACGCCATGATACGGAAGAAAAGATCTGCCGCTGCTTCCGTTAAATTGCAACTTTAACACAGCAACAGTGGCTCAACCAATGGCACAAATTAGGGGCAGGTCTATCTTTTTAGCCTTCCAATGGCAGGTGATCTTTTCATTTTTGCAATAACTTGAAGCAACAAGACCATTTTAAATACTTGTCAGCTATACAGAAAAGTTTATTACAAAGTATAATTTATCTAGCAAAAATTCACACATGGCCACACATCCAGCAAGGTTATCCCGAGAGAACGTAATGTGTGTCATAAAATTCCAGTGTGTACAGTTTTACTCCCTGATGTAAAGTGTAAACACCAACCATGAATGAAGTAACTGATGTACTGTAAACTACCATTCAAAAGTTTGGAAAAAATTAAGACTTTTTTTTTGTTAATGTTTTTAAAGGAATAGTTTAGTGAACAAAGAAAGTCACCTACATCTTGGAAGGCCTGAGAGTGAGTAAATAAACAGCAAGTTTTCATTTTTGAACTTTTTCTTTAGAAGTCTGCATTTATTTGATCAAAAATACAGTAAAACAGTACAATTGTGAAATATTATTACAATTTTATTACATTTTAATATTAAATGCAAAACTGTTTTAAACGTTGATAATAAAATGAAATGTTTCTTGAGCAGCAAATCAGCACATTAAAATGATTTCTGAAGGATCATGTGACACTGAAGACTGGAGTAATGGCTGCTTAAAATATCAGCTTTACATCACAGGAATAAATTGCATTCTAAAGGAAACTAAAAAAAAAATTATATTACTGTTTTTACTGTATTTTTATCAAATAAATGCAATAGTGATGAGCATAAGAAACTTTTTTCAAAACCAAAAATCTTAATTATTCCAAACGTTTGAACTATAGTGTATATACAGACCCAGAAGAAATCTGTAGACTTTTTCTGCACTAACTTTAGTTTGGAATCTGCAGAATTCTGTGGAATGCATTTTAACAAACTGTGAGAGAACAGAAGTGAGAGAACTTCAAATTATTCAAAATATCCTAAATATTTAATAAATGAGCACGCAAGTGTTGGGCACTCCATAGACTTTTCTACAGGAGATTCCATGTGGGCCTGCTTATATCAAGTCCATTTTATTAACTTTTGCTTTCCTTCTTGTCCACTTTAATCTTGAGCTGGTTGATTTTAGGCTCCAGGTCCTCAGTTTTTCTTGGAGCCTGGATACACAGTATCCCATCATGTGAGAGAGACACCTGCACCAGCAGCGGATCCACACCCATTGGTAAGATGTATGTGCGAGTAAACTCACGACTCACAAAGCCATGTTGGTCCATTCTCTGAGCGTGCCGCCCAGTCACCTCCAACAGGTTGTCCACTGTTCGCACACTGATCTCGTCTGGTGTGAACTGGCACACATCCAGCAAAACTCGATACCAATCATCTTCACTTTCTACCTGAGAGAAGCCCCGCTCAAGCTGCTTATTGATGCGTGGACGAATGTAGTAACCATGGTATAGGACAGGGGCCAAAAGGTCCTTGGGACTCAATGCTGAGAAGGTGAGGAGGGAAACAAATACATCATAATCTCAGTTAATCATACTCTCAGAATGACAATGTGTTTTTTTTTTTTTTTTTTTTTTTTTGCACTACACGACTTGGTGGACTTGACTTCTTTTCAAATATTAATAAACAATAAAGCAGATTTCTTAAAAGATTTTTCCAGGAAATAATGAATAAAATATTCTTCAGTAATTATTTAAGTTTCCTTTCAATAATTTTTTTTTTCATTGTGATAACAGGACACCCTAACATTTATTTTACTTAATTCTTCCAGAATGAAAAAATAATAAATAAACTGCATTTTATATATATATATATATATATATATATATATATACACACACACACACACTTTGTTTTATTTTTTTTTTCTACTTGTTGCTGAATGGTATACATGACGTGGCAGACATGTTTTTTTTTTTAAATATTAATAAGCAGTAATTTCTAAGAAATAATAAATAAAAGTATATGCCATTTTTTTTCAAGAAATTAATTCTTTCAGCGAGGTTTTTTTCATCACTGTGATATCAGTTTTTTCTGACAGCTTTTTATGCCTCCATACAGGTGTCCATTGAAGTCTCTGTATTTTTGTATGCATTTTTAATGTATTTATGAATCAAATCGAACAAAAAATCCAGACAAAGAAACTAAAATCATATCATTGACCGTGAAGCAATTTGCTACTATTTATGTAAATGTATCTACTATATATGGAAAGCTTGTCTCTGTAGATTCTAATTGGAAATGTCTTCTAGAAGACACAAGAAATCTGCCTGTCAGGTCTATTTACAATTTGTGATCCCAGCTACAGATCGAGACTCAGGTTCCACTTACGGTTTCTATTTTAATCCTGTCACACGTGGCATAACAGTGAGCTGTGTTTTCACAGTTGGCCTCCAAACCTGCTGCTAACTTGTTTGATAAGATCAGCTCATAATCAGTCATGAAGAGGACAAGAGGTTATTTTTGTCATGCCATGTGTGGAATTTTAAATATACATTATATATTTATTAGTTATAGACTGACCCTCATTTATGAGTCAAATTGACTTGTTTGTGCTAAAATCAAATATATGAGAACTGCTCTAAAGCAGCTGAAACATAGCATGATAGCCAGCAATAAAAAAATACAAGAAATGTACACATACAGAATGTTTTGCCTTAAAATGTTGTCTATTATATTCAAGCCTCTAATTTTGCTTACCCTCTGCAAAGTTCTGATCATAGATTCGAGGGGGTGAACACATCTCATAATCCATACTCATTGGGTAGGCATGAGGAACGGTGCGGTCAGCCATTTTGACCTCTGTAGCAGGTTGACAGGTTAACTGAAGAAATTACTGGATTGACAGACTTCAGGTATGCTAATTTTCGGAGTGTGAGAGGAGCAGGAAGGCTAGAAAGGGAGAGGGGCGGAAAGAACAGCAGGGGAAAGGAGAAGAGAGATAGTGCACTTGAGACAGGACGGTGATAAATGTGGCTACAAATAGCTTGTAGTAAACGCTGTGGAGCTGCATAGCCTATATAGGAGGATACATAATGTACACAAATGCATGGTGAATGGATTTAGTGATAGGCTCAAAAAGCAAAACAGTCTAACAGTTGATCTAGGGCTCAAAGTGAAAAAAAAAAAGAAAAAAAAAAGGAAGACAAAGATTGTTTTTTCAACTCTTGAAAAGGTGTGGAATAGGCCTTAAAATAAAACTTTAAAATAAAATGAATGAGTTTCATAACACCACTAGACCATATTAATCAGTCAAAATGTTCTTTGCATAAATAAATAAATAAGTAAGTGCAGCAGGGAAATAGCCTTTTCTCAGAAAATGCATAATACAAATTTTAATTGTAATTGGATTGAATGCAAATTGGTTAATATTGTATTATAACTGAAAATAAACATAAACATTTTATTTTAAAATTGCTTTTGCATTGCACATGACTATAAGTTACTAAGAGTTACATTATACCATTCATTTGGGGTCAAAAAAAAAAAAAAAAAAAAAAAAAAAAAAAAATATATATATATATATATATATATATATATATATATATATATATATATATATATATATATATATTTAAAGAAATTAATACTTTTGAATTTCTATTTATTTTATTTATCGAAGAATCCTGATAAAAAAAACAAACAAAAAAAAACATCACAGTTTCCAAAAAAAAAAAAAAAAAGGAATGGTTGCTGAAAATTTAGCTTTGCCATCACAGGAGTAAATTATTAAAATTTATGTAATAAATGTATTAAAAGAGAAAACTGTAATAACATTTTACAATATTACTGTTTTATTTGTTTTCTACATGTTGCTAAATGGCATTTACCCTACATGACTTTGCATTTCTTTTTTCAAATTTTAATAAGCAGTAATTTCTAAGAAATAATACATAACACATGCATAGTATATTATTCTATTTATTAAAGAATCCTGAAAAAAAAAATATCACAGTTTCCAAAAAAAAAAAAAAAAAAAAAAAAAAAGCTCTGGTTGCTCAAAATTTGGCTTTGCCATCACAAGAATAAATTACATTTCAAAATGTATTGAAAGAGAAAACAGTTTAAATTGTAATAATATTTCACAATATTAATGTTTTTACTGTATTTTAGTGCAGCCCTGGTGAGCATGAGGGACTTCTTTAAAAAACTAGGAATGGTTACGTGTTAAAAACATGTTACCAAGTCCAGTATCATAATCTTTTTTCTTGCTAAACTAATAATAAGTCCAGGAAACTAAAAGGACACCAAATCCACAAAATGAGCAGGTGAAACAAAAACAATATGTTTTTAATAAAAAGAATATTCACTGAGAGCACAATGACCGAGACTGCTTACCCCTCCAAAATGATGATGTCCAATCAGTGTTGCCAGCTCAAGTAAGCCCCGTACACACTGCCCAGCCGAGGAGTTGTTCATGGGGATTGACTTTGTATGGTGTTTAGCTTGGCACAGTTATCTCAGCCACATTCATTGTCAGATTCAGTAAAGACTAAACCTCCAAAAGGGGCTCAGAACCTAAATATGCATGGGCACATCACCTCATGGGCATCCTAATCTTTGCTGGCATCAAATGACCCAGTTGGATGCACCAGAATGCAGAGCAACTACTGACTTCCCTCAATACTGGCAGGTTCACCGGGCCGGACACCGCAGTTTCCAGTGCAGTGAACACATGGGACCATCAGCACTATTGGGGGCTTGCTCTGTAATCCGGCTGGTATCTGAGTGAATTGAAATCTGATCAGCTCTTTGGATAAATACAGAGAGTGATGGTTGGAAGAGAGGACCGGGTAGCAAGCAGAGGACAGTGGGAGGGCCAAAGTGAAAGAGGCAAAGGCAGGCAAACAGTTTACATCATTATTCCAGAAAGATCCACCGCTGGCTCGTCTGCCAGGGGCCGTCGGTGTAGCTCTATTTAAGTGCGCCGGCAGAAGAGCCAGCAGTTTTCTGAGTGCTGCTAAGGCCCAGACACAAAATGGACATCGCCATTCAGCATCCCTGGTTCCGGCGCTCCTTTTGGCCATCCTTCTTTCCCAGCCGGCTCTTTGACCAGCACTTTGGGGATCCCATCTCTGAGGCCGACATGATTCCCTCACTTTACTACCCACGACCTTCCTTTTTCCGCTGGCCAAGCTGGGTGGACAGCGACCTTTCTGAGGTGAGTTTTCAATGAATTTTGTAAACGTTGCGGTTAATCTACATTCAGTTTGTAATGTTAGCATTATTGTAATTCTGTGTCTAATTTATTAAGTCACTATCTCAAAATAATCTGGGTGATCAGGACCCAGTGGAGGGGTCTTGTTTTAACCTAAAGGGTTTTAATTTGTGATAACGGCTGGCTGTACGTTTTCTTCGCTGTGCAGTAAATAAATAATGGGTATTTAAAGTCATTTTAATATGTTACAGTTTAGTGGACATTTATATTTGACCTTAGTTGACCAATACAGAAATATTCGACCTTGGTTGACCAATCAAAATCAAGTATTTCAAAGAGCCACGTAATAATGTTACTTATGGATTATTTTTTGTTATTTTAAGTTTTTCATTTAACATTGTTTTAATTTGTTATTCTCTATGTCCATGCCTGTTTTAGCATTATTTAGAGATAACTATAGCCGTTTTTTTTCTTCTCTTTCTAATGGCAGCTGCGCTATTGTCTTCTGTTTTCTAAACTATGATCCAAATGGATAAATATTTTGAGAATTTATTCCATGACAATAGCTTTGACTGATTTCTGCCTAGCACTAGCACTTGATAAGCAAAGCAAAGCAAAGCAAAACAAAACAAAACAAAAACAAAAACACCATTACTTTACTTAATTATATGGTTGAATTTCACAAAAGCTTTTAAGAAATGTTCAGGTTAAATTTCACCTTAAAATCAAAAGAGGAATATTTTTCCATAAAGAAAATGAAGCACATTTGTAGAACTATTATGATTTTTGCACAGGGACAACAGGATATTGTAATGTGGAAAAAGTCAATGTAATTCTAATACTCCAATATAAAATAAAAAATTAAATATACAGTATTATTTTTTATTAGTTTGTGTTATAACTATATAATATAGTTATGAAAACCATCCTGTCTGCAGGTTGATACTTTTTTTTTTTTTTGACATTACAAGAATTTAGGGGGAAATTTATTAAATCGTCATGAAAGGAATGTCACAACAGAAAAAAATATATGTCTGAAAATTTTTCTTTTTCTTTAGAATTTCAAGTGCTTTTTTAACTAATCGTGAACATTAGATTAAACTAGATCAATTATTAATTATATGTCATTAACAGTTAAATGTTCCCCTCTTTGTGCAATAAAAATATGTGCACTAACCTTATATCTATTTTTTACCACCCTACATCCCTACATTTTATTCTATTCTATTCCTATTCTATCTAGAGCACACATGTACAAATAATTTGTATTATTTTTCCATTTATTTTTTGATTTTTGTTTATTTATATATACATATGTGTATTTTTTATTATCTCTGTGTTGTTGTCTCTGTGTACTGGAAGGTTGTGACACTAAAACAAATTCCTTGTACGTGCAAACATACTTGGCAATAAAGCTCTTTCTGACTTCTAACTTCTAACTTCTTGTGTTTTCTTAGATGAAAATGGAAAAGGACCGTTTCTCACTAAATCTGGATGTCAAACACTTTAAACCAGAGGAGCTGTCAGTGAAAATCAATGGAGATTTCATTGAAATTCATGCCAAACATGAGGATCGTCAGGTAAAACACTGCATACACTGAACACTGCAACCCAACACCTACCCAAACCTTTGCATGTGACTGGCTTTACTGTTTAAAATCCACATGTCATCACCAGGATCACTGGCCTTGTGCCACAAGTAAACATTGAGTTAAGCAGAGTGAAAGTCGGACCATTCATTATCACCTACTCATAATGATGTTGTGCTTTCCCCGCAGGATGATCATGGTTTTGTCTCACGAGAGTTTCTAAGAAAATACCGTGTCCCTGCTGGTGTGGATCCAGCCTCTGTCACTTCCTCCCTGTCTTCTGATGGCGTCCTGTCAGTGACAGCCCCGCGCAAACACACAGATGGCCCAGAGCGCACCATTCCCATCAGCCGTGATGACAAACCCGCCGTCGCTGGGTCTCAGAAGAAGTAAAGCAGCCAGACTTCCATGTTTCAACTTTATGTCCCTTGTTTTCCCCTGTCCCTCCTGCTACATTACAAGGGAATAACGTATTAGCCCAGTGTTTCCTGACAGGCCAAAGCTTATGTTGTCTTTGCTACAGCGGCTAGAGAAGAAACAGTTATTAGGTTGAAAACTCCAACTGTAAACACAATCTCTAATGATGAATGTTACCTAAAAGATTTTCGTAGAAATACACTTTTACAATAAAGTATTGTTTTCTATTGATGCCACCAAACAAAGTGGGTTTTGTATATTGTGCAGCCTTGACAGCAAGACAAAGTATTTGAGTGTAGGAGTATTATTCCCTGGCATTTTTTTTTTTTGTAACAAAGACAAACAGGCAAAAATGGGCCATTGTATTAAGCTGGATCAAATGGCAAAAAATGCCAGTCTTTCACTATCAATGGTGTGATTTGCAGGAGAGTCAGAAAAAAAAAAGGGAATTCTTTACAATGAGGTCCTATTAGTTACTGTTACTTAATGCATGAACTTACAATAACAATGAGCAATATAATTCTTACAGTATTTATTAATCTTTGTTAACATTAAATAATAAAAATACAACTTCATTGTTATTTCACGTGAGCTCTGGTTCATTAAATAATATTAACAGATACAACTTTTGATTGTATGAACTAATGTTAACAAATGGAACCTTGTTGTAAAGTGTTTCTTCTGTTATTGTTTATTCTCTGTATGTTAAAATGATTTGTTTGAGATATCATAATGGCTTTTGTTTTTGGTTTGAAAAAGTTAAGTTTTGAATTTAATGATGGATTTGGGACCAGAGGACACAGTGAGGGAAAGTGGATATATTCTTTAAAAAGTGAGAGCATTTAAGTGTTTTGACAAGATTTGTGAATGTTGAACCAGTTTTTGATTGGTTAATGAAACATTTATGTACTGCATTGCTTCACACTATTTACTTTCGCCACTGTATTTACATGATAATAGCAGAAGCAGGGATTTAAACCCAAAGTTAAAGAGGGTTATGAAACATTGTCAAATAAAAAAAAATAAAAAAATGTTGCTCAACTTTAAACCAAAATTAAAGATAATGTTAATTCATGGTTAAGCAGCATGAATAGCAGGTGCCGCTCACGTATGGTTCCAAGAAATGGTGTTACTGCAACTATGAATGAAAATGAAAGCATATTAAAGAAAGGTTTTACAGCATGGTGTAAAGGTCAAATGTCTCCCGTGAGATTTGCCAAATAATATTTGAATGCTGTTTTTGAGAATGAGATGTGAGCTGAGATGTTTGTGCATGTGAATAAGTGCCAAGAATTTATATTGTTTACATTCACTGAGACTATTCGGTATCTTAGCAATTGCTCACTTATTCAACAATGGTAAAGCTGCTAATATCAAACTCTATCAGTCATTTTTGACATGGAAAGCAACATAAGCAGGTTCTGACAAAGATGTAGGGAAAATATCCTTATTTTCTCATATTTATATCACTTCACTAAAGCAAAGGCCTAAACTACTGCTTTATCCCCACTAAGAGGGACAGTATAAGTGAGAAAGAGCACTTCAAAACATGGCTTTGCACTGCCTACTGCTTACATTCCTCATTAACCAGAGCTGAAGCACTGAATTAACTTATTAACATCATTAAATAATTATCAATAAATACTTTGGCCATTCAAAACCAGTGTGACTTCACTTATTTTTTTTAACTCAAAATTATTATTTTTTTCTTTTACTACTAATACATAATGTAACTCAAAATGTTCAAATATTAGGGAATTCAACGGTCTGGCAGATATTTGGTCTATACAGTTGAGGTCAAAAGTTTACATCCTCCTTGCAGAATCTGCAAAATGTTAATTATTTTACCAAAATAAGAGGGATCATACAAAATGCATGTTACTGTTATTTAGTACTGACCTGAGTAAGATATTTCACATAAAAGATGTTTACATATAGTCCACAAGAGAAAAGAATAGTTTAATTTATAAAAATGACTCAGGTCAAAAGTTTACAGTCATAGTTGGAAAGGGTTCAAATACACAAAAATGCTGAAAAACCAAAGAATTTGTGGGGCCTGAAGGATTTTTCTGAAGAACAGCGGCCAGTTTAACTGTTCAGGACAAACAAGGGACTCATGAACAACTATCACTAAACAAAAAACACAGCTGTGGATTATTCAGGTAAGAACACAGTATTAAGAATCAAGTGGATGTAAACTTTTGAACCAGGTCATTTTTATAAATTCAACTATTATTGCAATATATATAAACATCTTTTATGTGAAATATCTTACTCAGGTCAGTACTAAATAAATAATGACATGCAATTTGTATGACCCCCCTTTATTTTGGTAAAATAATTAACATTTTGCAGATTCTGCAAGGGGGGTGTAAACTTTTGACCTCAGCTGTAAATTGCTCTGCATTTAAACTCAACTATAGTCTAGTGCTGCTTGTAGAAATTTCTGACTTTTCACCAGATGAATAAGCAATGCAGTAAAATACAATATAACTGAGAAGCAAAATAATCTAACCTCATTATGTATGGAAAATCAGTCAACATGGGCACATTTTCTTTTCACTGCATGCATGATTAAAAAAAATAGACACATGATTGAGCAAAATATAAGAATATTTTTTATCAATATTTGAGAATGGGTCACTCACAGAAGTCTGTTGGAGGATATTGAAGCTGGAATAATTTTGAGAGCCAAATTTTTCTGCCAAAGGCTTCAGTTTGTCTCTGCTACACTCCCGCACTGAGGCTCTGAAGTCTCCCCCACTATTTCCTCTCTATGTTGAGGGCCTTTAAAGTCCAGTCGGTAGCAGGACTTTGGCACACACTTGGTTTGTGGAGGGTCCAGCTCTGGTTGATGGCCAGGAAAGCTTCTTGACTCTCTCTTTGGAGCTGATTAAGTGGAAATAGAATTAACTAATTAGTAAATGTTAAAAAATAAAAGTTAATAAAAAGTTTTCTTCAATACAATAATTTAACATACTTGTGTAAATCGGACGAATGTCATCTTTCTTATAGCTGGAATAATATGTGGTTTCGAAGTAGTGAGAGAACTGTGAAGAGTAGCAAATTCAAGGTTATATGACTGCTGTTTGAATGGTATTGGGACACTTAAGTGACACTTAAAAATGCATGCATGTCACTGCATTAGATAACTAAATATCAAACCAAATTTATTTTAAAGAAAGATAGCACTAGCACACTTTTAAAGCAAAACATTCACAAAATAGGCTAAGTTTTAAAACAAACTCAAATTTCAAAATTATTTGGGTTTTTTGTGATTAACAGATTTTAGTGGAACATGTTCACAGTTCATGTTACGAACTACACCTGTGGTTACTCGACTGGAGACTTGACTAAAAATCATTGCATACTGCTCAAAAAAGTGAAGATGTGAAAGGATTGCAGATGCCACTTGGGTTGATATTTGCTATCTAATGCAATGAAATTCAAACATTTTAAATGTGAATACAGTAGGTGGAAAATGGTCTCAGGGCAATATTTTATTGAACAATACCAACCTGATGAGGAAGGGGGCGTCGTAAGGCCACAGTACGGCGAGTGTCAAACCTCTCTTCTGACCAGTTACCAATGAGGGTGGCATTTGAATAAGAGTCTTCATTCGTGGAACATCGCCAACCATACTGACCAAATTTGGCCTCGTCGGTAAAATCATACCAGACCTCAGTTTGCCCAGACGCCCGAAGCATGTGATGAAAAGGAGGGCCGTTTGTCACCCAAGAAAACTCCTTGCTTTTATTGGACATCGTGCCGCTAAATTTTGTGTCATAAAAAACATAGTACACATTTTTTTTAACAAACTGCAACAACAACAATATACAAAATGGCCTATAAATAGTTCAATATTTTGCTATTTTGCTATTTTTTTCCGCGAAAATTAATTCGCATTTTATGGTTGGCATAGTAATACAGTCCCTGGTGCGGTCGCATGTGCTTTCGCAATTTTGCAACCGTTTTAATCATTTAAAATTTTGTTTTTGTTATACTTTTTTATAATAAATAATACATTCTCTAATATATGCTTTTTGCAAATAGTTATGCAATCATTCTCATCAATAACCTCACCCTAGACCACACACATTTAAACATTTGTGAAAGTCGCCCATATCAGTACAGCGCTTTGCATTTTATTTACCTAGTTTGAAGTTAAATTAACTTTAATTGTTGTAAACACGGACTCACCTTGTCACAAGAATGCCAACAAAGACTATAGAAATATCTTGAAAGCGACTTTGTTGCCAAGTAAACGCGGTCCTCGAGCTGTCATTGGTCTCCATGGAAATGCGCATGACGCAACTCGGCTAGAAACCCAATATCTATTGCTAAAGTCGTCTGAAGATAATAAAGGGAGATGCAATCACTTCTTGCTTGAGTAGTAATTGATTTTCTCTTTAGTTCTCATTCAAAACTTTTCTTACCAAAAGCATCACGTGAAACAGAGAAACTCTACATGCAAGAGTTGCAGCCAAATAGCAGCAGCTCAGCTTTATTCAAACTATTGCATCAACAAGCATGGAGTCATTGTTCTATATATTTTCCTCTTCTGAATAGTAAGTAATATTTAAGTTGAGTTGCCTACTAGAAATAATAAATGTAGTGACACACTATAAAGTGCAGAGTGGAATCAAGAATCATGTTTATGTTCCAGCCGAGACACAATCCTAATAGCAGTAAAAGTCCCATTTCTGAAAAGAAAAAAGAATGTAATTAATCTTAAATGACTGTTTTTATTACATGCATTTGTGAGTGCATCAATTTGTTTTTGTTTATCATAGACAAAAGATTCAGATACACACATCGGTCTTGACCTCGACCTCAGGAGGCATTAACGCATGTGTCTCTTCAACAACACTGCTGGGGAAATATCCCAGACGAGCTTCCTGGTCTCCATAATATGACCCTTGAACCTTCAAAAAGAGTTATCTTCAGTTATACTTGGTGACTTCATTTTCAGAGGGGAAAGGTTTTGTTTTTGCACACTTTGTCAATACAAGAAAATCATGGAAGTTTTAATTATTAAAATACTGCATGTTTGCAGTTGAGTTCACTCAGTAATACAGTAGCCTTGTGATACTTACGCTGCCAGCCCAAAAGAGGTTCCCACGGTCTTTCAGCATGGCATACACATAGACAGACTGGCCTTGGTGGATGTGAATGAAGCGACAGTCTTGTGGGTAATAATCCTGCAGAGCTCTAGCAATGAGAATGGGATCTGTGAATACACAACCACACCATTCAGATGGGTATTGTAACAATTTTATTGTTGTATTATTTAATTATTTATTAACTTCCACTATTATGCATGCAATTTCTCGGACCACATTAACTGAGAGATTAAATATTTAAGGTTAAATTTTAAGAACTATAAGCGAACAGTAATATCTATCTATCTATCTATCTATCTATCTATCTATCTATCTATCTATAGATATTTATTTATTTATTTATTATCAGCTACAGCATCTTAAAATTTGCACTTTCCTTTACAACGTCCATGCTGTTTGTCAACTATTAATGCAGTTTTTTTTTTTTTTACCAAACTGTTTTATAATATTCATATTATTACAACAAAATCATATTATTATTTTTAAACCGTATATATTAATCTAACCATTAATTGTTAGTTCCTGTGATCTCCGGTCCAATAAATAATATTTACACCTTTTGATTAAATTATGCATTATTAAATGTTGAAATTAACATTTAATAAAGTATTTTCATTGTTAATTCATGTTATCTAATGTACTGTAGTTAAATAATGTTAACAAATAGAACCTTACTGTAAAGTGTTAACAAAAGCTGAAATGCAACATTTAAAAGAAAGCACTAAAAGAAAAAAACTATCCTGAAATTTCTCTACAGTACATATATAAAAGTTAAATCAGCTGGTTTGCATTACTTACGGCTACACTCTGAATCGGCGCATAGCTTCTTGTCGGAGAGTTTTGGCATCTGCCTGCCAGCCTGAGTGGTCAGTGGCAGGAGGCCACACAGCACCAGGAGAAGGGTCCAGTTAGCACAGTGTTTCTCCATCTCTGTGTGTCTGATTCTTAGTTTGTCTGAACAGGACTAAAGCTCAAGTGGGAGGGGCCAGTTGAGACCAAGCCCCTCCCATTTTCAGAAAGTAGACATATAATCCATATAATAACAATAAAAATTGCAGTATCATTCCACTCAAATGAAGTGTATTTACTTACATAGCACACAAGTGATTTTATTTATTTATTTATTTAAGGACAAAATCTGACAACTATTGCAAACATAATTATCTAGTAGGCCTATATGATTCACTGACTTTTTGTACGTCATTTTATTTTTGTAGGTTTCTCTTGTGTTACAGCTATAAGCCAAGATTCAGAGCAGGGCCCATAGCTGTAACTAGGGTCTGGAAGAGAAAAATATGAAGTCAAGAAAACAGGAAGTATTGCTGCAAGTTTCACAGACTCTCACTTGTGTAGATATTACTCCACACACAGTTAATTATTACCATGGTAAGGGACACAGCCAAGCCACAGGTCCCATAGCACCTAGTTACAGAGACTGAGGCCTTTGCCAGGGGTGGAACAACCCATCCTTTCACAGCAGCAAAAATCAACACACACTTTGGTTCAAAGGATTCCTTGTGGTATCTCTGAGCCACTTTCATATTTGGATCACCTTGAAATATCACAAACAGTCCAACAAAGCTAATTGTAAATTGCAAATCCAGTACCTTACTAAGCGAAATCGATCTCCAGTTATCTATCAGAAGCAAGCTGGATGCCTGCAACTAAAAGCAGCTCCCTCCACAGTGACGTAGGGTTACTTTAACCACAAAGTGGCAGCACTGAGAAGGTTACCTAACAGCCCCTGAACGGGTTCTTTTATGGTGAGAAATTTTTTAGACAGTGTGCATAACATTTGACACTGTGGAAATGGTAGCCTACTATGGACTGTGGAATACTTAACTATACAGCATTTTAGATAAAAGAAGGTTTTGTAACATTACTATAAAATGATCTCTGAACACTCTGAAGAACGTTGTAGTTCTAAAAATGTTTAGAGATAAATTAAAAGTTCTCTTTCATAGGTTCACTCAACGCTGCGTAGCTGACGCAATGGGAACACCCCCAGGTGTGACGATTGTCTGAAGCCTGTATAGAATCACGCCAATTCACTGGCTGATGGCGCGAGATACCGCCCCTACGTCATACGTGATTGACATAGACCCGCGCTCGCGCCATCTTATCCCTCTGATTTTCCTCTCTTCAGAAGTGTTCGCTTCTCACGGTTTTTCTGGCCCATTTCTCTGTGACGTTTTAGTCTTGGATTTTTTTTCCAGTTCAGCGACCACATCTGTGGAATTATTATTCTCCTAGCGGTGAGTGGAATGGACTTTAGTCGGTGGCAGCCGCCGTGCTCTCATCTTATCGCGAGTGACGACCAGCACAGTAAGGGGCCATTCACACAGAACGCGTCTTTGCGTCTAAATACGCGAGACACAGCGCTCAGGAATGGTTTTAAAAAAAGTGCAGCGTTAGAGCGCCTCCTCCGCCATGTTGCCGTCAAATAAAGCAGTTGTCATGCCAACTTGCTACTGTAAACAGAAGCTCGCAACGCTTGCCCCGCCTCCGAGTTCTTCTGATTGGTCCACTGCTTTGGAACTGACATTGATGAGCGGCGCTGCGCGTAAAAGTTGAAATTATTTTAACTTGACACGGCGTCTTAAAAACGCGGCGCTCTTGCACGAGGCGGTGCAAAAGATGCGAGACGCGAGCGTAACGGTCATGCACGTCCGTAAAGCGCGTTTACATAGAAAAACAATGGAAAAGTAGTGCATTGGAATGGAAAAACGCATTCTGTGTGAATGGCCCCTAAGTGCGTCAGATGTATGGGCCTGGACCATGCACGAGATGCTATCTTTGGCATTTCAAACTGCAAGTACTGCGAGAATTTTACTTTAAAAACCTTGCGTGCTAGACTCGTGGTTTTTGATCAAGAATCTGCCGTTCTGCCCCGCCGCGCCGGAGGCCTCCTCCCTCCTCCCTCCGCGAAGCCGCGACCTGGAGTTCAGATGCAGAGTTCGAGGCTATGGAAAGTGAGCAGTTTTCACTTTCTCCGCCTCCATCGCCTGGGCGTCACCACGTGAATTCTCCGGTCGAGTTTTCTCGCAGCTGTCTTGCACCCAGCCCTGAGGCACGGGAAGCCGTTTCCTTCAGGATGGAGGATATTTTGTTTACCGTGGCCTCTGACTCTGAGGATTTCGGAGCCACGTCACTCGACGCTCTCCCACCTAGTGGCCAGGAGGCACGGCCTTCTCCGGCCTATACCGAGCTAGTGGACGTTTTAGCGCGCGCCACTGAGAAGTTGAGCTTAGATTGGCCGCACGAGCCTTGCGAGTCCCAGTCATCTAAGCTTGACGAACGTTTCCTTAGTGGCTCTGGTTCGGACCCGGTGAGGAGAAAGCTGCCTTTCTTCCCCGACCTGTATCACGAGATCTCCAGGTCTTGGAAGCAGCCTTTCTCCTCCCGTCTCACTAATGCGGCGGCCGCTGACTTCACCAACCTCGTTGGTTCTGTGGAGCAGGGGTACGCTGCAGTTCCGGTGATCGAGGACACGCTCGCTGTGCACCTCTCACGACTTCCGCCCCTCGTGGAAGTCCCGCCCCCTCCTTCCGTCTAAGCCGTGTAGGACCACTTCCGCTTTGATCGGTAAGTCCTACATGGCAGTGGGTCAGGCAGGTGCGGCTCTCCACACTATGGCCATCCTTCAGGCCTACCAAGCGGAGGGACTGAAGGAGATGGATGAGGGGGACGGTGTGACTCCCGAAGCTGTTAAAGAGCTTTACAGGGCTACTGACTTGTCCCTTCGTACTACTAAACACACAGCGCGGGCGGTTGGGTGCAGTATGGCAGGTTTGGTGGCGGCTGAGCGCCACCTGTGGCTGAATCTTACAGAGATCAGGGAAAAGGAGAAGGTTTTCCTCCTCGACGCCCCAGTCTCCAGCTCTGGCTTATTCGGCGACACGGTTAACACCGCCGTCGATAAGTTCAGGGCTGCTAAAATGCAGTCGGCTGCATTTAAGCAGTTCATGCCACGACGTGCGCACAAACTAGCCTCTGCCTCTTCCTCCAGGGAGCGCCCGGCCCCCAGAAAGGAGCCAGTCAGTAGAGTGAGCGATCCGGTGCATCCCCCACCGTACACGGTCTGGGGAACCTGTGGTCGTTCCGCTACTCACCAGCGCCCCCACAAGCGGGTAGATTTGAAACACCCGAACCAGCCCCCCGCGGCGGCTTCTTCAGGTCACTCCTGATATGCGTATCGGGAAGAGGAGAGCTTCCCCTGCCTCGTTGGATTGCGACAGACCGCTAAAGCGTATCTGTCCATCTCTGAGATGCTCTCCTCCACCGACTGCACCATCCTCGCCACTAGATGTGTCTCGAGGAGCGCAGGCCACTTCCCCTCTTTGGCGACCATTGATGGTAGGAGACACTCCAGGCTTTCTCCCCTCAGGGTTGCTGCAGGTCGCAAGCATTGTTCGCGCATTAAGGGACGCCCAGCACTTTCCCCCCGCGTCAGTATCTCCTGCCCTTTCCTCTGCTTCGGCTGGATGCATGTCCCTCCCTTCAGGGGGACGTTCAGAACGGGGACCCCGTGTTGGCATCCCCTCTGTCGGCCTTCCTCCATGCCTGGAGGGACCTGCCGAGAGTGTCGCCCTGGATATTTCGTACAATCCAGTTCGGTTACACACTCCAATTTGCTCGCAATCCCCCCCGTTTCAACGGGGTTCTTCTTACTTCTGTGAACAGCACAGACGAGGCTTCTGCCCTGCAAAAGGAAGTCCCCTCTCTTCTGCTCAAATGTGCAATAGAGGAGGTCCCCTCTTTGGACCTAAACCGCGGCTTCTTCAGCCGGTACTTTCTAGTCCCGAAGAAGGATGGGTGTTTGCGTCCTATACTAGATCTGCGCAGGCTGAATTACTCCCTCTACAGAGGGAAATTCAGGATGCTGACGCTCAAGAGCATTCTTTCCCAAGACCAAGAGGGGGACTGGTTCGTCACTGTCGACTTGAAGGATGCCTACTTCCACATTCAGGTTGTTCAGAGACCCAGGAAGTTCCTCAGGTTTGCCTTCGGGGGAAAGGCTTACCAATACAGGGTTCCTTCGGGCTAGCTCTGGCCCGAAGGACATTCACCAAGTGTATGGATGCTGCTCTGGCCCTGCTGAGGCTCCAGGGGCGTCCGAATTCTCAACTACCTGGACTACTGGCTCATTCTAGCCAGTTCCAGGGAGCAGGTGATTCGTCACAGGGACTCTCTCCTTCTCCACCTTCGCACGCTTGGCCTCTGGCTGAATGGCCAGAAGAGCGTGCTCGCTCCAGCCCAGCAGACCACATCTTTGGGGGTCTGTCTGGACTCGACCTCAATGCTGGCCCGTCTGGCCCCTGCTTGGGTCGAAAGCATCAAATCGTGCTCGGCCCACTTCAGGCTGGGTTGTCACGTGTCAGTGGGCCTGTGTCGCAGGCTCCTAGGCCTCATGGCAGCGGCTTCCCCAGTTCTTCCCTTGGGGCTGCTCCGTATGAAACCGTTCCTCTGGTGGATGAAGTCCCTGGGTATTCGTACCTCCTGGCTGTCCCTCCGTTTATTAAGAGTGTCAGGCGCCTGTCTCCGTGCCCTCTTAGTGTGGCGGGACCCCTATTTTCTCTGGAGAGGAGTGGAAATGGGGGTAGTCTGCCGTCGCCAGATGATAACGACGGATGCTTCCCTCTCAGGACGGGGGATGGTCTTCGAGGGAAGGCCGGCTTGTGGTGTCTGGACGGGCAAGTACTTTGCCTGGCACATAAAAAGCCTGGAGTTGAGAGCGGTTCATCTGACTCTCATTCACTTTCTTCCGTTCCTGGCGCACCCTCATGTCATCGTCAGGACGGACAATATGGCGGTGGTGTCACACATCAATCGCCAGGGAGGCTCCTGATCACGCACCCTAAACAGGCATGCGCGCCAACTCTTCCTTTGGGCACAGGACAAATTTTTGTCCCTGAGAGCGGTCTATGTCCCAGGGGTCCTGAAGCTAGCGGTGGACTTTCTGTCGAGACAGAAATTCAGGTCAGCAGAATGGATGCTGAACCGCCAGACGGTGGCTCAGATTTGGGAATCTGACCCAATGCCTCCTCCTTTATGCGTGGGGTAAAGTGCTTGAGTCCGGTTCGTCCTCCTAGTTTCCTTTCCTGGGACCTTTCTGTTGTCCTGAAGGGGTTGCTGGAGCCTCCTTTTGAACCTCTAGAGTCAGCTCCCGAGAGGATTCTGATGCTAAAGGTTACTCTTTTGTTGGCGTTGGCCTCTTTTAAGCGTGTAGGGGATTTGCAGGCTCTCTCTGTGAGCAAGTCCTGCACTGAGTTTGCTCCTGGTCTGGTCAAGGCATTCTTAAGACCTAAACCTGGTTATGTCCCCAAAGTTCTCTCTACATCTTTTCATTCACAGGTAGTAGTGTTGCAGGCTTTCTCTCACTCCTCTTCGAGTGAGGGCAATGATCTTCATCTGCTCTGCCCTGTCAGAGCCCTGAAGATGTATGTGGACCGTTCCAGTCAGTGGCGTAAGTCCCTACAGCTGCTGGTGTGTTTTGGTGCAGGCCGCAGAGGGCTAAGCACACAATGTCCCACTGGGTTAGGGGTGCTATTTCGTTGGCCTACGAGGTGCGTGGTCTGCCTTCACCTCTAGACATCAGAGCTCATTCCACCAGTGGGGAGGCCTCCTCCCAAGCTTTGTTTAGAGGAGTACCCCTGAAGGACATTTGTATGGCGGCAGGTTGGTCCTCTCCCCATACTTATGTGAGGTTCTATAACCTTGATGTGAACACGGCTCCTGGCTCCCAGGTTCTTTCTGTTTGAGCCAGCTGTGTTTTAGTCTTCTGGTCTGTAATGGGCCAGACCTGGCAGCGCGTTAGCTTGGCTTGTGTGGTATATCGTTCCCATTGCGTAAGTTACACAGCGTTGAGTGAACCTATGAAAGAGAACGTCTCGGGTTACTTACGTAACCCATGTTCTCTGAGTAGGGAACGAGATGCTGCGTCCGCTGCCAAGCTCCTCTTGCTGTCGACTTGCTTCTTCAACAGGAAAATCTGAGGGGTAAGATGGCGCGAGCGCGGGTCTATGTCAATCACGTATGACGTAGGGGTGGTATCTCGCGCCATCAGCCAATGAATTGGCGTGATTCTATACAGGCTTCAGACAATCGTCACACCTGGGGGTGTTCCCATTGCGTAAGCTGCGCAGTGTCTTGTTCCCTACTCAGAGAACATGGGTTACGTAAGTAACCCGAGACGTTTTATGAAAGTTTTAATACATGTTCTAAGAGCAATCCTTTGTCATGTCATTTCTTTAATATGTGGGAAGAATTAATTAATTATATTTTCAATGCTTTATATAAAGAATTATGGTAGAGTGATGACATAAAAGAAAACAGAGAGGCAAAATATTAAAGTATTTTAAAAATGTATGTTTATTTTTTATTTATTAAGATTAAAAACTAAAATAAGACAGTAAAGTTTACAGGAAAGTTTCTCATGAAACTGAATAAGGATTCAAGTCTGTACTACAGTCCAGAGTTGTCTTCTTTAGTATCGCTTATACGTAAGTGTAATTCATTGTTTTATTATATTGATAAAATTCAGATTTGAATTGTACATACAGTTTGATGGTGTTTTTTGACATCTAAATTTATGTAATTTAATATTCACAAAAATATTTGTAAAAATAATAATTTGTGACAAATTTTCTGTTGAAGGTAATTATCATAAAAGAATATGATGTTATATTCCAAAGCTGGCAAATTAGGCAAATTTGTTTGTTTTATCATTTTATAAAAAGTACAAACCAGAAGCAGAAAGAAATGTAATATTTTTCTGTTCACAGAGATTGAACAGATATTATTCAATGACAAGTCTAAGTATAAAAACAACTTATTGATTTCAGAAAAAAAAGGATAAAAAGTAAATGGGGAAGACTAAAAGACCGAAGTAAAAACTTAAGAAAAAATATGAAAAGTGAACCAAATGCATACAAAGGCATACAAACAATAAATGAACAAATAAATAAACCATAGTTTTTAAAAATATATAAATTAAATATAGGTACATTATAATAAACAGAAACAAACAAACAAACAAACAAACATAATGATGGTTAAATTATATAAAACAATAAATAAATAAATAAATAAACAGCTTTCTTATTTTTGGAACTTAACATTGTTTTTTGGTATTGTTGAACTTCTGCCTTCATAATTCAAAACAGTTTTAATAACCCCCATGTTTACATTTATGAATAAATAGTTTCTTTTTTAATTTTTTTAATCAATCGAAGTTTCATACTATATCAGTGTCACCTACTCTGTTTGCATGTTTGGGCTCCTCCCATCGAACTGATGATGCCATGAGAAGGTGTGGCTTAATTAGCTTTACCGCAGCGCTTCCAAGGCGACCAGCAGTAGCACCTCCCTGTCACCTTTCATGCAGAGTTTGGAGCAGGAACTTCGCAGGTAGGAAAAACAAAGCAGTACTTGTTCTAAATAGTCAATAGGGACATTTATACTACTAACAGACGCTTTCTTACCGACTTTACAAGAAAATTAATTTGAATATAAAACATTAATTCAAATTCTTAAGTCTTTTAATTAAGCCTTTATTTGCTGTGAAGTTAATACGAACAGTTTGGGCTGTTTTATTTACTCTACATTAGACTAATGTAGTTGATTCAACAACGCCGCATCATGTTAATAATAAACACTTTAGCCAGAGGTTCTGGTTTACATCCATTTATGTCATCCTATGTATGTGTGTCCTCCATTATGATCCACATACAGGAAAACAGCCCGTTTTATTCCAGGAAAACACTTTACAGCTATGCTAAATAAAATAATGGTGAAATATAAGCATTAAGGAGGTCACCTATGTCTTAGTTACCTGTGCTCTTTAAAACCTGTTTAGCCAATTGTAAGGGGTGTAGTCACTGGGCCACTGAGGAGTCTTGAATGACTATAGGAATGCGAGAGAAACACTGAAACTTTATGTTGGTTATGTCCACAAAAGAAGCTCCTAGACAACAATAGAAATCCCCAAAGGTAGAAATGGATACACATACTGTATAGGGTAGAAATCCAAGCTCTTTACAGTCCAGGAGTATTAGATATTATAAGTGAAACCTGCCAGCTTTGTGTCATAATTTTCAGGGTGAGTTCCAACACAGTTGTCACCTGTTCCAACATGTTTCTGTCCGCAGGTAGATTTATAAGGAAGACTCAAGATAAAGCAAACAATAAATCAACTGATGATTCCACCCTTGGAGGAAACTTCAGCCTCAGTACACCCTACATGTGACACACACACACAAGGGCTGATCATCTTTTGAAGGATACACAAAACCAAGAGGTGTCAGGTTCTGTGTTTCCTTGTTAACTCTAAAGAAAATCCAGTCTAGTCTAGAGCATTGGACATTTAGACTGGGAAGGATGCAGATGAACAACTTTTGACTATCAGGACAGTTATTTTGAGTCCTGTTCAGCCGTGAACTTAAGGGACGGCCCAATGTTTTCATCCAAGAAGGAGAACCTACCCTCTCCCATCCTGGAGGATTCTTTCTTCCCCTTCTCTTCATCACACTCTTCCTCCGGTCACCGGATCATGGCTCCTACAATGGGACCAGATGATCTTCTCGCCTCACCTCAGGATGACAGCAGTCCTACGCTGCTGGAAAAGGACCTGATCTTGGCTGCTGAGGTGGGCCAAGCTTTGCTGGAGAAAAACGAGGAGCTGGCCGCTCATATAGAGCAGATGGAAAGGGAAATGGAGGTATGAATGAGAATGAGTGCTCAGAAGTGATGGAGTCTCTATAAAGGCCTGTTCACACCAAGGACGATAACTAAAGTTTTACTAATCATTCAAATTCTGTGAGAATAGAGATAGGAACGATATCGCTAGAATCACTTTCAGAACAATTTTTTTTTTCAGCTGATAAAATAAAAACATTAACAGCCAATCGGAATCCACCTGACTTTAACAAGTTCAAGCATTTAAAACAGCAGACAATGTACAGTAACGGCAGTACATGCTGCTTATAATAAACACACCGCTGGTGCGTACGCTAATAGTTATCTTTATCGTTCTTGGTGTGAACGGGCCTTAACAATGTAAAGTAACATGTTTATGTTTACATGATATGTTACCATTTTGATTCACCAGTCTGATTTCTTCTTTGGATAACAATCTAAACTCTTTTGTTTAGCTAACTTTTTAGAATTTAATGAAAATATTATTTATTGTCCAGCATAAAAATTTGTCTCTATGCTGCTGTACACATACACAATACGTTGTTACTTCTTTAAGTCATTATAAGAATAATAAGAAGAGTAAATAATAACAGCATATAAAACATCAATAAAATGCATTGTAAAACATCGCAAAACATTACAAAAAAAAAAAAAAACATTATAACTCATCAAATGTCTACAATTAAAACCATGTAGCAAATGGCTGTATTTCCCAATAATGTGCCAATTTTACTTTAACACGTTGTTATTTACTATTGTAAAGGAAGAAAAATTTAAAAGGTTTTTATACATTTACATTTAGTCATTTTGCAGACGCTTTTATCCAAAGTGACTTACAATTTGGAATAAATAAAGCGATTCTTCTTAAAGAGGCAAACAGACACAGGAAGTGCTCATAATAAGTTTCAGGCATTGTTCAAATAAGTACAAGCTAGAAAGGGAAGGAATAAATAAAGAGAAAAACAAAGAATTTTTTTTTTTTTTTTTAATTTAGGATGAAGTCAAGTAGCGCAAAAGAGATTAGTTTTCAGCTGTCACTTGAAAATTGTCAGGGATTCAGCATTCCGGATAGGGGTGGGAAGATCATTCCACCAGCCAGGAACAGTGAACGAGAATGTTCTGGAAAGTGATTTTGAGCCTCTCTGTGATGGTACCACGAGGCGTCGCTCACTATCGGATCTCAGATTTCTGGAGGGGATGTAGATTCGTATTAGTGAGTGGAAGTAGAAGGGTGCTGAGCCTGTGGCTGTTCTATATGTAAGCATCAATGCCTTGAACATGATGCGAGCCGCAACTGGTAGCCAGTGCAAAGAGATAAAGAGAGGTGTAACATGGGCTCTTTTGGGCTCATTGAAGACCAGTCGTGCCGCTGCATTCTGAATCATTTGTAGAGGTTTGATTGTGCTTGATGGAAGTGCATTGCAGTAGTCCAGCCTAGAAATGACAAGGGCCTGGACAAGAAGTTGTGCAGCATGCTCCATTAGAAAGGCCTGATCTTTCTGACGTTGTGCAATGCAAACCTGCAAGGTCTTTGCAGTGTGGTCTTTGAAGGTCAGCTGGTCATCAAAGATTACACCAAGATTTCTGACCGAAGATGATGGGGTAATTGTAGAAGAACCTAGCTGGATGGTGAAATCATGCTGTAGAGTTGGAGTGGCAGGGAAGACAAGAAGCTCAGTCTTTGCCAGGTTGAGCTGATTATAGATTAGATTATCTGATTATAGATTAGATTTACACCACCATTAATTTTTTAATACTTAAGATTCAAATGAATACTTTTATTCAGTAAGGACACATTAAACTGATCGAAAATTACAGTGAAGACTGAAATAAAATGTTTCTTTTTTTTTATTTCAAAGAAATGTTGTTCTTTTGAACTTCCTATCAAATAATCCTGAAAAATATATCATGATTTGCACAAAAATATTAAGCAGCACTGATCAGCAGAACTGTTTTCAACATTGATAATAAGTAAGCAGTAAATCAGCATATTAGAATTATTTCTAAAGAATCATGTGACACTGAAGACTGCAATAATGGCTGTTGAAAATTCAGCATTGCGCACACTGGAATAAATTAAAAATTAAAATTATTTTCAAATGAAAAAACATTATTGTAAATTGTAATTATGTTTCACAATATTGCTGTTTTATTGTATTTAGATAAAATGACATCAGCCTTGGTAAGAATAAGAGACATCTTTAAAAAATAAATAAAATAAATAAAATTAAGCAAAAACGGTATATTTGAACGGTAGTGTAAAAAAAAAATAACATGCTTAAAACTACACCATCTACCACAGGACTTGCCAAGAAAGTACAAGAAATAAAGATTAAAAGGCAAACTCTCAAACATTATTGATTTTGAGTGTTTATATCTCCTGCATAGTGAAATTATGTTGCGTATGATGCAGCAGCAGTAATAGTTTATGGTGGCTCTTCATTTAGAGAAAGTTTGTATCAATGGTCTCAAATAGTGCTAAAAATTTGAATGATAGAACCTGTTATAAAGGTTACTTTATACCCATTACACCACTTTCAAAAACATCTTCTAGAACCTCAAAATAAACATTTCACCATAAAAGGCCCATTTAGGTAGATACAATTTTAAATCAAACCTATTGACATCTTTAAAGAACTCTCTTAAAGTGTGTGAATTGCAGACAAAGTTGGTTTGTCTCTGTACAACAGGCTATGCAGCAGGAGAAACACATGCTGCAGCGACGTCTGGAGGTGCGGGACCTCGAGGCAGGTCAGCGGGAAGCAGAACTGCAGGCTGACATCACAGCGTTGCGTGCGCAGTTGGAACAAAAACACATTCAGAGTCGTGACCGGCGTCGTGAGGAGAGTGAACAACTGACTCAGCTGTCCAACCACAACCAAAAACTTGTGGAACAGCTGGCAGAGGTGACCAATCAGAAGCTTTAAGTCCCCAGCTTCCTGTTTTTAACAGCTTCTTGCAAATCTTTTCAGAGGCATCCAGATGTATGTGGGTAAACATGTCTAGTGACGTAGTAACACTGATACAGTTGTATACAGAGCTGGAATGAAGATCAGCAGGTTTAGGTGTCTGCCTGATGTCAGAAGCAGTCCTAGAAATAATGTTTGACTACATCTAAACCTTTCTCTCTCCTTTTTTTTCTTCCAGGCAGTGGCTTTAGAGCATACTTTGCGTACTGAGCTTCGTTCTTTGAGGGAAGAAATGGAGGAGACAAGTTTTAGCAAATCCATAAGCTCTGCTAGACTGGACAGTCTGCAAGCAGAGGTATAGACACAAAATTAGTGATCCAAAGTAGAATCAGACCAGTATATTGGCCAGGCCAATTAATCTGCTGATATTTTGACATTATGAACTTTGATTTATAGCAGAATAATCAAAAAAAGTATGTTGATTCACTGGCTTTGTCTGTTAATTTTCACTACTGATCCTGTATCATAGAACAGGGTAATGAAAGAGCGCTGTACTCATATGGATGAAAGATTCAAGTCAACCCAAGACGACAACCACCGGCTGAGATCTGAGAGGGATGGATTGAGAGAGAGGGTGACTGAGCTACAGACCAGTCTGAAAGATAAAGAAACTGAGGTGAGGAAGATGTGCCACATGATAGAATTTGGACAGATGGGGAGCAAATCTTTATGTAGGATAGACATAAATACTGTATACAATTAGAATTTACACCCTATATTCAACATCATAATTGATTTGTAGCATTTAGTGATGTGAAGCTGCACCAGGGCTCATCCTAATCTACAAACTCAAACACTACAGTACTGTTGGGAAGTCCATTTCATACTTTTAAGAGTCCACCACAAAAAATGAAGCACTAGTAAAATGTCTAAATTAATATTATGAAATATCAGCAATTAATACCCTGACAAAATGCATCAGATAAATTTCATATAAATGGTTTTGAACTTTCTATTCATAAAAAAAATCCTGAAGAAATGTATGACTGTTAAAAATATTGAGCAGCACAACTTTTTTCAACAATGATAAGAAATGCTTCTATAGCACCAAATCAGTCTATTTTTGATCAATTAAATGCAGCCTTGCTGAGCATAAGACACTTTTCAAAACATAAAAAAAATCTTACCAACCCTTTGAACCATACTGTACGTTGCTTGCAAAATATTTTATTTAATCAGAATACATGGATATTTTTAAATGGCCGTCAGTGGAAAAAGATGGTGTAGTTATGACCAGCAGGGGCTAACTGGACTGTGCTAACCTGCTAAACCTTGAGCCTTTGACCTTAACAATTAATAGATCCGTGGCTTCTAGCACAACTTTTTGCACAAATAAAATGCCTTAATTTAAAAAAAAGATTATGATTTTTATCATTATGATTTTTATCATTAAAAAAAGATTTATTTATTTTATATATATATATATATATATATATATATATATATATATATAAAAACAAACCAGACAATTGTGTTTTGAGAGGCATTGTGGCCAGAGATGCACACTTTGAAAATCCACTGAATGTAGTGTACCATATGGCCACCGTGACATACTATTTTCAATGAAAAAATTATTTGAGGCAAACTAAATCTAATCCTGCATACTATTGGTCCTAAATAGTACGAGAATTGGGAAGTGGGCAGCCTAGGTTTCAGGTTCAGGTTTCGCTGGTCAGAGTCCATCCATCCCTAGAGAGTTTCAGTCTGGCTGTCTCTGGCTCTTTTACAGCTGGAACAGGAGCACAGCACAGTGTTTCAGCTGCGCACGGTCAACCGAACCCTACAGCAAAGGTTTCAAGCCCTGGGAGAAGAGGCCAGTCTGGGGGAGGCTACCTGCTTCCCTTTGTCACTTCAGAGTGAGATCCAACAGTCTCAGGTAGCGCTCAACCCCTGCTTAGTGAAAAGATAGGTGTGCGTGCTTCAACTTAGCTTGTAGCAAATAAGTACTGCACTGCAAGTGATGTAAATTGACTATCAAACGTCTTTGGGTTTTAAGTATGTAAGTGCATGTTTTTCTCCTCACACAGCTTTTTTTCTCACCACACTTTCTATTTCTGCTGACTGGTTGTTTTCGTTTTGATCTCCAACAGGCCAAAGAAACCATTTTGGCCCATTCGTCCATTTTGCAAGAAAGAGAAGAAGAAATTCAGAGGTTACAGAAAGAGGTTAGCTACATGATACAATGACATCACAATAGCATGCATATAGACTGAGTATCTTCATCTAAGGCGATATGCGATGTTTTGTTCTTTCATCAGCTGCAGTCTAGAGAAACTGAATTAGAAGGGCTGAGGGAGGAGGTAAAGCCGTTTCGTAATAGTCTTGGCAAACCTACTTACAGGTGAGAACTGGATCAAAAGGCTTTTCAACCTCTACCTTTTTGTTCTCTGTATCATATTTAATGGCAGAGATAAAGTGATAAGCTAACAATATGTGATGAATGGGAGATATTTTGCATAATAGTCTAAGGGTAGCTTGAAACTGTCTATTGTTTTATCCAACCCAAACTTTTTCTTCCTTATCACCCATAGTGCTTTGGAAGAGGAGATAATTTTGGCCCGACAAGAACGTGATGCACTCAACCAGCAGCTTCTGAACACTATCAGACACAAGGTGGCACTGTCTCAGGAAGTTGAGTCTTGGCAGGTTGGTAACTTGTAATTGATTTCTAATCCAGTAATGCCAGTTGGAGTTTGTTAGTAAAGAGGTACGCCCTTGAAACCACCCATTATGTTTTGCACAGGAAGTACTAAAATATATATCTACTTGCATTGCACAGAGAGCTGTATTTGACATCCTTCTCAAATTCAGAAACACAGTTCACAGAAACACAGTCCTCATTAATGTTTTTAGCCCAGGCAAGTGCAGTTGTTTGGAGTTCCTCAGGGGTTAGTCTTGGGACCCTTTTAGTTCCTGCAGTGACAAACTGTATAGAACATACACTGTATTATTGTAAATGAATAGTTAACCTCCACTATGCATTGCATGTATTTATTAATATGTATTTTTATATATAAATGTAAAAATCTAGTCTTACTTTCCTTTTTTTTAACCAACAAATTTCTGTTCCAGGAGGACATGCGTCTAGTGATCTGTCAACAAGTTCATCTTCAACAACAAGAGAAGGAAAAGGAAAACAACAAGGAACGGACAGGCCTTCAAAGAGGCACTCGCACCACCAAATCACTGCGTGTACGTGGGGAAGATGGAAGGAAAGGGTTTTTCTCTTCACTGTTTGGGGGAGACTGACTGGAGAACAAATAAGAAGGGACAGGAATAGAAGAGAATAAGAGATTTCTCACTTTTTTTCTACAAATGTCAAATAATCATTAAGATCACTCAAATATGTAAATAGAAAGAAAATAGTAAGAAATTATGTATTCCATAGTGGCACTATTGCATATTTATGTTTTTCAATATTTATTTGCAACTTCAAAATCATACATAAAAGTAAATGTATAGCATTTACTTTTTCTTGTCTTTTATAGGATGGGTTAATCATTCTTAAACCATAAAAGAAACTGTCTCTTTAGCACCATTAAAGGCATCTTTCAGTAAGGCATTATGCTGCATTACAGTCAGTAACATTTGATGTAAACGTAAAACTTTCACACTCTCAGGCTGTCAGATTTTTCAAATACAAGACAGACATGTGCCCCAATATACATAATGACCCATGATGATAAAATTTTGATTACATATTGTAGCACCATTTTAAAATAGGAAATGTTTAGAAAGTGCTTTACAGAAAACAAGTGTTTGTACAGAAACACATAAAGTGACATATTTTAGGATATGACATGAAAATAAAACTGGCACAGTAAAATTAAACTTTTTTGTCATGAAAGATACATGAAGACTATTTATATATTTTGTGTTAGTGTGCCAAACATTCCATTTCCAAACATTATTTTTACAAATACTGTAATAATTCAGTGAGACAAACTATGAACTATCTTACAAACTATCTTTGAGTCAGTTTAAAATGATGCAAAGAGACAAAAAAAGAAGAGAATTCCAATAAAATAATTGTGGGAACTGCAATATACACTTGTGAAAGTACTTGTGAAAGGATGCTGTAAAGAGAGTATTTTCAAAAATAATGCCATTATTATATATATATATATATATATTTTTTTTAATTTAACTGTTACTTCTATTATGTAAATCAAATTTTTTGGAGTGGCCACCATTTAGCATTTAGCAGTTGTTTCTGAGTCATTTTCATCTTTCATCAGATTTTATATATAGAGAATTTCACTAAAGTGGTCTCAGATCCCAATTTGTGTAAATTATGGTATGTATTTTTCATGACATAGTATACACAAGAATACACTTAGAATTTCAGTTGTCCAATATTTCAGGTCAGTCACGTATTGCACTGCATCTTAAATTGCTTATGTAGCACCTGGAGTCCGTTATCAAAGTGTCTGAATGGCCATTTATCGACTAGATGGGTGATCATGTGATAAGTTGCATCACAATGACACGCTGCAGAATGTGTAGCTCCAACTTATTCCTGAAGTAGGCACACTTCAATACTTCAAAATGTGTTCAACATGACCCACTTATAGTACCTCAACTGGGCAATCAGCAACAAGATGGCCATTAACCAGCAATGTTTCGGTCCAAATTTCCTTCTGTTCCACCATACAGAATTCAGCTTGAGAGTCTGAACAGATCTTTGTGAACAGAGCATAATATCTGGAAGATCCAAGAGTTCCTGATGCAGGCTTTCTTGTCAGTTCTTGCAGGAGAAAACTGTAAGTGCTATTGAGATAAAGGAAATATTAACGGATAGTTCTCTCCAGGTAAAACAGACCCCAGATTTTGCTTCTATACCAAGTGCTATTCCCACATGTTATAGATATTCTGATCTTCTGCATCTCTAAATTTCACACAGAGTTTTGCATGTCTACTTGCATGGCTCAGGTGAATGGTGGATACTTTTTTGCTTGAATTTGGTTGCAGACTCCACCTTTGGAGGTTCAGATAGTAGTAGTTAACAAAACAAAACAAATAAACAAAAGCAATTTTTTAAAGCTTGGGCTCCTAAACATTAGATCACTCGCACCCAAAGCAGTTATTGTAAATGAAATGATCACAGATAATAGTTTTGATGTGCTCTGCTTGACTGAAACCTGGCTCAAACCAAATGATTATATTGGTCTAAATGAGTCTACTCCATCAAGCTACTGTTATAAGCATGAGCCCTGTCAGACTGGCCGTGGCGGCGGTGTTGCAACAATATATAGTGATATTCTCAATGTTACCCTGAAAACAGGATACAGGTTTAACTCATTTGAATTACTTCTGCTTAATGTTTCACTGTCAGATATGCAAAAGAAATCTCTCCTATCTCTTGCTCTGGCTGCTGTGTATAGACCGCCAGGGCCATATACAGATTTCTTAAAAGAATTTGCAGATTTCCTCTCAGACCTATTGGTTGCTGTTGATAAAGCGCTAATTGTCGGAGATTTTAACATTCACGTTGATAATACAAATGATGCGTTAGGACTTGCGTTTACTGACCTAATAAACTCTTTTGGAGTCAAGCAAAACGTCACCGTTTTAATCATATGCTAGATTTAATTATATCGCATGGAATTGATCTTACTGACATATCGTACCTCAAAATATCGTACCTCAAAGTGATGATGTTACTGACCATTTCCTAGTATTGCTGAGTATTACTGATATTAACTATATGGCTCTGTGTTATCGTCCAGGAAGAACTATTGTTCCAACCACTAAAGATAGATTCAGAAATAACCTGCCTGATTTATCTCAACTGCTCTGTGTACCCATAAATACACATGAACTAGATGAAATGACTAGCAACATGGGCACTATCTTCTCTAATACATTAGAAGCTGTTGCGCTCATCAAATTGAAAAAGGTTAGAGAAAAACGTACTGCGCCATGGTACAACAGTAATACCCATTCTCTCAAGAAAGAAACTCATAAACTTGAGGGAAAATGGAGAAAAACTAACTTGCAAGTTTTTAGAATTGCATGGAAAAACAGTATGTCCAACTATAGACAGGCTTTAAAAGCTGCCAGGGCAGAGCATATCCGCAAACTCATAGAAAATAACCAAAACAATCCAAGGTTTTTATTTAGCACAGTGGCTAGATTAACAAACAGACGCCACCCGATCTAAATATTCCCTCACAATTTAATAGTAATGACTTTATGAATTTCTTCACTGATAAGATAGATAACATCAGAAATACAATAACAAATGTAGATTCTGCAGCGTCTAGTACTTCAGCTCCATTCATCGCACCCAAAGAAAAACTGCAGTGCTTTACAACTATAGGACAGGAAGAGCTAAATAAACTTATCACTGCATCTAAACCAACAACATGCCTATTAGATCCTGTACCCACTAAATTACTGAAAGAGTTGTTACCTGTATCAGAAGAACTGCTTCTCAATATTATTAACTCATCGATATCTTTAGGTCACGTTCCAAAATCATTCAAGCTGGCGGTTATTAAGCCTCTTATTAAAAAACCACAACTAGATCCTAATGAACTAGCAAATTACAGACCCATTTCTAATCTTCCGTTTATGTCTAAAATTTTAGAAAAAGTTTTGTCTGCTCAGTTGTGCTCTTTTTATGCAAAAAAATGATATCTATGAAGAATTTAGTAGTCCAAAATGCAGCGGCTAGAGTCCTTACCAGGTCAAGAAAATATGATCATATTACCCAAATTTTACAGTCTCTGCACTGGCTACCTATTAAGTTCCACATCAGTTACAAAATATTATTACTTACCTATAAGGCCCTTAATGGTTTAGCTCCTGCGTACTTAACTAATCTTCTACCACGCTACAATCCATCACGCTCCCTAAGGTCACAAAACTCTGGACTTTTGGTAGTACCTAGGATAACAAAGTCAACTAAAGGAGGTAGAGCCTTTTCACATTTGGCTCCCAAACTCTGGAATAGCCTTCCTGATAACGTTCGGGGTTCAGACACACTCTCTCTGTTTAAATCTAGATTAAAGACACATCTCTTTAGCCAAGCATTCACATAATGCATCTCATAATCTTGTACTGCAGTTATATCTGATCAAACACACATTATTGTTCTTTAGCTTGGATTGAACAAATCATTTTTGCTTGGTTGGAACAGCAGCTACGCTAATTATGTCTCGATCTGTATCTCTGTTTCTGCCACGGGATTAACATCCCGTGGTAACTAGGATTTACACAAGCTTCAGTCTGGATCCAGAACACCTGAGAAGAGATGATGCCAACCCCTCAGAGGACCTCAGATGATGCCTACCCTCAGACAACATACAGAACTACCAAATTTTGCCAAAAGTTAAATATATTAAGTTTCTGCAATATATAAATATACTGTAGAAACTTAATTTCCTGTAAAGCTGCTTTGCAACGATTTGTATTGAGAAAAGCGCTATACAAATAAACTTGAATTCAATTGAATTGAATAATTTAGATAGTAGAGATTCAGAAATTCATAAATACTTTGTCATGTCTTGGTTCATAGCCACTCTTTGAGGAGGAATCAGCTAAGAAGAAGCCATCCTCCTCCTCCTCCTTCTCCTCCTCCTCAGGCAGTTCTCTTTTACAGCCACTGCCAGAAGAACCATAAAGAGTTTCTTCTGCATAATTTCTATCCATCTCTGAGTTCACAAATGTGTTCACAGTAACCGTTTGTAGTATTTTGGATGATCCCGAATCGTTTAAAGTATAAGCACAGAGAGATCCCAAATCAGATTCACTACCTGGATGCATACTGTCATCATCCTTTTCAGATGTTACATTTTCTTCACTATCTTCTATATCATTAGCTAATGTGTACTTATAATACTGATTTGATGCCTCAGCCTCCACATCTTGCTCTGGTGGGTTGACACTAGCAATGGATGATCTAAGGTTTTCTCTTGGTTGATAGAACAGAGAGCCATCCTTCGAATCTTCCTCCGATGAAGAAAAACAGCCCTCTGCGTTCATTTCTGTTTTTGGCGGGGTCACTGTAATTGGTTGTGATTCCACAAGGGGTGGTTTTAGGACCCTTTTATATCCTGGAATAACAATCTGTAAAGGACATACAAACATTGTGTTATTGTAAAGGATAGTGAACCTCTACCATGCATTGCATTTATTTATTTGGTATCATTTTACAAGCTTCCATTTTGCATTTATTTATTTGGTATCATTTTACAGGCTTCCATTAGTTAACTTTAGTAAAAGCATTAACTAACATTAATAATGAACAGATGTAGTTTTATTCATTGTTAGCACGTTAGCTCAGGTGTGTATGTGTCAAAGACTTGTGTCAAATGAATAAATACACACACAAAAAAAGACTTCACAACCAGTTAAAATAATAGAAAAAGTGGCTCAGAAAACAAAGATAGTTCCTAGAACAGCTCTAGCATCATTTGTTTACAGATGCCACATAGTTCAATATTTTGTGTCTAATGCATTAAAATTCTGATTTTTTAAAGATGTACTTGAGGACTGTAATACAGTAATACATAATGTATACTGTATATAGAAATATTAAACATCTTGGAATGGTCATGTTAAAAAAAATCAAGTAATGTTCACAAAATGATTTCAATATAACAACTGATAAATACAACTTCAATTCTAAAGTCAAAATAGGACATACACAAAGCTTTATGAACTTCAACAGTATTGAAGAACATACCAAAGGTTTTGGAATGTGGAGATTCTTGATTTGAAGCTTCATGTGGTAAAAACAACCAAAAGGCAAAAAAATCCCAGTTGAAATAATAATCAGCAGCATGGCCACAATGCACACCACTAGCACAAAGTTTCTAGTAGAATCTATAAGAACATATAGACACATTAAAGGGATAGTTCACCCAAAAATTAAAATTCTGTTATTAATTACTCACCCTCATGTCGTTCCAAACCCGTAAGACCTCCGTTCATCTTTGGAACACAAATTAAGATATTTTTGATGGAATCTGAGAGCTCTCAGACCCTCCCATAGACAGCAAGGGTCCTTACACAATCATTATTCACAAAGATTATTGACAAAATAGTCCATATGACATCGGTCTGTCAACTGTAATTTTACGAAGGCACGAGAATACTTTTTGCGCAAAGACAACAAAAATAACGATTTTATTCCACATTTTCATCTCTACTGTTTCTCTTGTGGATGTGCGTTCACGACAGTACATGGCGCAAGCGCTGATCCAGATCCAGCGTGATGACGTTTAACACACGGCGTGATGACGTTGAACACAAGGCATGTGTTCAACGCCATCACGCTGGATCTGGATCAGCGCTTGTGCCACCACGTGCTTTCTTTGCACAAAATGTATTCTCGTGGCTTCGTAAAATTACAGTTGACAGACTGATGTCACATGGACTGCTTTGTCGATCATCTTGGTACTTTTCTGGACCTTGATCGTGTAAGGACCCTTGCTGTCTATGGGAGGGTCTGAAAGTTCTCAGATTCCATCAAAAATATCTTAATTTGGGTTCAGAAGATAAACAGAGGTCTTACGGGTTTGGAACGACATGAGGGTGAGTAATTAATGACAAAAGTTTCATTTTTGGATGAACTATCCCTTTAACATACAAACAATACCGTTGTAACAGTAGAGTTGCAGTGCTTTTGATGTAAAGTCATGCTCACCAAGGCTGCATTTAATTGATCAGAAATACAGTAAAACAGTAATATTGTAAAAAATATTACATTTTAAAATAACTGTCATCTATTTTAAAATGTAATTTATTCCTGTGATGCAAAGCTGAAGTTTCAGCATCATTACGCCAGTCTTCAGTGTCACATGGTCCTTCACAATCAGAATTCATAATATGTAGATTTGCTGCTCAAGAAACATTTCTTAGAAATTGTGCTGCTTTTTTAGTTTTGTGGAAATTATAATATATTTTCTTCAGGATTCTTTGATGAATAGAAATCTCAAAAGAGCATTAACTGTATTTGAAATAGAAATCTAATGTATCATTATACATTTTACTCTCACTTTTGATCAATTTAATGCATCCTTGCTGAATAAAAGTATTAATCTCTCTCTCTCTCTACAGATATACACACTCTGAAGAGTATAGAAATAAAAATAAATCCATTACCTAATAGAAATACACATTTGGTGGTGTTGAAGTTGCTGTTCTTTAAGACTTGCTGATGACTGGCAGAAACATTAACACAGTAGTTCTTGCCAGATGGCACATCATAGAAAATGTAGGGAGATTCTGAGGTTGATATCAGTGCTACAAACTACAAAAAAAAAAAAAAAATTCAAATAAACATAAATAATCAATCGGTGATTGTACAGTACATGACAAAAATATTATGTGTTTACCTTTGATTCCTCTGCAGGACTGCTCTCAAAAAGGTACAGCAGGTATTCCAGTGGTTTGATCTCTGGTTTTAATTCCAGCCAATGACTAAAATAAATTTTAATGGACTTTTGTTCAGTTGAGATTTTTACATCTGGGGAACTCAGACGTGCTATAGAATAATCCAGCAGAGAGTCAAACATAACCATTTCATGACCAAAACAATTTATGACATTAATTCTGAAAGTATTATATTAAATATATTTGAGCTTACTGTCTCCATATAGCTGGAAAGACTTTGATGTAGTTGTCCAGTTGGAGTTCGTCCCTTTAAATGTTGTCTTGACCCTCACAAAATAATTCCAGTGAAGCTCATTATGTTGCCCATCAAAGGTCAGTTCGCATTTCAGTAAGGCTGTGTGAGTGCAGTGTAGAGAGCGATTCCACTTTCCTCCAGACCTACCCGAAAAATTTCATGAGCATCATGAGTACAATAAACTATTTTTAAAAATCTATTTGACAAGTTTTTTTTTTTTTTTTCAAGAATGTCTGTATGTACATTTTTTGTGCAGTTATAAACTCCAAGGTATATCTGGTGTCAGGAGGATTTCCTTCTCCAGGAAGCCATTCAACTGTAGCCTTAAAATCCAATAATCCCACAGTCAGATTCTTTGGAGGAGAAAGAATTGCTAAAAATAGATAAAATTAATTACAAAACAAACAAATTAAATGCCAAAATACACAAGCCAACACATCTTGACAATAACAGGGTGTGTGCATGCAAAAAACAAAACAAAAAAACAGTATTTATATATTTGCATTTTGAGATTAAGAAGGAAGGTTACCATTTGCATTACATATCTGCTCTACATCTAAGCAACTTTCAAATCCCAGTTCAGATGCAGAAAAATTGTACACTACCTTTAGATGGCGTCAGACATATTTGAAGCAATGTGAACATACAGGCTAGGAAGCGGGTCATTGTGTCATTAAATCATGTCAAACCTTTAAAAAAGGCTTGAAGTTTATCCTTAATCACCCCTGCAAAAACATTATGCAGTTCAAAGATATAATTACAACAGATCACAGATAATACTTAACATGAGGTTTGGAGAATAAAAAATAGATGAATAAAAACAGTGTTACATAAATAGAAATATGCAAAATAGCATAATTAGTCTGATGCAAACAATATTTGACTTAAAGGGCCAGAACAAGTATACAATTATAATATTAGAATCATTACAATACTAAAAGGAGAAATAAATTAAAATAAAATCAGTATGTGTTCAGTAGCCTCAGTTACTAATTATGAACAATTGAAGTCATACTCACCACACTGGAGTCATCTCTGTTTATATAAATAAAACACCAGTCCAGAAGACAGCAGATCCATCTTACATACCAGCAGCATACTGAGATGGGTTTAAACAAATAATCAAGCCAAATACGACTGCTATCAGAGCATCACTTATTCACTACGGAGAATGTCTTGAGGGTGCGTCAAGCAATACTTCCAAGCAATCTTAAAAAGACTAAGAAAAACAAACATTTATCTATTTAAACATTATACATTACACAGAATGAGAGAACAACTATCTGCAGGTTTGCACTGACAACATATCAAATAAGTCCAGACTTCTTTACTTATCTAAAGGTATATTTGGGACTTAAGCCCTTCCCCTGTTACCTGGAACATGAAAACAGGTTGTTCCAGTCTCCAGGATGGAATCTCGTCTGTCGTCCTCATCAAGCTCCACCCAGCATGCACCTGTTACAAGCACAATAACCGATAAAGTTAATTATGTTGTTTTGAACATCTTGAAAATAGTAAGCAGAAGCTTCATGATATGAGTGAACAATGTTATTATTAATAGCCTATTTATATATATATTTTTTCAAATAAATATTGGTTGAACAAGCTCATTTAAGTGTCTTGCAAGTGACCTAACTGCAATTGCAATAAATAAATAAATAAACATAGGAACTTTTCATGATTAATTATTTCTGTTTAGTGTATATACATGTAAATACATGCTATAGCATAATTTTGTTTTGTTTTGTTTTTGTATTATAGTGTGTGACTACTCATGTTCCTCCAACATTCTGTGTTTTATCTTCTTCTCCAGAATTTTCTGCAATTACATAAGCAATATCACTCTAAATGTCTTAACATCAGGCTTAAGTACATTTACTTAAGATCATGTACTTAACATCAAGCCATAGGCATGAGTATAGCAGGCATGTATTTGCATACTAAATTGTGGTTGGTTTCTTTCTTTCATCTATTCAGAATCAGAATCAGAATTTAATCATCTACAGCCTTACCTCCATCAGTATCATACCATGTTCGTTCATTTGGCCAGAGGAGAACCGTTCATTTTATTTGTCACTTCACCTGAAGTTTTTTCTTTCTCCATTTCTGTCATCTGATAGAGTTTGGGTTTCTTGCCATTGTTGCCTTTAGCTTGCTTAGTTAAGGCCTAAAAGACACTTAATATTCAGTAATATTGTCAAAATGACTGGACAGACACCATCGAATGAAAACAAACTGAATTAAGCTGGATGATGACACTATTGTCTTCTGTAGAGCTGTTTTAGAGCTGAATCACATCTTACAACATCGATACTGTTTACCAACTGAACTGAATCAAAATTGAGCTGACTTGAGCTGAATAACAATATTACTGCCTTCTGCAAAGCTGCTTATAGCTGAAGTGAACTTCTTTCAAAATTTAAATAACTTTATACTGTTATTGAACTGAACTGAGCCAACACTGTACTGACTTAGGCTAAATAATTACACAACTGTTTTTTAGAGCTGCTTTAAAGCAGAATCTTAATTATCTCCATAAGTGAGTTTGGTAACACTTTATTTTAAGGTGTCCTTGTTACACGTTACATGTACTTACTACTATAATAACAATTAATTATGCATAATTACATGCAAGTAACCCTAAGCCAAACCATAATCCTAACCCTAACCATATAGTAAGTACATGTACTTAATATTACTCAGTACTATATAATTACACTGTAATAAGGACACCTTAAAATAAAGTGTAACCGTGAGTTTCCGTAACTGATTTTGCTATTTTTTACTGTGAAGCTGCTTTGAATCAATCTGGACTTGACTACAGCCATCTTTACAAGCTGAGACACAAGACTATTGGGGATGAAGTGAAAGGGAATGGAAACATGAAATGTGACTTGCAGTCAAGATTTTCTTCCTAAATCATATTTTGTTGGGACTATATACAGTTCCCTTTAGGAATATCTGTTGGGAATACAGTATCCTTCGGCAGACGGTTTGTGTTCTGCCGCGTGCTTTTTCGTTGTCTTGTTTTGTTGCAGGTAGCTCATTTTTCGGCTGCGTGCGTTCTTATGTTTTGTCTTGTGCTGTTTGCACGCAGCTTGTGTTTTTCACTGGCTGCGTGCTTTCACGTTGGTCATGTTTTGTGTGAGCACGCGGCTTGTAAGTCTTCTCATTAGCTGCTATGTTTGTGTCCTGTTTTGCACATGGCTAGTGATTTGTTTTGCTGGCCATGTGCTTGTGTTTTTGTTTTATGTGAGCACATGGCTTGTCTTGTTTGGTTCTATGTGCCATGCTCTCCTGTCTATTGTCTTGACCCCACCCTCCTTGTTACCTGATTATTGGTTCTTTTGCCCCCACCTGTGTTTTCCTCGTTACCCTCCTCATTTGCTCCCTGTTTAATCTCCTTGTGTTTGCAGTCTTGGGCCAGTTCTTCATCGGATGTTGAGTGTGTGCCTTGTGTCCTGCCTTGCCAGTTGATTTTCCCCTACGGGGTAGTTTTTTTGTTTGTTTGTTTGTTTTGTTTTATTTTATCATTAATAAAGAAGTGCCTTCTTCCTGCATATTGAGTCCTCACTCCATCCCTTCACCCGCAGCTGACATTTTCATGACACTCAGTTTACAAAATTCCTCACAAAAACATCTAATAACAGAGTTTGTATATCATACCATTCAGCTGTAAGACACTTGAGAAAACTGGCAGAACACATCCATTTGCTAACTGCTTTATTTACAGCAGCTTTTTATAATGATATCAAGATCTGACCTCAGAAGCCAAAAGTGTCTACAATACTTCTGACCCTGGGCTACAGTCGTGGCATTTGAAAAGTAGCAAAAATAAATGATGAGGGCATGGTAACAGTTTTCAAGACAGTTTGAATGTGTCCTTCATATAACAAAAATTAAAAAGTTGAAATCTGTCAGTTTTAATAAAAATCAACCCCAGTACATAAAAGACAAATCACCCAAAAACAGTCTTATTAATCACATGGCATACACACTGCTGCTAAATTTCATTTGTCACTTCACCTTAGTGCTTAATCTTGTTCAGTATAAACGGTTTAGTAATTTAAGGGAGTGGCAACTGCATTTTACAAATGAATTTAATGACAAATTACATACTGTTTGTACAGAACTAAACTGAACTGTTAGTGGTTAAAGACGTATTTAAACGTGCATCAGAAATGTGCCTCTCTTCTGTCTGTGCAGTGCAAGAAAATCACAGATAAAGAGGAACGAGCCTTGCTCATTCGCACATTATGACGCAATTCTGTCGCTCTCCACAGTTGCGCTCAACAATAGAAATCAGACCAAAATATCACAGCCCGGATTTGCCCAATTTATTAAGTTCACTTACAGTCCTTGATGTGAACAGGGTTTAAGTTGTGTTAATTTAGGGGATTCTCTTCCTGCATTTACATGTGATTCTCACTCCTCAAACTTCGCAGTGTGAACATGGCCGATATAAAGCAGGCCTGACTCATACCTGCATTCCTGTGACCCAGTGGCTGTTGTGCTTCATAAGGACTGCTCCTGTAATATCTCATGCATAATTCATCCTTATACAGTTCACACTGTCACTCTGTTTCCTTCCATTGTCATACTTGCCATTATACCAGAGTCCGACCCCCAAAGAGTCTTCAAGTTTAGCTTAACAAGAAGAGAAGAGGTGTTTTGTTTGAATGAGGGGATGATACTTGATAAACTGTGCATCTCTTTGCCAGTCTTCAATATGTTTTGCTTGACATTGACTTAGGAGTGAACTATTATTTGGAGTTTGCAACAAAAAATAGATATTTAAATAGAGAAGTCAAAGAAAGTTGAAACTACATATTCATTTGTGTGGTCTCCTCCAACAGTTCTTCTTAAGTAAGATAATCTTTGACTATTTACCTCAGGTTACTTTGGGGCCAATATAAGACCAAACAGCAAAATCCTTGATACAGGGTGGAACCAACATAGAGGGCACATTCCTGGTCTTTTTTTCAGACCTCATTCCTCCTTGCCATGAACTGCATGATTGTACAGTATGGCAAACAGGGCTTTGGTTAGCTTGTCTGTTCTGTCCGTAGTCTGTGGTGGACCAGTGTCTTTGAGCAGACGTGAAGGTGGTTTCTGAAGTCCCCAGTCTTGAGCGGTGCCTCTTTTGAGTTAGGTTTCGTATCTAACCAACATTGACCCCAAGACCGACCTGTAACTTGTCCGCTCTGTGGTTGACAAAGGCACCCATGATCAGTGTGGCAGGAAGGGGGTAAAGCTGCTTTTCCAGAACCCCACCAATGATACAGCGGCTGTCCAACATTCCTAAAAAACATCAAAATGATTGAAAGAAATTATGAGTTAAATATTAATCCTAAATTTAATATCATTCTGTTCCACACATTAGGCATTTAAAAAAAACTACTAACTCAACAATGGATGAAAGTGTTTTTTAAAGAAATAAATGGCCAGATTTACTAAACAGGACAAATTAGCATTAGAGCGCAATTCAATAAAAGCGCCGATGGGAGGAGAAAATTCTGCATGTGATTTACTGATAATGTGCACATTAAAGAACACAGATGGAGCCAGATCATTTCCATAATGACCAGCGCTATCTACCAAGAGCAGCGCAAATTACCGCCTGCTTTAATGCTGTTTTTGGGCATTAAATAATGGTGCAAATACCAGTAATTTCACGAGTGCAAACGTTAGTAAATCGCGTTGAGTGATTTAATACTCTCCTCCCATAAATTTTGCGTTTGAAAGGGAAACAAATGCATATTCAATAAGGTCAAGTGCAAAAATAACTGTGTTCACGCCTTTTCAGCAGTAATTCTTCACTGCACGTCTTTAGTAAATCCTGACAGTACTAGTTTAACACCAAAAGACGGTTTGTGCTGGCGCAGGCTGTTAATAAATCTGACCCTAATACTCTTATTCAGCAAGGAAGCATTAAATTGCACAAAAGTGACAGTGAAGGCTTTTATAATGTTACAAAATATTTTATTTCAAATATTTTTTTTAATTTTTTTTTAAACTTTTTTCAACATAAAGAATCATGTAAATAAAATGTATCAGTTTTCACAAAAATATAAAGCAGCTGTTTTCAACACTGATAATAATAAGAAATGTTTCTTGAGCAGCAAATCAGCATATTAGAGTGATTTCTGAAGGATCATGTGACACTGAAGACAGGAGTAATGATGCTGAAAATTGAGTTTTGCCATTGTAAAAAGAAAGCCTTTTTTGTTGTATACTGTTTGCATTGAGTTTTTATTCAAACTGTGCAGCCTTAATTATGAGACTTCTTTCAAAAGCACTAAAAAAATCTTACTGACCCCCAGATTTTTTAACAGTAGTGTATAGAATAATTTACCTTTCCTCACTTGTTTAACTCATTTACAAATGAGTGACAAAAACGGTGCCAATCCACTCAGATTTCACAGACTTGGGGATCCTAGAAAAACAGACTGTACTATTGAGTAACAATCTCATGGTAAGTCTATTTTAAAGTTGAATTATTATTGCCAGGCCAAGATAAAGCCTGCAAACTTTTTTCATTTTCTGTGCTGATTTTAGAGGAAAAAATTGTGTCATTCTGTGGATTTAAACAAGGTCAATGATGCTAAATGGAGCTGAGTGTAGTAAACACTGACACAGCTCAGAGCAGAATGCAAACTAGACAGGTGTTTTAAAAATGTACATGCAAAGGGTGGAAGATGTAAAGAAATTTGTTAATAAAATGCCTGCCATTTTAAGACAAGTAATGTGTCTATGTACATTCTAATGGGATGTTTACTTCATGAACGCTACTGTTACAGTCTAGAATGGGATGGTAACACAAACGAGGTAACACAATATAAATATTTTATTCTGTATGTCATGTCCGGGGCTCCATAGAATCAATCAAAAAACAGTGAAAACTGATATCAAAAAAGATTTCTCAGTTCCAGTGTTGGAGTAGTTACTGCAATTTGTGATACATTGCACAATGAGTATATCTGCCTTCCTTACCTTTGAAGACCATTTTAGCTTCAGGAAGTTCCATCTGGTAACCAAAAGAAAAGGTTGTTTCCTGGGTCCTAGTGCTCGCCTCAAACTCCACTCCAACCTGAATCTGTGGAGATGAATTACAGACTCCAGCATTACAAAACTACTACTGTGAAACATCATATCCTTTAACACCACCATACCTGCTTATTTGCCCTGTGGTAGTAGCTGGCATGTGCACCTCCTTTACCAGCATTCAGTGTTGCAACCCAGTTTGGCCCTAGGACAGAAAAGATAGGATATTTGAGTTTCAAGTGCCTTTGAGAACCAGAAGAACATTGTACATACAAATAGGATGAGTTACACTGAAGACATAACTGTTTAGGACGACTTATACTGGTGTATAACAAACAAATGACCGCTCTAACCTGAGTACTGGCCTGCCAGAGTGAGTATGCCCCCTTCTTCTGCACGACCTCGATGGTATACCAGCTCTCCCCCCAGAACCAGCTGCGGGGATACGCTTTGGAGAAAGTGTGCAACCATGATAACTGTCACAAAGAAAAACAAATGCACAAACAGATCACAACATTATAGGTGCAGTAAGTGATATTGACAGCTAGCAGTTGAAATACATTTCAAATTCAAAATATTGGAAAGCGTTGTTTCTCCCGCCCCATCCTACTTAGACTTAATGCTCACATGGGTTGCCAGATTGAGGACACGCAACAGGAATGAGCGCAACTTACACTTTAAAGGATTAGTTCACTTCCGGAATACAAATTCCCTGATAATTTACTCACCCCCATGTCATCCAAGATGTTCATGTCTTTCTTTCTTCAGTTGAAAAGAAATTAAGGTTTTTGAGGAAAACATTCCAGGACTTTTCTCCATATAAATGTACTTCAATAGTGGCCAACGGGTTGAAAGTCCAAATTTCAGATTCAGTGCAGCCTCAATGGGCTCTACATGATCCCATCCGAGGAATAAGGGTCTTATCTAGTGAAACGATGTGTCATTTTCTAAAAAAACAAAACAACAACAACAAAAAAAAACCTTTATATACTTTTAAAACACAAATGTCTGCAATTTGGACCTTCAACCCATTGATCCCCACTGAAGTCCACTATATGGAGAAAAATCCTGGAATGTTTTTCTCAAAAACTTTAATTTCTTTTCAACTGAAGAAAGACATGAACATCTTGGATGTTCTGGAAGTGAACTAATCCTTTAAGTTGATTTATCCGTGTTTTAATATGCCTCTGGTTATAGAGCTTTTTAGATGGATGGCAAGGCTTTTTATGTCGAGCAGAATCTGCGATCTCTGACCCAGTTCATTTGTTGGCTTCCATGGCTGCGATACGCTGTGTTTTCCAACTGCCAACTGGCAACCCGGGTTTTAAAATACTATTGGTTAAATTGGAAGTGGGCAGAATCACATGGACCAAAACTAAAACAGACATTCCTACACAGAACACTAGGGATGGGCGATACCTCTTATTTTATTTTCGATCTGATACCGATATTTTCAAGCCCAGTATCGTCAATATTGATACCTCTAAACTAAACTGATCTTTTAAATTATTAAAAGAATATAATCAGTAATTATACTCATAGATTTTAAAGCCATGTTGTTGTTTTTTTCATAGGCCTTTTTTTTTTGTTTACACTGTCAGAAATAAAATATACTAAAATTGTATTTTAGCCCTTTACTGGGGCAGTAACCTCAAAGGTGCAACTATACCCCTAAAAGGGAGCATATTAGTACCATACAAGTATGCATGTTTTAAGGGTAGATAAGGTGTACCTTTGAGGGTACCTCATGAAAAAGAAACATGGTGTTACATAAGTACTAAAATGTATTATTATTATTATTACCATGGTAAATTTGTGGTTACTGCAGTTTTACTACATATACTGTGGTAAACTGTGGTTACTGTAATAAAACCATGGTTAATTCTTGTAAAAGGCTGCCAGGCTGTTGTACCCCTAAAGGTGAAACTTTAGCATATTTTTTTCTGACAGATTTATTAACAGCAATTACAGAACTTAACACAATCCATCTGAACTTTTAACAACCAGTTTAAATAAATTTACTTTCACAAACTAACCTATTTAAAATAAATATTACATAAATAAACCAAGTTTGGGGTCGGTAAGATTTTGTAATATTTTTTAAATAAGCCTCATGCTCACCAAGGCTGCACTTATTTGAACAAAAACATAGTAAAAACAGCAATATTGTGAAATACAATCATTAAAATAACTATTTTCTATTTTAATATATTTTAAAATGTAATTTTAAATCCATCTGGGATCAAAGCTGAATTTTCAGCATCATTACTCCAGTCTTCAGTGTTACATGATCCTTCAGAATAATTCTAATATCATTTGCTGCTCAAGAAACATTTCTGATTATTATTGCTGCTTCATATTTGTGTGGAAACCATGATGCATTTTTCTGAATTAATTTTATACATAGTAACAATGATATGTAATGTAATGTAATAATGTGGCAATGATTTCTTAAGATCTACTTCTGCTTCTGATGCTTTTGGGAAACAAACACTGTGACTGAGCCATGCGTCAGCAGCAAACGCTGTCTGTGATTGATTAATTTTGCCTTTCAGCATTTGCGTGTGTTCCAATGAACAGGAGAAATAGCTCTAACACAATTAGACTAACACTTAGAAGCTTATTTTATGCACCGAATTTCTTGATAAATAAAATTAGTGGTTAAAAAAATGCACTTTCGAATCTATATTTTTATGTGAAGATCGATCCTTTCGATACAACATCAGTATCGAAAGTATTGATACTTTATGATCGATCTGCCCATCCCTACAGAACACACATTACAAAGTAGAATAACTCCAGAGAAACAAGTACATGAACTCAGCATATTTCTCTGGCTTCTGCTAACATCCCATTTACAGACTCACACATCATGTATTTTTCTTTATCACTGTCCCATACTCCCGATAATAACAGAAAAATAAATTTAAAAATACAGTACAAAGACTAGAGAAATGTAATCGCGATTGACGGGTGGGAGCCCACTTAAAAGGGCATATTAAGACTCCTTTAACAGAAGCAGGCTGACTTATGGAATTTAAAATTAATGCAATGCCTTTCAAGAAGCTTTGAAAATGATAATTTAAAGCCTGTAACAATTTTCCTTAATGGGCAAACAGAACAATTAATGAAAATGACATACAAAGGCAACCAAAGAAAAACCTGTTCTGCCTGGAAGGCATTGCTTTGTTGTAATTAATGCACATTCCTGTGACATCTATACATCAGTATGTCTTCTGTTTTAATGAGGGACTCACACGATCATACCTGATTCCCTCAGAATGTCAGGGTTGGCCATAGTAACCGCTGCTGTGAAGTCACTACCTCTATACTCCGTCTCAAACTGCCATGTGACAAACTGTGCCTGTTGAGTCTATTAAAGAATAAGCAGTCAGTCCACACTGTGTTCAAAAGTATTTAATTAAACTAGTGCAATATTGCATACCACTGCTACATACCTGAAATACTGCTTTAGCTCTTATTTTCTCACTCAAATGGAACAAAGAGTGTGCATTTAAGCTGGCAGAGGAGTCCAGTTCCCCAATAAGCATTGGTGAACCCTTTATACACAGAACATCACTGGATTGTCATCACATTAATTCATCACATTAAACCTATCTAATCTATGCTCAATTAAAACACACTTCAATTAAATGTCCATTAAGTGAACATTATTATTTAAGTTTGTTGATTACTGCTCATGAAGGTTTGTTTGCTTGCATTGCTTTTGAAATATGTTCCATGAAACCTAGTAGCTTGTATTGCAGGTTTTTAGTATTCAATCATTGCGTAACATGCAGTAGGAGTCATAAGCTATAAATAACTGATGAATATGATTGGGATTATATTAAATAAGTTACCTAACTCTAATTCTTTACAATTTGGTAAGAAAAGCCTCCGACATCAAGTTATCCAGTAATGTCAACATCAACATGTCTACATGAAATATAGGCATGTTTCCAGAACAACATCCTTTGTTACTTCAAAAACAACATTCCTGTTGAACAATCATACTGACAATTTTTTTTTTTTTCAATTTATTAATTTATTAGTTTGATATGTATACTGTCATATGCTTTTATTCTCTACCATTCAAATGTTTGGGTCAGTACTTTATTTATTTCTTTTTTTTGCAGAAGTTATTACTTTCATTCACAAAAGGCATTAAGAAAGACTCCTATTTAAAATAAATGCTGTTCTTTTAAACTTTTTTATTCATCAGAGAATCCTGAAAAAGTTACATTAGAGCTGTTAACTGAAAATAAGAAATATTTCTTGAACACCAAATCAGCATATTAGAATGATTTCTGAAGAATCACGTGACACTGAAGACTGGAGTATTGATACTGAAAATTCAGCTTTGCCATCACAGGAATAAATTTCTTTTGAAAATATTGAAATATAAAACAGCTATTTTAAATTGTAATAATAATTCCCCTTTTTGACCATTTTTACTGTTTTTTTTCATTAAATAAATAAAGCTTTGGTGAGCATAAAAGACTAATTTCAAAAACTTTAAAAAAAATCTTACTGACCCCAAATGTTTGAATGGCAGGACATATTTGTTTTTGTTTTTTTGTATAAGCATAAAGTTAAAATAAAGTTTATTATCATTCTTACTGTGCTCCTAATTCAAAACAAACCAACAGCTAATTTTCCTGGCACTTTGTCCTGATTCCAAACTAAATCTATACCAAAAGTGCTAAATTTGTGTGACAGCAGCAGTATAACCAAGTGAAACTGTCATGCAGAAGAATAACAGAATAACTATCTACGCCTCCACCCAAATGTACTGTAGCATACTTCTTGGCAACAGATTTTGATAAGAATGTTGTTGAAGGCCCTTAACCCCTGCCCTAATGCTACAGAAATCCACTTGAACTGGAACAAATGCAAGAATCTATCAGATTCTTACCGTCTCTTTGCTGTCAGTGTCTGATTGTAGGTGTTCAGCATGAAAGCGATAACTGGACGGAGCAACAGCACTGAGGTGAAATACGTGACTGACCTGAGGTGAGAATTAAACCACAAAAACATCCATTAGTCCTTTGCCAAATAGTGATAAATTTAACTTAAAATAAGTGAAACTGTCCTAAACACTGAACCATAAGTATGAACAAACCTTGAAAAAACTGCTGAGGGTCTTATTTATCACCAGTTTCACTCCTTCAATCTGCTGTGGAAATACATCTAGATACACAACCAATTAAATAACATCTAACAGACCATCACTTTTCAAGATGTCTCATTTAAATGAGCATATTTTAATGCAATTTATGAAAATGCATACAAAATCAACAGAGACCTTTACAGTTGCGGTGCAGACCATCAAAGCTCCCTGGGTTAGGCAGCCGTCCATCTCTCCTATCCCACCGTGACAAGGGTCTATCTTGGGGAAAAGGGGAGTTTTGGCGCCCTGGGCGGGTTGACAAGGCCAGCACACTGCCCATGGGAACCCACAAGCCAAATGAGAGGACCTTCTGATCTGTGAGAGACAACAGCAATTTGACATGCCCATGTAATAATAATAATAATAATAATAATAATACAACACTGGATCATGCATCCTTAAATAATTAAGAAATTACAATATTGGCTATATGATGCAGATTTCCCACTAAGGGTATACAAGAAAAGAAATCAAATAATGGGGGGAAAGTATACAATTTGAAACTCTGCTAGTACACAAACCAACAATGATGTTAATGAATAATCTGCACATTTATTACTGAATTTGAGCGCGTTATCAGGGATTAATAATTGCATCTGAACGATATGCATTTGGGAATATTATGCTAGGCTTTAAAAGTCTATCTACTTACGCTGAATAAATGTGGGCTGTGCAATTACAGTATGCAAAAATTATATCCTGAAATCATACTAAAATGCAAGCTTTATGCATGCAGTGACCGCTGGAAGAGAGTAAGGTGAAAGCATGCTGAGGGATGTAATGATAACTCAAGTACAGACTCTAGCGGCGGAAGCAGCTGATCAGTGCAGTCATTTAAAGAAGAGCAGCTCTCAAACAGTTCCGTGCAGAAACACACTGCTGTTCATTCGCACACCGATGAAAACACGAGTAAAACCTATCCGGACGTTGTATTATTAGCATATGATATTTTTCTGATATGATACAAGTTCGCGTCTTTTAATAACAAACTTCATCTTAAATAACAGGTTGTGACTAGTGACGAGAGGTCTGAATCATTTTCGCGACTCGGTTCTTTTGAACTGTTCGTTTTAATGAGTCATTCAGCTTGACATCTCACGTTCCAATAAAACCATCTGTAGGCTTATATTGCAGTTTATAACCTGTGTTTATAAAACTGTCATACAATTTAATATGCAAACATATTAGGTTTTATGCTTTTTGTTCGGTCCAAACGCTCTTTTTTACTATAAGCTCACTCATCGAGACGGTTCTCGGTTCAATGATTCTGTGAGATCCACTAAAAAGATCCGACTCTTTGGGAATCGGACATAGCTAGAGTCAACATGGCAGGCGAAGCCATTAGGAAGGCAGTTTCTGAAATACCGCTTTTAAAAACAAATTCAGGACCAAGAGACAAAGAACTATGGGTACAGAGACTTCGAGAAGAATATGTAGCTCTCATAAAGGTGAGTTGTAGCAAAAGTGTTAGGGAGGTACTATATGTTAGCTGTATGAATGAATAACCATACGTGTCATTCTAAGTTAAACGTGTTTACAGTACATCTGTATTGTTTATTATTAACAGTTTGCGTACAGACTACATATGAAGTTAATATAACAAAATATGTGCGCTTCTTAAAGCAATGGTGTTGTTTTGCAGTATGTTGAAAATAACAAAGCAGCTGACAATGATTGGTTCCGTCTAGAGTCCAACAAAGAGGGCACAAGGTCAGTTTTTTTATTGCTAATTCTTCTTTTTATGAGTAATAATATTTTTATTAATGCCTTAGAGTTTTATAAATGCGTCTTTTCTGTGTAGGTGGTTTGGAAAATGCTGGTATATTCACGAGCTTCTCAAATATGAATTTGACATGGAATTTGATGTAAGATATTCTGAATTCAATTATATAACATTTTATGTTTTGTTCAAGTCCAGAGTAATTATCTTTATCCTAATGTCCAGATTCCAGTTACATATCCTGCCACAGCACCTGAAGTTGCCATTCCTGAGTTAGATGGGAAGACAGCGAAGATGTACAGGTTTGCGCCATATGTTTATAGTTTTGAATTTTTCATCACAATTTAATGTTTTGTTATTATTTATTTATTTATTTATTTATTTATTTATAATGCACCTAAATTGTTCAAAAATCGTCACAGAGGAGGAAAAATCTGCCTGACAGATCACTTCAAGCCACTGTGGGCAAGGAATGTCCCAAAGTTTGGTCTGGCTCATCTAATGGCTTTGGGAGTAAGTTATGTTACATGTCTAAACACATTTTATTTGTGTCATTCATTTGCTAAAATTGTTGCTTTGATGTTATTGCATTTCATAATAATAACTAATCTTTGTTCTTTCCTAAGCTTGGACCATGGCTTGCAGTTGAGATTCCAGACCTCATTGCAAAAGGCATAATTCAACATAAAAACCAGTAAAACAGCTGAAAACAATAGCAGCCTTTGCATTTCACTGTGTCTTACTGATGCAAACACAAATGAGTTTTAACAACAGTGGCTTGCTTTCCCTGTGGTTTCAAAGTTTTGTTTGCAACCTCACAGAAACTGTGTACTTCATATTCATATTTGTACATAGGTCTGTTTTTTTTAACTGTAGATCATGGTGGTTCAGTATTGGCAAGGTTTATAATACCTGTCCAATGGAATATGTATGTTTATCATCAGTAAAGCTTGGTACATAAACGTGGGACTGTTTTAATTGTATGAATTGGGTAAACCTCATGAGGATTTAAAATTAGAAGTGGAAAGTTTCCATTTCTCAGCTGGAAATGTTTCTTTGTTAAGAGCTTTTCTTATTATGTATTATAAGAAAAAAAAACATTTAAAATTTAATTGTGAAATAGGTTTCATAGGTTTCCTTATTTGTAAATTTATAAATCTCAGTGACAGAAAGTTACTGGGCTTCAGTGCAATTGCTCCAGGGTGTTAATTAAGGCAAGAATTTGTGATTTCTATAATTAATAATTTCCATAACTCTATAATTAAATGTTATGTAATGTATCTGTACTTCATTTTTTAAACAACAATTGCAGATATTCTATAGGCATTTAAAAGTATAAAAATACATATATATTAAAATATATTATTTGCACAGTCAAACAGATTGGTGGCAAGAATCTGGTCACTCCATCTTCTAAGCTGAATGCTGGAATATATTATGAAATCAAATCTGTTTTGTTCTTGATGTGAACAGGACGAAATCTTAATAATTAATAGTTACTGACAGAAAAGCAGCTTTTTAAAAAGTAGGTTATCATTATGCTATTATGAAATATACCTGTATGCCTATAAAAAGCAACTAGACATATCAAACATTCTTAGAGGTTTTGCAAATGAAATCCTCATTACTTTTGCATATGTAATAAGATCAGGAATAGCTCTCTTCATATACACCGAGTACTTGAATCGACTATGGTGACAGGCTCTTTTTATTGTCTGCAATACTGAATGTTTAAAACATACCTGATTGTTTAGAAAAAAAATCCTAGATCATTCACAGTCATATGTGATCACATACATTTCCATTTTAAATATAACATCAAATATGGTGGCACATATCAGCAGGAAAAAGAATTTGTCAGCATAAATGTCAAAGATAATTGTGTCACTGAGAACTATGAGGAAAGTAAACAATCTTGTATACACACATAAAGTAGCTTTCAATTCAACTTCAAGCATCATGCATTGACGCATGTCAACAAACCAGTCCAAAAACCTGAAGAGCCTTCTGAATGATGCATCTGTCATGATTTCCTGATAAGTTTCTTAACCCTAACGACTGCACACATGTTTGGTCAGGAGAGCGCAGATAGTCTCTCCACACCCCCAGCATGACTGTATAGTATGAGCAGGCCCCAGTTTCAACTTGCACACTGTACAATTACCTGAGGTGTTCAAATTTGATGGCCCCTTTTTGTTTTGAGCAATGAGCTGTTTGAGTTCATTTAAGATAGTCGAGTTGGGTGCAAGAGCAATATCTGTGACCTCGATACGCTGTGGGTCATAGATGCAGTCCTCTTCTAGACCGCTAGGCACAGCTTTCATGCCACAATTAGGAGGCACCCAGGCAGTGTCATAGCCTTGACTATGCCAGGTCCTCTGTAGAGGATGGTTGTCCTTATCAATTCTTTTGACTTTGCCACAGTCGACGCTTAATTTAAGCACTACTCTGTCAGTAGGTGGGGATTTCAGAGGATAGCGCTCTGCTTTCTTCTGGTCACGGCTCACATAAACTCCAGGCCCCAGCATTCCATCCGCTGATTGTCTGAAGCCTGTTGTTATGATCAGACGAGCTGTTTGAACAGAGGTGCCGTGATACATGGTATAGAGTCTGCCTGATTTGGGTGCCTGGTTTGCCTGAAGATGACGATCTTCATCGTAGAATGCTTCCCAGCCATAGAAAGGGATGGATGCCATCCTGTTTTTTTTTTAGGTATCTCCTGTGGATTAAATGTAATAATAATAATAATAATAATATACACTATGTTTGGATCTGCTCAAACTTCATTCAGATTTGACATATTTTAGAATACTAGTCCTGTCATCAAAACCATGAAATACTACAAATGAAAGTAGGTAAAAAAAAAATGTATATTAGTGACTAAAATGTTAAACAAATTAAAATCTGTGTTTTAGCTTCTTTAAAGTAATCACCTACTAAAATAAACACCTACTCGGTCTAAAATGTAATTTTACTGTTCTAAAGAAACGAATTTTACTTTGGTAAGGAGAATTATTTCTAATTTCATTAATCATTTTATTAATCATCATTTCACTAATCAATTATGCCAAACATATCAACATTTTCAAAAATGAGACTTCAGTAAAGTTTTTATTTTTTTCCCCCCCAAATCTTTCACTGGTAAGTGCACTCTCAGTTCTATTGACTTTTGTTGTTTAGTTTAAGCTTTGAAGTTTGAACTGAATTATGTGTAAATATTAACAATACTCCAGAACTTCCGCTATATCGTTCGTGCAAAATGTCATTTTATCGACATATTGATTAAGATAGGCCTATATTATTCTAAAGGAAATCGTTATATTATTCTGAAGGAAACAAACGTACCTTAAAATACTTCTCGCAAGCGAACAAGAAATGACATGAAATCCCGCGTCTAAACTTTCTTTTTTTGGTTATACTTAGAAAGCCAACCTTTCACTTTCAATTTCTTCCTGGTGTGCTCATGGAGCAAAACAAATAGTTATGTGATAAACTAAAATACTATTTCTTAACTTAAGTAATCAAAGGATGTCAGAGAGTGTGGTTCAGCATGCATTTGTTTAATTATTTTAAGCGCTCACACTTTTTAAAGATAAAATAATATGATGTGTCAATCAAACAGTGTAACCGCGCCTTCTTTTGGTAGAATAGGCCTACATTTCATTGGAAAGAAGCACGCTTACGCATAAACGTGGTGAGCACCAGTAGTGTTGCCATGTCCGCTGATTATAAGCGACTTGTTGATTTTAAACATGTAGTCGTCAATCACTCATCATAGCAGTTTCCCAACTACCTCTTCTACACCAAAGATTAATTCCAATAAATGTAGATGTATTCACAATTCATGATTTAGTTGACCAATAGTTATAAATCTATGAAAACTAGAATATTTAAGTGTGACCATTCTAAATGTCCAGGAAACATGAAGTGTTGTCTCTTCGCACCCTCTCCAGATAATATAGTTATTTCAGTTAAACTCTATATTTCATGTTCATTTATTTCGGAAGAACCCATTAAATCAGATTTTATTTTAAATTCGATTTTTTATTTCATTTTGTTATGGCAACACACTTGATTTTCTAGTAAGATCTGGCAACACAGCCACTGCGTGCTAACATATGGGGGGAATTTGGAACGTTCAGTCCAAGAATATTTTAGTTCTAAAAGATGTTACATCTATTTTGAAAAATGTACACAGTGCTGCTGGTAGAGAATTTCTCGTCATGGTATCTTTATTGCATCGTTTTTTTTTTTTTTATCCCATCTTTCTTTTTACTGGACTGTTTTTATTACTGTCTCAGGACAAATTTGACTAAACTGTGAAGTGGCCATCGGGTGTTCTTGTTTAGTCGGTTGTTTTTCACTGTGCGGGGAACCAAACTTCACTGCTGCTGCACGCTAGCTAATGACACTGCACCTCTCTCTTTCTCAGTTACACTTTCTGACGTAAACCTGCTCCTAAAACCCCAAACCTCTGGTCTTCAAGTGCTGCTTTAGCTCCTGAACACAAGCTGTGGTAACGTTATTTTAATTAGGTCTCAAGCTGTATCGCGACAGATGTCAGAGCGTCATTCAGGCGTCTTGCGGTCTAATGTTAATGCCGCAGTGTGTGCTGCCAGGCTTTCTACGCTCAGTTCAAGCTCGATAGTCGAAGGGACGCTGTAACCCTCGGTCAGATGTATGGGAAGGTCCTGCTAATGTGACAGGTTGCTGGGTTGTTTACTTGAATTTTTCTGGAAATGTCCAAGACACGCGAGGTGCTACTTGTAGGGGAAGGCAACTTCTCTTTCTCGGCGGCTTTGAGCGAGAACGCAGGCGAAGATGTCGGGGTGACCGCCACTTGTTTTCAAAGCGAAAACCAAACCTTTAGACAGGAGGGAGCTGTCCTGAACATACAGCGACTCCGTGACAGAGGTCTGCCGTTATGTGATTCTTCATTTTGATAATGTTGTCTTGTGTGCATGTTTTTACTCTGGCAGTGTTTTCTTGTGTCTTTGTTGTCCTGTTTTCATGGTATCTGAAAGCCATCTGTTTGATTTCAACCTAGCCACAGTATAGTATCTGCTAATGTAAGCATTTTCAAGGATACCTATTCTTCCCACACATCAAGTATCATAGCCCTGAATTTACACATTTGGTTGTTATGAAACTGCCAGGGAGGGTTAAAAGCCTCATTGAATTCTGTATGATAGTTCTGTGGAGGCCTTGATTCATTTCAATACAATCTCCCATTGCAGGATCAGTTGTTCTGTTTGAGGTGGATTGCACATGCCTAAAGGAGCACGAAGCCATTCAGGATCATCTTTTTGACTGCATTATCTTTAATTTCCCTCACTGTGGGCGTAAAAGTGGCGTAAAGAAGAACCGCATACTGTTGGTGAAATTTTTCCAAAAGTAAGTGTGACACTCTTGTGGCAACAAGGTCTTTATTAAGGTGTTACATAAGCTTGACTTCCAGTGTTATATAATGTTAATACTGAGGGGATCAAGAGTTTCGAGGTCTGGTGTTTTGTGCGTATTGCATGTGTAATAGATGGATGTTTTGTGTTTTTTTTTTTCTAGTGCCGTTGCAGTCCTGAAGGACAATGGGGAAGTGCACGTCACCTTGTGCAATGGCCAAGGCGGCACTCCGTGTGACAGTCCAATGAGAGAATGGCACAATAGTTGGCAGGTGGTTGCCATGGCAGCAGAAGCAGGGCTAATTCTCAGTGAAATCCGTCCCTTTGACTGTGAAACATTTCAAGGTTACAGATGTACTGGTTACAGGTAAACAGCTTTGGAGACGTGGACACAGTCCTCTAGTATGTGATTTAACATGGTGTGTAATTGGTCTTTTAATGGTCCTGTTACAGTTATGTAATGGCATTCAGTTTTGAATTCATCAAATAAAATTCTTTTGCAAAGGAGTCAAGACAAAGGTTTCCATGTAGAGAGGGCTCTGACCCACATCTTCACTCGGAGTCTCCCGCACACCTTGCCAGAGAAACTGAAAATGGAGAAAACCATTGGGAAGGAGACAGTTTGTTTTGAGCTTCCGGCAGAGTTGAGTAATTATATGAACAGGTAAGTAGTAACATGTTGCTGACTGGCTCTAAAGTCTCTTCATAAGAAATACTTTACCCAAAAAGGAAAGCTGTGACATTTAATCACCATTATGTTGTTTTGAAGCTGTGGAAACAAAAGATTAATTTTTTAAGGATCTCCTGACCATTCATTTTAATAACATAGATCGAGGGACTGAATTTTTCAAGCTTCAAAATGGCACCATGAACATATCATAGAAGTGTTGAAATGCAAATTGTGTGCTACGTGTAATAACTTGGTGAGCTTCGTGGGCTACAAAAGTTGCATCGAATATGAAAATATGATGTCAGCACCACTGATTGTTGCATGTATTGTGACCAAATATCAAGGGTATATTTGATTGAAGATCTATAGCAGAGGGGAAGATTGTTAGTGAATAGTGACTTACGTTTTGGTCTGTTCTTCACATAAAGCTATATAGACTTAGCAGACAATTCATATGAACTATTTTTATGTTGCTTTTTGCTAGGAATGTATGAAATAGCTGTACCATATTGTGATCAACCGATATTAGAGATTTTCTTATTTAGGTGTCTTTGTTATACAGAATATTTAATTGCACATGCTAATTTTTGATTACCTTTGCTATCTATCTAATGCTCACTTAATCACAATAGTTGTAATTGAATAATCTTTCTGTTTATTTCTGTCTAATTTTTATCTATTAAAATCAATATCCCATTTTTCATACCAATTTAACATGCATTGTAATGTTGTGGTGCCTAAATTGACTTCAAATTTTAAAACTGATTTTAGGTTTTAGCGTTTATTTTATTTTGACAAAATGGAATAGAATTTTTACATTTTTTGTTATTTAATGGTTATCATTCAAACCTGGACCCAAACCAGGGCTGTATACTTTTTTTTAAGTCATACGGTTTGGAACAGCATGAGGGTGAATAAATGTTGACAGAATATTGTGTTTTGCACAAACTATTCTTTTAGTAAAGTAACGATCATTTAAAAATTAGAGGTAACTGCATGATCATGGTGTTTATTAATTACTTGTATGCTCAGCAAACACTTCCTTGATCCCTCGTTCTCTGTGAATGGTGGCATTGTGAAGCTATGTCTTATCTGTTATCAGTCTTGTGTTATATTATTCAAAAAAGATGGGCTTTACACATACAGTACGTTTGTCAGTATGCTTATGCATCAACTGTATCAATTTAGTGGAATTTCTGAACATTTTCCAGTATATTTGATGCAGATTTCTAACCTTTCTGTCTGTCGTAGGGATTTCCTTGGTCAGCAGTCACACCATCCAGTGAAAACTGTCCAGGAGCAGTTACTTAGAGAGCTAAAGTCAATCTGGCCTGTGTGCACTATGAATGAAGACTTCCCAGAACTGGTAAGCTGCCTACCGGAAACACCAGAGGCATGTGACTCCACTCTGACTCACTCAGATGTCTATTGGATTAAACCTACTGACACCTATATATTTGACCAAAGCGAAAATGAGCAAAACGACTGTGAGTCTATGGATGACCAACAAAGCTTTACTGGCAGCTATGCACTACGACCGTCTCTGTTGTTGCATGTCCAAGAGATCACCCAGAATGAAGACTTCACTCCTGGTACTCTTCATGCAGTCAGTGGCCTGGTCTTTCAGAGAGTGCCTATCTCTCCAAGCCGTTCTCCTGCATTTCACCAGCTTCTGTTGGTGGGAATGTTCCCTGCAGAATCCCATCCTGTCCAGTGCTTCCAAGATTGTTTGGAGTCACTATTTGCTTCTTACGGCGTCTCCTTCGAGGAGGCACAAACAGGCCTAGAGCAGCAAGTGTGGATGAATTCAAAGATGCTTTCCAAGTTTGGGAGGATCGCATATCTGCCCTCCTTTTCCTCAGCCCTCGACGAAGGTTTACAGTTAATCGCGGTCTCAATAAACTTGGATCATTTAGCGACCCTGATTTTTGGCATTTCTGACTGGCGCTTACTTTGGAGCGCCGATCCTCGGTTTCTTAAGCATTTCGAGCTCAATCCACTTGGACCTTTCAGTCCTTTCTCCCTTTACCCACCAAGCTACTTGCATGATATCAGTTTCTGGATGGAACCAGAAAGCTATGATGAACTGGACTTCCATGCACTTGTGCGAGAGGCTTCTTGCGGTGCTGTTAAGGATATGGCCTTAGTAGATCGCTTCAGACACCCACACATGGGTCATGCAAGCCTCTGCTATAGGCTGACCTATCAGTCGCCGGATCGGGCCCTCTCACACAGCCAGGCATTGGGACTGCAGAATCAGCTGCGGAGACTGTTACCCCTGCGTCTGCAGTTCACGCTGAGGTGATTGAAGAGGCTTCAGTGACAATGGATCAAATGGAAGAATAACAGATTTTAAGTTTTAAAGATGAAAGTTAACTTTATAGATCAAGAGTGAGTCCGTTATTTTTAGCGATTTGTTCTGCAGTTTTTTTGTAAATAAAAGAGGTTAAATTTTAGCAAATACAATGGGTGTTATTCCCATTTATTTAAAACTGGCATATCAAATTATTTGAACTAAAGGGAATTTTGTTGCTGTGTTTGAAATCCTATCTTGTTTACATATTGCTTGTTAGGCTAATTAATCAAAATTTTACATTATAAATATTGTGGGTTTAATAAGATATCCAATGTTTACAAATTTCAGTAGTACTGTGTTACCTTTCCTTCTTGTTTAGTACTTTGCAATGAGGAAAATAAATATTACAAATTGCATTCTCTCCTATATTAATTGATTATGCATGTTTAGGGATGTATTCAGTTAAGAGACTTAGAGATGTAATTATTGATGCACAGCTGCAAATCATTTCATCTGATACATTTTTAAAAAATTAACAAATATTTTTCTAATTTCTTTGTATGGCACATGTGTTTACATTATCTCTGAAGCTGCATTTGATTCTGTGATATCTCTGGAATGTCTTGATTGTTTATGATCATTTGTGACTGTAAATTGTAATATTGCTATGTTATTTATGCTGTATGTTAACATAAATAACATATGCTATATATTATTTATGTTATTGCTATGTACTAAAGGGTGAAGTGGGTCATTTCTCAAACAAATGGAATTGCAAAAATAATGGCTATTGTCACACACAGATAACCTGAAAACTAACCTGTTTTCCATTGTTTGGTCAAACAGTGTTGTATTGGTTGGGATGCTCAAACTGCTGGTACAACCTGCTCATTAAGCCCAAAAGAGGTAAACATTTCATCCCTTATCCTTTTTGAACTTAAAAGTTTAAATTTCATATATAGATATATGATTCCATTACAAACCATGTTAATCATGGTACGTATCTAAAAACAAATGCACACCAATATTTTGTAAGATGCAGAGTCCAAAAATGCAAATGTAACATCCTCAGCTTTAACTACATCGTCTGTCATTAAATAATTTTTTGAGCATTTAGCATGTGTGCAGAGAATTTTTTATTATTATTTTATTTTTTTGGCTTCATGTATCATTGCACCCACACCAGACTACTGATTATGAAACAAAAGGTCCTGTTTGACAGGAATAAGAATATGATCTTAGGGCTCTTTAGTGTAAAATCTTTAAATTTTCACAACAAATTAAAAACACATTAGAAATTAGTTTATTCTCAAATCACGGGAATCGAACTCATAAAAATGTTAATGAAATGTCATCATGCCACATGTAGCTTTTAAATGTAGGGACATTTGCTAATATACAAAGCCACAATAAAAAACATAAACATATTATAATAAGACAGTGAAAAATGGTAATTATGTCTAAATTAACTGGTTTTGTTCACAAATGTTATTTAACATGACTAAGCCAAAAATACATTATACTAGCTAATCAATAAAAACTAATCTTTATGGGTTAAATCAGTTGCATCTTTCTGTTTTTACAGTGTATCATGGCATATGAATATTCTATTCATTCAGTACCATGTTATTACTCATTATATTAATCATTAACAATATCCTATTAGTTGTTCAGTTGGCTTAAATATTAGCGAAATGTACTGAATGAGAAAAGTATTATGAAATGTATGTTAAAACACTTAGGACAATCGGAGTTAGCAGCAGGGTTATTATAGTAATAAAACAAAACAAAACAAAAAAAACATTTCTTCACTTGAAATAAAATAGCCAAAGAAGCATTTCTCATTTTCATTGTTAACCAATAAGAACCCAGACCAATTTCTCCTTATAGGAAAATTATGGGGCATATAAAACAGACCAAATGGACCACTTATAACATGTTTCTGCAGTTGTTTTTGAAATACAACCCCTCCTTGTGAAAGATCTGTAATGTTACACATGACATTGGGCGTTTATGATAAAGTTTTCATGTTACATATATGTTACATTGGGCGTTTATTTCTCAATTGAAAAAAAATACATTTTATAATTTTTATTTTATTTTATAAATAACAGTTTTTTTCCCCCCTGTTTATTTGCTTTTCCACAACATATATCAAAATGATTACTTTTCTGTGAAGATAAAAAAAAAAAAAAAAAAAACCTTTTTCAGAAGTAATATAGTTTTTACATTTTATTTGCTTTGCCACAACATGTTTCAAAACCACATACAATGGTGTGAAAATTTTTTGGCCCCCTTCCTGATTTTTTTATTTTTTTGCATGTTTGTCACACTTTAATGTTTCAGATCATCAAACAAATTTAAATATTAATCAAAGATAACACAAGTAAACACAACATGCAGTTTTTAAATGAGGTTTTTTATTATGAAGGGAAAACAAAATCCAAACCCACATGGCCCTGTGTGAAAAAGTACTTGCCCTCTAAACCTAATAACTGGTTGGGCCACCCTTAGCAGCAATAACTGCAATCAAGCGTTTGTGATAACTTGTAATGAGTCTGTTACAGCGCTGTGGAGGAACTTTGGCCCACTCATCTTTGCAGAATTGTTGTAATTCAGCCACATTGGAGGGTTTTCGAGCATGAACCGCCTTTTTAAGGTCATGCCACAGCATCTCAATAGGATTCAGGTCAGGACTTTGACTAGGCCACTCCAAAGTCTTCATTTTGTTTTTCTTCAGCCATTCAGAGGTGGACTTGCTGGTGTGTTTTGGATCATTGTCCTGCTGCAGAACCCAAGTTCGCTTCACCTTGAGGTCACGGACAGATGGCCAGACATTGTCCTTCAGGAGTTTTTGGTAGACAGCAGAATTCATGGTTCCATTTATCACAGCAAGTCTTCCAGGTCCTGAAGCAGCAAAACAGCCCCAGACCATCACACTACCACCACCATATTTTACTCTTGGTATGATGTTCTTTTTCTGAAATGCTGTGTTACTTTTACACCAGATGTAATGGGACACACACCTTCCAAAAAAGTTCAACTTTTGTTTCGTCAGTCCACAGAGTATTTCCCCAAAAGTCTTGGGGATCATCAAGATGTTTTTTGGCAAAACTGAGACGAGCCTTTGTTCTTTTTGCTCAGCAGCGGTTTTCGTCTTGGAACTCTGCCATGCAGGCCATTTTTGCCCAGTCTCTTTCTTATGGTGGAGTCATGAACACTGACCTTAACTGAGGCAAGTGAGGCCTGCAGTTCTTTGGATGTTGTTCTGGGGTCTTTTGTGACCTCTTGGATGAGTCTTCACTGCGCTCTTGGGGCCATGTGGGTTTGGATTTTGTTTTCCCTTCATAAAAAAAAACCCCTTCATTTAAAAGCTGCATGTTGTGTTATATTTGATTAATATTTAAATTTGTTTGATGATCTGAAACATTAAAGTGTGACAAACATGCAAAAAAAAATAAAAAATCAGGAAGGGGGCAAACAATTTTTCACACCACTGTAACTGTGACTATTAATTTTACAACAACTCTTTTGTAACATATCAAAATTCTACCTTTTCAAGTATATGGTTTAACTAGAAATTAATTTTTAGATTTTTAGAATTTTTTTTTTCACAACTCGAAAATGTGCAAACTGAATAAAAATAAATAACTACCTCACACTGGAGGTCAACATATTAAACATGCACGCAGATATGTTAAAATATGCTTTGAAATGAGCAGCAGAGAATATATAACACTAAAATAATTGAATCAGTTAAATTAATTGAGCAGCTCATTACCATTTTTACCATTTTTCTTAATGTGACAAATACGTCACATCAAAAGTCCACCTACTGTTTTAAGGTTAACAGCCCGATGTGACATATATGTCACCACAATATCTTTGTAACTTGTTTTATATAAATTTGTTCAAGAAATGTATTAAAATCAGATTAAGAGTAATCTAGGATATGTTATTAAAAATTAGAATTATTGCATGAGTTGAAACATACCTTTTGTAACAAAAAAAAAAAAGGGTTTTAAAAATTGCTGACACTGTAACATGTGCTAACCAGACAGGACACCATTTTGGAAAAACAAAAAATGCACACATTGTCACATGACTGAACCTGGGTGTTCATTATATGTCACTTAGGGACTTCCTGAGTTGAAAGTGAGGGATAATGCTTTAAAAAGACCTTTTCAGATAATCGCCAGTGTTTGTGACAACCACGTCACCGTGGGTTCGTATTTAAACTTGCTGTACTAAAATAACTAAAACCGAAATAGAAATTAATAATAAAAATGACAATTACTAAAACAGTGCAATTAAAATGAAAACGGAAAATACAAAAAATAAAATTAATTCAAAATATCAAAACAACAGCAAGCCCTGCGTGATGACGTCACGCGCACAGCCAGTCGAAACATGGCGACGAAGAGTCTGCGTCAACGCAGCAGACGGGGAAGCAAACAAGACGCGAACAACGTGAACAGCACACCTACCGCTGACAACCGAGCAGCAAAAGACGACAAATATGTTGAGGACAATAAGTCCAGTGACCCCCGAAACGAGTAAGTGACCATAAGGCAGTGCAGCGCCCGCGCGTGAAGTGTTGTGTGCTGTTGACAGCTCGCTAGCGTCAGGCGTCTAACGTAGATATGCGAAAAATACAGCGAGTAAACACATGTAATGTCAATAGGCTATCTAAACAACACGAACACAGCGGGGAGAGACAGAAATAGTCAGATGTACTATCCAGACGACACGAAAAAGCTCGCTTCAGTGTAACGTGACGGCTTTCATTCATTCATTCATTCATTCATTCTCTTCACAGCTCAGTCAGCGATCTGCGCTGCAAAACATATGCTGTGCTTTACTCTTCTTTTAAAGTAAATGCCGTGTGTGGTTTCCTTAGTGACACTAGATTAGTGGGATACTTTTATTGCACAAAAGTATATTTGATGCTGTATATCTCAGGTGCACATTCGCGCATGTCTAATTTCATAATCTTCTTACATTGTAATACAGCGCATGAGGAATAAAACGACCCTTCATTCACCTTGTTGTCTTTTGTTTGCTGTGAAAATGGAATTTGTCATGCACATCTGTATTGATTATGCTTGTGGATGAGTTTTGGACTGAGACTGTTTTAAATATTGAAATAAATGAATGGCAGCCTTGTATAACCCTGTGCTCTGTTCCCATATTGCTTATTAGTTTGCTCCCAGATAAGCACATTAGCTCCTGTCCCCCGCCTCTCCTTTACAGGTCATCCAGTAAGGCAGGACAGGTGTGGGCTCCTGAGGGCTCCACGGCCTTCAAGTGCCTGGTTTCAGCCCGCTTTTGTGCTGCGCTACTCAGTAACATCTCGGACTGTGATGAAACCTTCAATTACTGGGAGCCAGTGAGTTACACATTTTCCAGGTTTACAGTTTTTTGTTTGAATACACCAGTAAGGATGGCCCAGGACCAGTGTGACAGAGTTTCTGAGCAGCTGAGGGAGCTGTCACTTGTCCTGTTGGCCTAGCACTGCTTTCTACATCTTATGTGTTGTTATGCTTTGTGCACACTTTGATCTTATGTGATTTATTCATCATTGTTTTTGCGATTTCTGATGTCATGCTGTTGATTCAGCTAACAAAAATTTGGTTAAATTGTGATAAAATGACTTGTAATAGCATAGATCAAAAATTATTATTAAACAAAATCATAACAAAATGACAAAATAATATACACAAACATTCTTTTTAAAATTTACAATTGCAGCTGAGTAAAAGGTATTATTATTATTATTATTATTATTATTATTATATATTATTAATAAAATAAAAGTAATTATATTATAATTATAATAAAAAAAATTTTAATACATTTGCAATAATTGCTGGAACCTATACAGCTTGTAACACCATGACAGATTTTTATTCAACACACTTTGAGACAATTATTACATAATGGTGCAAAACATTTATTGTTTATTATGTTTAACTCATTATATATTATATGATAAAGTATATGTATAGTATAACTTATTGCAATTATAATATATTTATTTTTAATATAATCATGCGTTTTTATTATATTAAAATGTAATATTTTTATGGTGGGACAAGTGAACATAAAATAAATCCATGACAGCTATTAATTCAACACTTTTTGGAAAATTATGTCAATGGTGCAAAACATTTTTTGTTTATAATTTATATATATATTTTTATGTGTTTTTTTATAAATGTTTATAATTCTTATACAATACAACACATTTTTTATAATTTTTATAAAAAAAAAATTTACTCCGCTTTTAACCCATTATATATTATAACATGTGAAATGTTATAATATATAATGGGTTATAAACATATAAAATGTCTGTTATATGTTTATGGTGTAACAAGTGAATTTGCAGGGCAAGTGAAAAGCTGAACTACTGGTCTAACTGGAACAGAAGAAAGCTAATCCTTATTGTCGAGCCCTGATCTATGTCACTGTTGTGTCCCATGATGCCCTGGAGTATTAATAATCCAAACCACTAGAGACTGTCCAGGTGCAGTTCAGATGCAAAAGCTTTCTTTTGTCTTCAATAGAAAGTTATCATGTCTATTCCTGATCATAAACACACCATCAAAAAAAAAAAAAAAAACTTATGAATGGGCCATTTTGCTGAATATCAACCTTCTTTTGAAAACTACTAGTTAGGTATATAAAAGAAAGGTTCATTCAACATTCTTTTTATTTCTCTCTTTTTGCTGGCCAGACTCACTACCTGCTGTATGGAACAGGAATGCAGACATGGGAATATTCCCCGGCCTACGCGATTCGCTCCTATGCGTATCTTTGGCTCCATGCCCTTCCTGCCTGCTTTCATGCCAAAATATTACAAACCAACAAGGTAAACTAGTCACCAGCCTCAAACTGATTGTTTACCAATTTTAATTCAGTGTTTTTAAGCATTTGTAATATAGTAGGATATTTCTATGACCAGTGAGGTGGCTGCTTAACTCACTGGAATCTGAAAAATCAGATCTCAAATCTGAAGAAAATAACCCTTGGAGCTGGATAAAAGCTAATACAACATGATAAAATAATCCTTTATATTTCACTATGTTTCTTTGGGGTACAATTTTGCTTTTGCTTAATCACAACTTTATCCAGGACTTCTAAAATGTAATTTTAAATGGCTCTCAGCTATAATATTGAGTTTTTCATTAAAGTTAGATCTGGCAGACCCTGTTATGCAAAGCAACATTGTACTCAAAGTATATATAGTCAGTTTATGCATTCCCTGGACATTGGTGCTGTTAGTGCCATGCCGAACAAAATAAGATGAGCGTTCCTTTTAGATGTATATAGGTCATTCATTATAGTCCTGCTTAGACGTGTACAAATTGGCTAATATATATTTTTTTTGGATTCTTTTGTTCCTATTCAGGTCCTTGTGTTTTATTTCCTGCGCTGCGTGCTAGCTTTTACCTGCTGTGTGTGTGAGCTCTACTTCTACAAGTGAGTGCAGCATGCTACATATTGTACCTTACATCAGCATTGGGCTAAAACAATAAACTTTTTACAATAAATGTGGTTTAAAGATCTAATCTCATGGATCTCACATAGGGCTGTGTGTAAAAAGTTTGGCCTGCATGTGGGACGGCTTCTGCTGGCGTTCCTAGTCTTGAGTGCAGGGATGTTCTGCTCCTCTGCAGGTGAGTCAAATCAGTGGGTCATATTTGGCTTATCTGGTTGATCGCAGGGAAATTAAATGATAACTGTTTGTGTGCTATTTTTCTTAATTTTGTGTATGCACTGCAGGTTAATGTGTATGTTTGTGTTTGTGTTATGTGCAGCTTTCCTCCCCAGTACGTTTTGTATGTACAGTACAGTGGTAGCTATGACTGGCTGGTTCCAGGGGCACCCAAGTCTGGCTGTGCTGGGTACTGCAGCAGGGGCCATAGTGGGCTGGCCCTTTAGTGCCCTGCTGGGGTAAGAAACACATTTAATCCAAAATTTTTCCCAGTACATGTAATTTGTTTGCTCACAACTAATACCGGTTGATAAATCTTAGTCAAATTTTGCTCTGCTGGAGATATTGTAATATTGTAACATAAAATGATACTTACACACTACCGTTTAAATGTTTGAGGGCAGTAAGATTTTTTTAAAATAAATTATTTCTTTTATGTAGAATGCATTTTCTTAGCGTTAAATTGAAGACATTTACATTGTTACAAAAAATGCTGTTTAAAATAAGTGTTGTTCTTCTGAACTTTCTATTTCTTCATCTAAGAATCCTGAAAAAAATGGTTTCCACAAAAATATTAAGCACCACTATGATAATTAACAATGTTATTTGGGTATCAAATCAGCATATTAGAATGATTTCTGAAGGATTGTTACTGAACTGGAGTAATTCAGCTTTGTATCACAGGAATAAATTACATTTTAAAATATAATAAAATAGAAACCAGTTATTTTAAATTAGAATAATATTTCACAATAGTACTGTTTTACTGTATTTACTGATTAAATAATTGCAGCTATGGTGAGCATAAGAACTTTTTCAAAAGCATTAAAACATCAATCTTTTGGTACATGCTTCTTTTTGCGGTTTTACCTAATGTAACTTTCAAATCTGCAGTTTTATAATAGGACTTGATCAGTTACCTATTCAAATAATGGAGCTTTGTGTTTTTTCCACTGATCAGAATTGTGAACATTTGCAAGTTCAGCAGGTAGATGACCCAGGTTTGATTGCGACTAGTCTCAACAAAGTCAATATTTACTCGGATTTGGTGAAAAGACATGGAAATAATCCTGATCAGCCAACTAGGTGAATTTATGCTTTGTTTACTGATTGTTGTTGCAGCATACCCATTGCCTTTGACCTGCTGTTTCTGAAGAAGAAGTGGAAGAGTTTTATCATGTGGACTCTGGTGGCGTTGCTCCTCTTTCTGGTTGGGAAATTTCTGTGTATATCTTAGGTTGCTGAATTGCTTTTATGTCTTTTTTATCTGACTTCAGACACTGAGATTCCAATAACAAAATGGCATTTTAAAATTAAAAATATCCAAGATCAGTGTATTATACTGATATGATAACACTTACCGTTGTTACATGTTTCTGTAGGTCCCTGTAGTTGTAGTAGACAGCTACTACTATGGAAAGCTGGTGATTGCTCCTTTGAATATAATACTATACAACGTATTCACTCCTCATGGGCCAGATCTTTATGGTAAACTTCAAACCATTTGTATATACATTTAGAAAATAACATTGACTCATTAAAAATAAACTAAAATTCTTTGCAGTAAAGCACTTTTTCATTACCATGTTTTTTCCTTTATTTCTTTCTTACAGGCACAGAGCCCTGGCATTACTACTTTGTGAATGGTTTCCTTAATTTCAACATTGTATTTGTGTTGGCCCTGTTTTCTCTTCCTCTCACAGCACTTATGGAGGCACTGCTTCAAAGATTCAATGGTAAGAAGGACGTGTCTTTGACATGTTTTGTGATATGCATGCAACGTTCTGAACAGCTTCTTAATCTCATGTTTCTTACTGTATAAATTGCAGTTCAGAACCTCGGCCGGCCATATTGGTTAACCCTGTCTCCTATGTACCTGTGGATGCTGGTGTTCTTCACTCGTCCGCATAAAGAGGAACGCTTTCTGTTTCCCATCTACCCTCTCATCTGTCTGTGCGGAGCAGTGGCTCTCTCATCACTGCAGGTTAGAAATAGTTGATGGTGATACAGTGGTACTGAATGATTAGCATATTCATATACCATGGTATTTCTTTACTCTACCGTTCAAAATGTTGATGTCAGGAAGATGTTTTTGAAAGAATTCTCTTATCTTCACCAAGGCTGGATTTATTTGATCAAACATACAGTCATGTGGAAAAAGTTAGGACACCCTATTGAATTCCATGGTTTTCTGTATCAGGACATCATAAAAATTATCTGGTCCTTGTCAGGTCTTAAAATTTGGAAAATAAAACCTTAGATGAACAACATCACATGACATATCATACCGTGTCATTATTTATTTAACAAAAATAAAGCAAAGATGGAAAAGCCATGGGTGACAAAGTTAGGACACCCTATGATTCAGTTGCTTGTGGATCCACTTTTAGCAGCAATAACTTGAAGTAACCATTTTCTGTATGAATTTTATCAGTCTCTCACATCGTCCTGGAGGAATTTTGGCCCACTTTTCTTTGTAACATTGCTCTAGTTTATTGAGGTTTGTGGGCATTTGTTTATGCACAGCTCTCACCACAGCATTTCAGTCAGGATGAGGTCTGGACTTTGATTGGGGTATCGAAACACCTTGATTCTCTTATTTTCAGTTGTAGATTTACCAGTGTGCTTGGGATCACTGTCCTGTCACATGACCCAATCTTGGCCAAGCTTTAGCTGTCAGACAGATGGCCTCACATTTGACTCTAGAATACTTTGGTATACAGAGAAGTTCATGGTTGACTCAGTGACTGTGAGGTGCCCAGGTCCTGTGGTTACAAAACAACCCCAAAATCATCAGCCCTCCATCAGCATGTGAGACTTTTGGTATGAGGTGTTTGTGCTGATATGCTCTTTAGGTTTTCACCAAATGTGGCTCAGTGCATTATGGCCAAACACCTCCACTTTGGTCTCGTCTGTTCAAAGGAAATTGTTCTAGAAGTCTTACGGTTGGTTCAGATGCAACTTTGCAAACCTGAACCGTGCTGCAATGTTTTTTTTTTTTAGATAGAAGAGGCTTTCTTCTGGCAAGCCTTCCAAACATGCCATACTTGTCCCATATTTTTCTAATTGTATTATCATGAACTTTATCATTTAATATGTCAACTGAGGCCTGTAGAGTCTGCGGTGTAGTTCTTGGGTTGTCTGCCATTTCTCTGAGCGTTACAGTCTGATCGTGGGGTGAATTTGCTGGGACGTCCACTCCTGGGAGGATTGGTGTCTCTTTTGAATGTCTCCCACTTGTGAATAAACTGCCTCACTTGTAGAATGATAGACTTCAAATTGTTTAGAAATAGCCGTATTACTCTTCCCAGATTCATGGCTGCAACAATTGTTTCTCTAAGATCATTGCTGATGTCTTACCTCCTTGGCATTGTGTTAACACAGACCTGAAGGCTCTAGACCAACAAAGTGCCAAAACTTCTGCTTTTATTGAGGTGCTCACACTTGCTGATGATCAGTTAATCAAAGGCATTTGATTAGCAGTGCCTGACTGCTACTTACCCTCTTAATTCCTATGTTAACAGTAAGGGTGTCCTAACATTGTCACACATGGCTTTTCCGTTTTGACTTTATTTTTGTTAAATAATATAATAATATAAAAATAATAATAATGACATGGTGTGATATGTCATGTGTTGTTCATCTGAGGTTTTATTTTCCAAAATTTAAGACCTGACAAGGACCAGATAATTTTTTATTATGTCCTGATATGGAAAACCATGGAATTCAATAGGGTGTCCTAACTTTTTCACATGACTATACAGTAAAAACAGTAATTTTGTTGAAATTTTATTATTCATATAATTTCTATTTTAATATAAAATACTATAAAATGTTTTATTCCTTTATTCTTGTCACGGCAAAGCTGGATCAGCAGTCATTACTCCAATCTTCAGTGTTGCATGTTTATAAATCATTTTAATGTGCTGATTTGGTGCTCAGCAAACAGTTCTAATTATCAATGTTGAAAACAGTTGTGCTGTTTAAAATATTTTCAGAATTCTTTGATAATTTAGAAGTTCAAAAGAACATTAATTAAAAAAAATTAAACATTGAAATAAAATTTTTATCAATAGGAATTGTAAGAGAAATGTCTTTACTGTCGCTTTTGATCAATTTAATGCATCCTTGCTGAATATAAGTATTAATATATATTTTAGAAAAAGTCTTACTTATTTCAAACTTTTGATTGGTAGGATCCATGGAACTTTTCAAAACATATCTTATTACCATTAGTACATGTCCAAAAACTATGGAAAACTGCACATCTTTATTGACATATTTCTGCAATGTTGTGCAGATTAGCTTGCTATTAAACCTGCATGAAATATGAATGTGATACTTCAAATCATTTCCCTTTTTAAACCGTTTTCTGTCTGTTTGTCCATGTAGAAGTGCTATCACTTCATATTCCAGCGCTACCGTCTGGAGCACTACACCATCTCCTCCAACTGGTTGGCTCTTGGCTCTGTGCTGCTGTTTGGAGTGCTCTCACTGTCCCGATCTGTGGCCCTCTTCAGAGGTAAGGACAAAACATATAAGGGCTCAACAATAAGGATGTTGAGAGAGACCAAGAGAGAGATTTGAGCCAGTCCTGCTGAAATTTGCCCTCACAGTAGAGTTATCTACCTGGCAGATGAAGTTGATGATAAAACAAAATGATAACAATCATATTCTTTACCTTGTGCAGTAAAGTACTGCTTTTGTGTTGTTTCTCTCACACGGGGTTGCTGTGTGTTTTAAGGCTATCATGCTCCGCTGGATTTGTATCCAGAGTTTCATCGCATTGCTAAAGACCCTACAATCCACACGGTTCCAGAGGGAAGACTGGTCAATGTCTGTGTGGGGAAAGAGTGGTACCGCTTTCCCAGCAGCTTTCTCCTGCCCAACAAGTGAGTTTGCACATAAATATAAACTACCGTTCAAAAGTCTGAAGTCAGTAAGATTTTTCTTTTGTTTTTGAAAGAATTTAATACTTTTATTCAGCAAGGATGCATTAAATGGCTCAAAAGCAACAGTAAAGACATTTATAATGTTACAAAAAAAATTCAATTTTAAATAAATGCTGTTCTTTTTAACTTTCTATTCATTAAAGAATCTTGAAAAAACTTATTTTAACGAAAATATTAAGCAGCACAACTGTTTCCAACATTGATAATAATAGGAAATGTTTCGTGTGCAGCAAACCAGCATATTAAAATGGTTTCTAAAGGATGATGTGACACTGAATCATTTCACAACATTACAGTTTTGACTATTTTTGATCATGATCAAATTAATGCAGCCTTAATATAAGATAAGAGTCTTACAACCCCCAAACTTTTGAATGGTACTATAGGTCTATTAACTGTATCATCTTGTTTTGCAGCTGGCACCTACAGTTTATCCAGTCAGAGTTCAGGGGTCAGTTACCTAAGCCATATGCCATGGGTCCTGATGCCACCTGGATAATCCCATCAGACATGAATGATCAGAATCTTGAGGAGCCGTCACGATACGTGAGTGTTCCACTACATACACTTCAATTTAGCATTTGACCTAATAACTAAGTTGAATGTGTAAAAGGACACCGTTTTTTTTTTTTTTTTTTTTTTTTAAAGAATCAGGATTAACAGTGATCAGACTTTTTTTTTCTCCATAGAAGCTCCTCTACATTTTCTTAATAAGCAGTTCAGCAAAGTCTTCAATAAGGGGTTCAGTCTTAATACCAGACACATTCAAGATGAAGAGTACAACATTTGATTTAAAGTGTAAACCTTATTCAGAGCTTATTCTAGCTCTTTCTTAAAAGGTTTGTTAAAGAGTTTGAATCACATTTTACTTAGGAAAATCAACTATTAAGAACTTTAACACCCCTTTTTAATTTGTTTTGTAACTATACACCAGTTCAAAGAAAGATAACTAGTGTTACTGATCTAAAATCTTTACATGTGTCTGCATATGTCAGTGTTGCAGCCGTATGTGAAGTACTTGTGTAATTTTCCATGTTCTGTGGCTCTCAGGTAGAACTGAAGCAGTGTCATTACCTGGTGGATCTGGCAACAGAAACAGAAGCCCCTCGTGAACCACGATACGCCACTAACAAAGAGGAGTGGAGCATTATTGCTGAAAAGCCTTTTCTAGACACTGGCAGGTAAGTCTTTATGTGTGGAGTACAGACATTTTTGAAAACGCCTGTAAATTTGTTAACATACAAGAGACTCTTGTGGGTAATCGTAATTGTAGGGTGTGCGCTTATCCACTAGAGGGCCCCTTTGTCCTTTTAAAGATACTTGTGTACTTATGACATTATTGTCAAGCGCTCATCATAAATTGTTGTGACACTGGATGTCTGATCATCCTAAGAGAGCTTATCCTTGACCCAATTTATCAGTAATTATCTCTGGGTGTCATAATTGCGCAGTTCATGATGGCGAAATAGATGTAGAAATGTTTTATTTTTAAAGAAAGTGGATTCTAGTTTTTTTAAGCAATCTAGAATTATGGATTTTGTAGACTTGTGCATATTACGTTATTTTTCACCGTTCATGACTCTGGTGCTGTTCCCTTTTCTTGTCTCTCCCACACAGGTCCTCAAGATTGCTCAGGGCCTTTTTCATCCCATTTCTGTCTGAGCAATACACCACCTACAGCAGATATGTCATCCTCAAACCGAGACGACCCAAACACACCCGGAAAAGAGTGCAAGTCTGACCTGCCGTTCCTGCTGTTTTTCCTTCTTCGCATTCCTCCATAAGTCAAAAAGCTCCTGCAGTGCTTCATCATTTGGTCCCAAGGTGTTCCTCCTAAACTCTTTTTGTGCACATGTGTGTGATTGTGTTTGTGTGTGAGTGAATGAATGAATATGTCAGAGTTTGTTTGACCATCTTGGCTATCAAGCCATGGAGTATCAGCCTGTATGTAGACTTCAGTGGTGCTGCCCATCTTGGACAGTTCTAGCACAGAGCATGGATGCCTTACCCATCTTTCCCGATCATCTCCGCTCCATTCCATGCCCTCTGTTCCTTCATTTCTGCTTGGGCTTCTCTGCATCTTTCTGAAGCGTTTCAGAAGATTTCTGTTTAGACGACCCTTTAAGGACTACAGGTCCCTCGTTTGTTATGACCTCATCCTGGATCTGGGACAATGAACTGTACATGAACTGAACATGAGTGCAGACCCAAACTAGATCTCATGTGTCATCATCCATCCATCCAGAGCTGAACTTCTGTTCATTTGTCCTGTTTGAGCAACTGGTCCAGGCCAGCCTCAGCATCTCAGGATGAAAGTTGCACCAAAAACTCTCTCGGTGTTCTCCAGTTCCGTCGTCGGTAAATGTGGACTTTGACTGTGAGGTCCGACTGCAGACCAGGACTATTGAGTGTTTACATTCCAAATCATGTTTGTCATCTTAATCATATCAGTGTTAACTGTGATTGAGTCAAATAAAAGAAGGCTGTCTTGATGTGTGGATGTGCCATCTCAGAGAAATCATCTCGGAAAGCTTAGAAATATCAAGGAATTGTTATTAATTATTAAGTCCAAAACGGTCATTGAAATATGTAAAATCTTAAATCTGTGAAATTTCACATTTTTTTCCTGTGCAAACAAACAAACAAATAAATAAATAAATAACATCTAAAAGTTATCATATTTCTATTTAATAATTTTTTCCCCCCTAGTTCTGCTGTTTTAAAAATGACAAATATCTATTTTATTTAAAAGTAAACTAAATCTAAAAATGTACACATTTCTATTTAATATCAAATTTATAAATATTTTCCCTAGATTTGCTCTGCTGTAAAAATTACAGATATTTTTTTACTTAAAAATGTTTTCTAAAAATTTCACATTTATATGTCATTTTAAATATGTAAATGTTTTTCCTACTTCTGCTCTGCTCTAAAAAAGTAAATATTTTATTATTATTATTATTATTATTACAAAAAATAAAAATCTCATTTTTATTTAATTTAAAATGTATTCCTAGTCCTGCTCTAAATTTTAAAAACTTTAAATTTACTTATAAAACAATTGTAAAATCACAAATTAAGTAATAATAAAAAAATTAAATATGTAAAAATATGTATTTTGTCATAGTCCTGCTGTGCTGTAAAAAAAAAAATACAAATATTTATTCTACTTATTTTTGAAAAACGATCAAAAATGTAATAATAAATTTGTAAATATGTTTACATTTAAAACACTATAATGTAATATATATATATATATATATATATATATATATATATATATATATATATATACATACAAAATATTCATCCAGTAATCTTCTGTAATCTTGACAGACTTGAAAGGTCATGTATTGAAAAAAGTGTGAAAACCCTGAGTTTCATGTCAGATTTGCTCGTTTTACTGTAAGTGGGTACGTAAGGGACTAAGATCAGCATTAATGAACGACTATACAAACCATGATTAATAGAAATGGCTGCTTTTTTATGATGTTTGTGAGTTAAGTGCTACAGCTCTGGGGTCCATAGAGGCTCAAATTTATCACTGAACAACATTGCCCAGAAACACACATCATTTCCCCTGTGTGTCATTGTTGGTTCTGTATAGAAATAGGTACACTGTGGTGGATAGATTGTGGGTGTATGTAAACATGCTGAGGGCAATGAATGTGTGGCTCGTGGGATTATTAAACTGTCTACAGTGATAGTTGTCTGTAGTTGTTAAGCCCCACAACACTACAGGGAACTCTAATCCTTTTTAAATCCTTCCATTGACGCTATACACTCCTCCACACCCCTCTGAAACCTGAGACATAGTTTTCCGGGCACGAGTTACAGCAGAAACTGTAAACTACAAGTAGAACAACGATCCAGAACTTCAGATGTTTACAAATTTACTTTGTTTTAAGAAGGCTGCATTTTTTATGCCATTAATTTCTGCATAAAAGTTAAAAATTTGGGGGGTGTAAAAAGTCTGTTTATGATGATAATCTGTAAATGATAACATGCAAAGGTTCCTACATTCATAAAAAAAAAAAAAACTGTAAATAACCAGAAAGTTTTTGTGATTGTGAAATTCTTATAAATCAATACTTCACCCAAAAAAGAAAATTTGCTGAAAATTTACTCACCCCCAGGACATCCAAGGTATAGATGAGTTTGTTTCTGCGCTGGAACTGATTTGGAGAAATTTAGCAGTACATCACTTGCTCTCCAATGGATCCTCTGCAGTGAATGGGTGCCGTCAGAATGAGAGTCCAAACAGCCGATATAAACATCACAATAATCCATCAATTAACATCTTGTGAAGTAAAAAGTTTGAAAATTACGACATTTTAAACTTCTAATCTTTGCTTCTGGTTAAAATATGAGTCCTCTATATAATATTGCTTTCTCCAGTGAAAAAGTCATTTCATCTGAATCAGGAGAGAAATATGCACAGATCAAGCACCGTTTACAAGAAAAAAAACCCCCAAAAAAACAGGGGGATGCACTTTATCACTGCATGGACTAAGCATTATTATGGGTTATGAAGTCAAATTTTGGCCAGAAGCGACAGTTTAAAGTTAAAAACACTCTCATTCTGACGGCACCCATTCACTGCAGGATCCATTGGTGAGCAAGTGATGAAAAGCTAAATTTCTCCAAATCTGTTCAAATGAAGAAAAAAAATTAAATTTTACATTTTATATGGATTTATAAAACTGAGTGAGATATTAAATTAATGTAACCATTTCATATTTTTGGAGGGTAGTTAGCATATCATTTCTTTTTTAAAATGCAGTGCATATATATGGCTTGTTTGATCGTTATTAGTCAGGGCACAAAACTGGATCAGACTGGCATTCAGATCTCGTCTGTTCCACTCTTTACATGTCAAGTCCACATTTAGGTCAGTGACCCACCATCTGCAAAGCCTCAGATATGATGAAAGCAGGTAAGTGTATTGTCCTGACCATTTGCTTCTCCATCCTGGCAGGATCAGCCACCCGGCGCTGTCTGTCGGCAGACGACAGGCCAAAACCAGGAATTACACAGCCTTTTAAAACTGTAAGCCTGTTTTTATGCTGTGTATTATATGGGGCTCTGCCCTTGGTCATAAACATGCTATTTTGTGAAGCAGCTTCCTGCTACAGACCGTTGCCTGAAAATGTGTCCTGTATCCAGGGCTCCAGATTGATGTCATTTAATGCTGATACTGATTTCCCACTTTTATTCAAACCTGCACAACAACAAAAGAAACTACAAGCTTGATCTCAGGTCATCTTAATAGGGTGAGCCAGATCAATGCAGTTGTTGCTTATGTGAAGATGAACACCATCTTTTCTAAACCGCAAACTAACAAAAGCAGGCCTAGTATGAATAATGGATGTCAGTGTGTTTTAATTGAACACAAATTAGCAACTGAATGCAGAACAGATGGTACAGGCACAAGCCCATTTAATCATACAAGACATTTTCTGTGCATATTAAATAATGATTTTCTCAGTTCTCATGACCCTATTTCTTCCAAAATGGGTTTGATTCTTTTTTTTTTTATCTTGTGTTATTGTTTATACATTTGTTTATGGAAATTAAGTTTTCAAATTATGCATGTAAGGATTGTAATGCACATTCAGAAATGAGAGACAGTATTATTTCAGTATCATTGATATACCACTATAGTTTTTGGTAATATTTTTTAGTTTTTGATTTAATGTTTATTTTTGTTAGAATTTATTTTATATTTTTAGCTTTCATTTTAATTCAATTCAAATGTTTGGTAATTTTGTTGTAGTTTTTTATTAATTTTTTAATGTCCATATGGTTTTTAGTTGTTGTTTTTTAGGGGTATTTTGTTTATTATTATTATTGTTGTTATTTTTATTTTTATTATTATTATTATTATTAAGCTGATGAGAGAACAAATAGATGTCAAAAATCATTCTGGTTCATTCATGTCACTGGAAATGAAAGGTCAAGTTGGGTGCAGTGCATCATGGGATACAGTATTTCTGACAGTTTGCTTTGGTTGCATGCTGGATGTTTTAGCAAATGTAAAATGTTTCCTAGGTGTTCTATGCATACAGAAAATGTGCAAACTGGGTAAACTGCACAGTATACAATTACTGCAGAATAGTAACAGTGCCGTGGTATATTTCATTATTTAGAACAAATTAAATAGGAAACACTTCCTTAACATACTTTTCAACAACAGTGCAACATCAGTTGTGTAAATAAAATGATAAAAAAAAATATATAAAGGAAATTACAAAGTCCTTTATATCCCAGCCTGGGACAAAAGGCCCACATGGGCTATCGTAAATAGTGATCGAATTTGTCACCATAAGTACAGTGCCTTGCAAAAGTATTCATACCCCTTCATTTTTTTTTTTTTCACTTTTTTTTTTTTTTTGCTGCCTTATTTTAAACTGCTTTAAATTACTTTTTTTCCCACATCAATCTACATTCCATACACCATATTGACAAAGCAAAAACAGAATTGTCACAACTTCGTAAATTTATTAAAAATAAACAAACTGAAATAAGTATTCATATCCTTAACTAAATATTTAGCTGAAACATCTTTACAGTCTCAAATCTTTTTTGTTTGATGCGACAAGCTTTGTTCATCATCGTTTGGCTATTATCTGCCATTCTTCTCCTCACCTCTTCACCTCTCAAGCTCTGTCAGGTTGGATGGGGGCAGATGCACATTTTCAGGTTTCTCCAGAAATATTTGATTGGGTTCAAGCTCAGGCTGTGGCTGGGCCACTCAAGGACATTCACAGTGTTGTCTATAAACCACTCTTGCTGTGTGCTTAGGGTCATTGTCCTTTTGGAAGGTGAACCTTCTGCGCAGTCTGAGGTTCTGAATGCTCTGAACTGGGTTTTCATTAAGGCTATCTCTATATTTTGGTGCATTGAGCTTCTTTTCTACTCTGATGAGTCCCTCAGTCCCTGCCGCTGAAAAACAGCCCCACAGACAGCATGAGGCTGCTACCACACTTTACTTTTGGGATGGTACTCTGCAGGTGATGAGCAGTGCTTGGTTTCCTTCAAACATGATGCTTGGAATTGAGGATCATCAGACCAGAGAATCTTGTTTCTCAGAGTCTGAGGGTCCTTTAGGTGCTGTTTTGTAAATTACAAGTGTGTTTTCATGTGTCTTCACTGAAGAGAGGATTGAGTCTTGCCACACCGCCATAAAGCCCAGATCATTGGAGTGTTGCAGTGATGTTTGTCCTTCTGTAGATTTCTCCTATCTCCACATATGATCTTGGAGATCAACTAGAGTGACCACCAGGCTCTTGGTCACCACACTAACCAAAGCCCTTCTCCATCAGTTGGTCAGTTTGGCCAGGAGGTCAGCTCTAGGAAGAGTCCTGGTCGTTTCAAACTTCTTCCATTAAGGATAACAGAGACTACATGCTTCTGTGAACCTTCAATGCTGCAGAATTTTTTTCTGAACTCTTCCCCAGATGTGTGACTTGACGCAGACATGTTTCTGAGCTCTACAGGCAGTTCTTTTGACCTCAGGACTTAGTTTTTGCTCTGATATGCATTATCAGCTGTTAAACCTTTTATTAAGACGTGTGTGCCTCCAAATAATACCCATTCAATTGAATTTGCCACAGGTTAATTTCACTCGAAGTGTAGTAACATCTACAAGCAATATAAATGCTTCTAAGCTAAATTTCAATGGTCCCAGTTAAGGGTATGAATACTTATGCAATGGATAATTTAAGTTTTTTATTTTTAATAAATTTGCAGAGATGTTAAAAACCTATTTTTTCTTTACCATTATGGTGTATGGAGTGTAGATTGATGTGGAAAAAAAGTAATATAAAGCAGTTTAACATAAGGCAGCAACATAAAATGTGAAAAAAATGAAGCGGTATGAATACTTTCGCAAGGCACTGTAAATGCTTTAGATATTTTAAATAAAATTTAAATACACTTACTCAAAATACCCAATTTAGCAGATATTGCATGAATAATTCTGTTTATTTAATCACTTTTTGAGTATGTTTAAGTGTTTCATAAGTTCTTATAACTCCTCTATTATTCTGCTTTTAGTAAACAAATGGTGTATATCTTGGCACTATATAAGCATATTTTGCAAACCAAATCACCATGGTGATCGGCAAAAGTAAATGTCACAACAAATCTATTTCCTCACAATTATGGACAACAATTCATATAGCTATTATTATTCCAAGAATATACTTGTCCTCTGCCAACATAGTAGTGTTTTGATGGCCTTTTTTTGACCATAGTGGATCTTGGGTGGCCTTTAGTTCCTGAACCTATAGGGTTTTATTTTTCCCCCTCCAAATAATGGGCTTAACACTTATTCAACAATAACTGAAAAGCATGTATTTTATCTCAAAATATATGTGACCCAGCATCACAAAACCAGTCATAAGGGTCAATTTTTTGAAACTGAGATGTCTACATGAATAAATAAGCTTTCCATTGATGTATGGTTTGTTAGGATCGGTCAATATTTGGCCGAGATACAACTATTTGAAAATCTGAGATCTGAGGGTGCAAAAAAAAAAAAATCTAAATACTGAGAAAATCGCCTTCAAAGTTGTCCAAATGAATTTCTTAGCAATACATATTACTAATCAGAAATGAGATTTTGATATATTTACGGTAAGAAATATCTTCATGGAACATGATCTTAATGTCCTAATGATTTTTGAAAAATCAATAATTTTGACCCATACAATGTATTTCTGGCAATTGCTACAAATATACCCGTGCTACTTATGACTGGTTTTGTGGTCCAGGGTCACATATTGGATGAATAAATATTCAACATTTTAAAAATGATTAAAAGTTATACATAATAACCTCTATGTTTTTCTCAATTGCACGCAATGACCTCTTGCATCAGGTGTTGAAATCAATTGATGTTCAGAATCAGAATCAGAAAGAGCTTTACTGCCAAGTGTGTTTACACACACAAGGAATTTGTCTCGGTGCTTCCAGTACAGAAAGTACAAACATAGTGCAAACAACATGTAATTAAGGTAATAAAAACACTAATAATGAAGAGAATAGACAATAAATTATAAATAACAATAGTAATAAAAATGTATGTATAGATGGTTTGATGGGTTATTTACAGATGTAAATATGGTGTGTTATGTGTTGTTCAGGTGGGATATGGTCTGGGGGAAAAAACTGTTCTTGTGTCTGGCTGTTTTGGTGCTCAGTGATCTGTAGCGCCGGCCAGAGGGCAACAGTTCAAAGAGAGAGTGAGCTGGGTGTGAGGGGTCCAGAGTGACTTTCTTAGTGATGCCGATTTTCCACTCACTAGACTCGTTAGAACAGACATTGAATCTGTACATATTACAATATTATTTGGTTGTATTTCTTCAATCCATTGTAGTGCTAATATAATTGCTATTAATTCTGTAGTAAACACAGACATAGGATCTGATAGTCTTTTGGCTATTTTTGTTTTAAATGCAGGAATATACACTGCTGCTGTTGTTCTTCCCGATTCAGGATCCTTCGACCCATCCGTATATATCTGTAACTGTGAATAATAACCACTCGAATAGCTACAGAAGGATTATTTTCATATTTATTCAGCCCTAATCTATCCGCCTCCTTCTTTACTGTCCAACCAAAGCTCTCTAAATCTTTATATTCATATTCCCAACAGTCTTTCAAAAGATTTTTAACTGGATGATAATCTGAATGACCCTTTACACCTGCCCAATATCTCATCCTCAGCTGTAACCTACGGATCTCTAGGGGCATTTCTCCCATCTCCACCTGTAAAGCATTCACTGGAGAGGTTCTAAAGCTGCACTACATATACTCAGGGGCCTGTGACTGTACTACTTCAACTTTTTTAAGCAGTTTTGTTCGACGAACAATATACTATACTACCATAATCTATACTTGATCTTATTACTACACTATATATTCTTTTCAATGATTGAGAACTTGCTCTGTTTTTGGTTTGCAGCCACTAGAAGGCAAGCCTGCCATCATTAGCCGAAAAGCGTAACGGCTAAAGCTAACGCTTCCGGTCTCCCAGTACGCGAGAAAGGAGACCAGAGGCCGTTTTATTTGAATGGATGTCAATGGAGGAGAGGCTTCACTACGCTGAATAAACAGCTTTTTAGAGGAAACGGCTCAACATTTAATGAATCGACAGTCTATCTGCTAATCTAAAACATGTTTTACACTAAACAATACTTTTGGATTGAACTATGTTTAGAGTTTACCCCCCAAAAAATGGTGTTTTATAAGAGAAGTCACTGACTTTTTGCGACAGGTGGGATTCAGTTTACGGCGCTTCTCATTCATTCCTATGCTATCCGTAAACGGCGATTGAGTGTCGCACAACTCTGACTGAAATTCAAGGACGTCAAGGCTGTAATGTGATTGGTTATCAAGGCTCACGTGATCCGAGTTAGCCGTTACGCTTTCTCCAATATACTAAATGATACAAACCCTCTGATCTCCCTATATTAAGACAGTCTCTGGCGAGAGAAACCCCGTAGCTAGAACTAGCTAAGCAGCCTTTAGCATCCAAGATGGCCGGAGCAGACAGCGACGACTCTCTTTACCCTATTGCCGTGCTAATTGACGAATTAAGAAATGAAGATGTTCAGGTAAACAAAATACGTATTTTAGGAAAAGTCTGAGGAATAGCGTAGGCTTGACTTTGACATGAATAGCTAACAGCAACCGGTAATATAGGCCCGTCCTAGCTTAGCCAACCGGCTAGCAACGAGAAGATAATTCAGTAATTGAGACACTAAAAGATTATATATCAAATTCAAGGACAGATAAAGGCACTAGCATGTGATTTAGCACACTCAAATGTATTATATGGTTTATGTCAAATGACTAGGTTTCGTGTGTAAATGCAGTGTGACGCAGAGGAGTTTGTGTGATTGCTAACACGGCTAACGCTAGCTGTTCAGTGATTTAACTGGTGTGTCTTTAACTCGCTTCTTTAAATAGAGTTACAGCATTTCATTCGACTCGTTTGTGTGTTAAAATGTTAAAATACAACAGAACTGATTATTAACGGCTGTCATCAAAAGTTGAGCTCATTTTCCTGTCGTTTTAAAGATACAGGACTGTGATAAATATAGGACTGGAATCAAGGAAGGAAATAAATGGTTTAGTCTTTTTGGTCTCAATGGATCGGGAAAGATGTCTTTATTTCTTTAGTCTGTCATCTATCAAGCCATCATTTAGAGTTCATAAGTTGTAAACACAGACCAGTAGTCTTTGGTCCCTCAGCAAGTCAGCTGCTTTACAATCAAATATGTCAAAACTCTATTCTAATAAACTTTATTTCATTTTTCGCTGTAGTTACGATTGAACAGCATTAAGAAACTGTCCACCATCGCATTGGCTCTAGGCGTCGAAAGAACACGCACTGAACTTCTGCCTTTCCTCACAGGTAAGTGTTTTTTCCTATCCAGAATCACTATAACAGTTTTATTTTAGGTGTGTTAAATTCTTTTTCTCATTTTGTGATTGATCAGATACTATCTATGATGAAGATGAAGTTCTGCTTGCTCTTGCTGAGCAACTGGGGAACTTCACCATGCTGGTTGGAGGCCCTGAATATGTGCACTGTCTCCTTGTAAGCTTTTTGACTTGATTTCATACTTGATTTCAAGTTGTTTGCTTATTGTTTGCTGACTTGCGTGTTGTTTTTTTTAGCCCCCTTTGGAGAGTTTGGCTACGGTTGAAGAGACAGTGGTGCGAGACAAGGCAGTGGAGTCCCTGCGGAAGATCTCCCATGAACACTCTCCAGTGGACCTGGAAGTGCACTTCGAGCCTCTGGTGAAGCGTTTGGCCAGCGGAGACTGGTTCACGTCACGAACCTCTGCCTGCGGACTCTTCAGCGTCTGCTACCCACGAGTGTCCAGTACAGTCAAAGCTGAGATCCGCCAGTAAGTTTAATATATTTTTGAGGACTGTTTTGCTATAATACTACATTTTCATTTTGGAAACGTTCACATCAAGAGCGCGCTGAAGCATTTAAAAAAAAAATTAACTACAGTTTACTCACTTTTTTTTTTTTAAAAGTCACCGTGAATTTAAAATTGACAGTCCTGTTTTGTGGAATATATTGCAGTATTTATTATAAATTACCCTCTGACTTATCTGTGCACATTTTTTGACATTCTTGTGCCTTTGTAATCTTTAATCACATAATCACAATTCTGCCAAATACATAAATTTAGTAATTATTTTTTAAAGATTAATGTAATACAATCATTAAATTTAAATGAGCATAAATTTAAAAAGGCAATGAAAGAAATACTGGCTTTTAAAAAATATTATAGCTGTTGTAATACATGGTGCTAGGTAGGTGGGAGAATCTCCAAAAAAAAAAACAAAAAAAAAAACACAAAAGTGGTTCTAGCTGCTGTTAATTCTGGCAAGTACATAAATGTATTACAGTAAAAAGATGAATGTATTACAATCAAAGGTGGTACAAGAAATACTGGCATTTATATCTGAAGTATTGATATTTGATTTTTTTTTTTTTTTTTTTTCCTTTTGCATTACAGTGATGAGAATTTGGAGTGATGGTGCTAAGACAGGCATAATTTATTAAAGCAAAAAAAAAAAAAAGTTTTAGATTTTTGGTAAAACATGATCTGGATATGTTTTTAACAAAATTTGTAATTCACACCAGTATAAATGTGTATTAAATGCATTCCCACTTTTCACATCTCTTCTTTCTGTTGCTGTGGCATGTTCTTTGTATTACTAATATCAGCAGCTATAAAACAGGGTTCCAGCTGGCTTATATCTTATTGAGTTTTATACAGAACCTGTAAGACATTCTGATGTCAGATTTTTTTTTTTTTTTGTCCCTGGTGCGAATGGGTCCATAGGAATATATTGCTTAAATGTATTGTTTATTGTGGTAATTATTTACTCTGTGTGAATAGCCATTTAGAGTAAACATAATTATGGTTACAGAGTGTTAATGTTAGAATAGCCAAAGTGGAAAGGAAAATCACTACCTCATCGTCTTCATTTTCTGTTTAATTGGAAACATGTTAACGCATGTATCATCTCTCCTCAGGCACTTCCGTACCCTGTGTTCTGATGATACTCCCATGGTGCGCCGTGCAGCCGCCTCCAAGCTGGGTGAATTTGCCAAAGTGTTAGAGCTGGAGTATGTCAAGAGTGACATAATTTCTCTCTTCACTGCATTGGCATCTGATGAACAGGTCTGGTTTCAGTAATACTCACTAAAATATACACAGTCTAATTCCGTCATTATTTAAACCACAGCTAAAGTCTCTGAGCACATGTTGCATGACAAGACCATTGGAGGCTTGAAAGGTTTTGATTGTGTTTATGTAACTAGTGCTGGAGCAGAATTGCATGGCAAATATCAAAGTGTTTTCTTCTGACATCTGAATGCAAACATTTACATCACTGCAGGACTCTGTTCGCCTCCTGGCTGTGGAGGCTGGTGTTAGTATTGCCACTCTGTTGCCTCAAGAGGATCTGGAGGCTCTGGTAATGCCCACTCTGCGCCAGGCAGCTGAGGACAAATCCTGGAGGGTTCGCTACATGGTTGCAGACAAATTCTCTGACGTAAGCCAAAAGCAAATCATGCGTTAAGTTAATTATATGTAATTGGATTTTATTGGAAAATCCTAGTGTTTATCACAGAATTCCATTTTCATGCAGCAGGGTTGCTTTTCACCCATAATTCTCCTCACAGGCATAACTACATTACTGTTCAAGTTAGGGTTGGTAGGATTTTGAAAAGTACCTTATGCTCACCAAGACAGCATTTATTTGAAAAGAGTAATATTGTTAAATATTATTTCAATTGAAAGTGTTTTCCATTTTAATATTTTTAAAAATAGAATTTATTTCTGTGATGGCAAAACTGAATTTTCAGCAGCCATTACTCCAGTCTTCAGCATCACATGATTTGTTGTTCAAAAAAATCTTTGTGAAAAATTTATTTTTAAACAAATCTGCAGTCTGTTGAAGTGACTGCTAGTCTGTGTGTATGTGTGCTTTAAAATGTACAACGGGCACACACTGAGCTCAGCAAATTCTTGTCGCAGATTAATGCATCAAAGGTGAGAAGCTTCTGTCTTTTATTGTGAACTTAAGACTGCGTTTACACTGGCACAAAAAAACGATTTCTTTTACTCACGTTTGACACCGATTTGGAATTTGTTGCACACATGTAAACGCAAAAATCTGCACGAGATCCAATTATTTATTTATTTATTTATTTATTTATTTTTTCACATCTGATCTGAGCCACTTACAAATGTGGTTTTAGTCTGATATCTGACATCTAAACACACATAACATCCCCTCAGAACTTCAAGCCACCACAATGCGTGGGCGACATGTTTTATAATAAAGATTGCTTTTTTTTTTAAAGTTTTTTTTTTTTTTTTTTTTTTTTTTTTTTTTTTAATTTTTTTTTTTTTTTTTTTTTTTTTTGAGGTGAGAACTTCATATATATATATATATATATATATATATATGAACTGCACTGTGAATTTTAAAAATACAACAGCTTTGTTATATTTCTACAAAGCTACATTATATTTCTCAGCAATGAAGTGATAACTTAGCTGTTTTTGTAATTAAACCAACAAGCTTCACTATTAGATTACTTGCTCGTGCATTCTTTCTCTCACTGTTAATTCAGTTCCATTTAAAATAAATATAATCTTACAGTTCTACTTTATGTCATTTCAGTGTTCTACATCTGAGCCATAGATAAAATAACAAATGAAAATTAGTTATCTTCCGGTCTTCATCTGTTCAGTCAAATTTTGTGCTTCAAAACATTCATGACAGCTGTTGTCCATGCTGGCAAATAATAATGGCCACTCAAACACGAATTATATAAATAATTTTAATAGCATGGCCATTCAAGACCCAAGAGTCTATCATGTGCATAGTAAAGCGATCACTGACAATCATTTTGGGATGGGACTGAATGTAAACATGGATATTACCAGATATAACACAGGTTACCAGTCTTGTCTAAAGTGAATGCGAACAGGTGGGCTAAAAAAAACGGATATGGTCAAAATATCAGATCTGTGCATTAAGACTTGCAGTGTAAACACAGCCTAAGTGAGTTCAATATAAGCTAAGTAACCACTCTGGCAGTTGATCAAATAAAGGACTTGCCCGGCTGATAAAAGCTACTAAATCTTGTGCGGTTCATAAATGAATGTTGTTTCAGTAGTGGCAGAGCTCTACCACTGAATAGCGATGCAGCAGTCACTGCTATGTGATGTGTATTTGTGCACCCTTTAACTTTGTTTTATATTGTGTTATAAGCTACCTGGAAACCTCTTTTCTGTATCAGTGCTAAGGTTCAACAGCTGGATCACAGTTTCAGGATGACACCTCATAAGAGTTCACTGGTCTCTATAATCCAGCACTGATGTACACTGCTCATTGTTGTGCAACTTGACCTAAATGCATTTCCTTTCCATAATAATATTTGTCATGTCATCGGCTGGTTTTGGATTATCCTGAGCCACTTGTAATGTCATATTTTACAGGAAAAGAAATGTTGAATGCAGCGATTTATAAATACCTAGAAATATCCTGAGTTAGAGCAATGAGCATTTTGACCTGCTTTAGAAATGAGAATTCTGCACCACATCTCATACGCAGTGCTAGAATAGCCTTGAATGTATCCTTGCATGCTCCGGAAGTGCCTTTGTCCTCGAGTGTGCAGGAAACACTGAAGTGCTTTTGTGAAATGGAAATATGAAGTGACATGCTTGTCTCTATAAATTTACAGCTGCAGAAGGCTGTGGGTCCAGAAATCACAAAGAATGACCTAGTGCCAGCCTTCCAGAACCTTCTGAAAGACTGTGAGGCTGAGGTTCGTGCCGCTGCTGCAAACAAAGTCAAAGGTGAGAAAAGGCACCAAAGCAGTCCTGTAATATATGAGCATGATGTTGATCGTAGTTATTGTATTTAAGATATTTTCAATAAAATAAGTTTCACGTCTATAAATCATATAGGTCAAAATTGCGTTGTTGAGAGAGGGGAAAAAAAACATAAAATGCACGTTTGTCGTCATGTATTATTACATTCAGAAATAATGTTAAATACTGGTGAAAAAAAAAAAAAAATAAACCTGTAGGTCTATATAAGCTCCCCTCATTCCACAAGAAATTTAAATGAAATGAATGAAACAGGAATGAAAAATATGTATAAAACATCAATTATAGTGGCATTTATTATAAACACCAAGCCTAAACATTTATTTAAAGTGCAACTGAAACTACCAGTATGTTGGAAATGTGCTGTACGAATAAACTTCCTCTCTTATTTGGCACAAATTCAAATGTGTGAACTTTTACGTTATATAAGTTGCTTTTAAACATAAGTTGCAGCAGGTGTCAGGAAAAAAGTGACATGTTGGCAAAAAATACTACGATTATTTATATACAAAATGTCTGAAATTTATTTGTAAATTTGCTCTTAAAAGTGTCTTTCTCTGATAATCATGAAATTATACCGGTATTGACTACTGAAATGTTTTTATTGTGATGACCCTAATTAATTATTATTCTTGTCCTCAGAATTCTGTGAAAATTTGCCAGAGGACAGTAGAGAGACGATCATCATGACACACATTCTCCCTTGTGTTAAGGTAAAATGCTTTTTCAGTCAGTGCTTGTCAACATCTCTGCAATCTGTCACATTTCAGACTGATCACTTGTTCCTTATTGTTCCAGTACTCGTCACATTTAATTGGTGCGCAGTTCCAATCCAGGATCAGTTACTGGCAGATAACTGTTGAGTCAGCATCTGTTCTCTAAGCGCCTCAGACTTAAACAAGATTAATAGTGTGTTATCGTGTCTGTGCTCTGACCTACTACTGGCTGTAGCAACAATAGCGCACTTCTGCTCTTGATCACGTATTGTATATCAATCAGTGGTTTCTCCTATGATGTAAGAAACCTTTTGTTCTGGTAAAAATCTCTTTGACTAGACTCAGACTGCTGTTGGCTAGGTTATCTTAGTAGCTTTTTTTTATATATATATATATATATATATATATATATATATATATATATATATATATATATATATATATATATATATATATATATATATATATATATATATATATATTTTTTTTTATTTATTTATTTATTTTTTTTATTTATTTATTTTTTTTTGAGGGTGTTTGTTTTGGACATGTCCACCAAAATATTTGCAGTGGCTCACAACATGGAAACAAATAATTGCAAGATTCATGGCAGCACAGCACATTTTATTCCAAACCTTTTGTGTAGCTGAGGTACTTTTGAAACTTCCTTACAAAAAACGGAGCTTTGACATGTTTCATAGCAATATCAACATTCAACATGGTCAATTATCCGTGGACTGCTTTGTTCTGCGTTCATGTAGACTTTAATATTTTATTGCTTTACACAAGATCTTCCCTCTGCAATGTGAATGTGTCCTGATCCCTGGCATTTGATTTCATAATAGTAGCTGAACATTTTAAAGTGGTTTATGTACCCTATTATTCAAACGTTGGGGGTCGGTAAAAGTGTTTTATAAGAGTCCCTTATGCTCACCAAGACTGCATGTATTTGGTCAAAAATACAGTAAAAGGGTAATATTGTAAAATTAATTTAAAATGGCGTCTCTTTTTTTTTTTTTTTTTTTTTTCCATATAGAATTTCCCTGGACTACAAAACCAGTCATAAATGTCAATTTTTTGAAATTGAGATTTATACATCATCTGAAAGCTGAAAAAATAAGCTTTCCATTGATGTATGTTTGTTGTGATTGGACAATATTTGGCCGAGATACAACCATTTGAAAATCTGGAAACTGAGGGTGCAAAAAAATCTAAATATTGAGAAAATCGCCTTTTAAAGTTGTCCAAATGAAGTTCTTAGCAATGCATATTACTAATCAAAAATTAAGTTTTGATATATTTACAGTAGGAAATTTACAAAATATCTTCATGGAACATGATCTTTACTTAATGTCCTAATGATTTTTGGCATAAAAAGAAAAATCAATAATTTTGACCCATACAATGTATTTTTGGCTATTGCTACAATATACCCCAGCGACTTAAGACTGGTTTTGTGGTCCAGGGTCACATATTAGATATATTATTTTTGCATTAATATATAAGAAACATTTACGTATAATTATGTTGAAAACGGTGCTTAATGCTGGAATTGCTTAATGTTATTGTGGAAACCATTTTCTTTGAATAGAAAGTTCAAAAGAGCAGCATTTTTTTTTTTTTTTTTTTTTTTTTTTTTTTTTTTTTTTTTGGCAACATAATCAATATTTTTACTGTGACTTTGGATAAATTGATTTTGTGTCTTTGGATCAGTTTAATGCATCAATACAAAATTATTTTGACCCTAAACTTTTTAAGGGTAGTTAGTGTAATGTTTAATATGCTTGTTTTTGCTGGAAATTCAGAGCATATTTTTGCACAATCTGGGGAATTTAGTACAGTACAAAAGTTCTTCATTGATTTTCTTTTTCCTTTCATTTGAAACCAGATAAACACAAAGACCAAAAGCTAGATTCTTATTGTCTGAGCAAAAAAGCTTGACATTATGTAACACTTGAGTTAAAAACAAACTTAAAACAGTAAATCAGTACCAAAATACAGTTTTGCCCACTGATAACCAAAATATATCTACCACTGTTAAATTTACCATTGTATCCCTTCTGCTTTTACAGTCACTTGGTCTGTATAATAATACCCTCCAGTAGCATCAGTAGCAAAATACCAAATCACCAGTATATACTGACACCAGTGAGATTTCATAGTTCATGTAGACTTCAGGTATTACATGTCATTATTTGAAAGTATGAAGCATTGATCGTCATTGATGGCATTGTGTTGTGTGCTCCTCTGTCAATAGGAACTTGTCTCAGACACTAATCAGCATGTGAAGTCTGCACTGGCGTCAGTAATTATGGGCCTCTCCACCATCTTAGGCAAAGACAACACCATTGAGCACCTGCTTCCCCTTTTCTTGGCCCAGCTCAAAGATGAGGTAAGCCTGCTGTGTGTGTGTGTGTGAAAGCGAGAGAGAGACAGCACAGGTCTAGCTGAGGTAATTTGCGTCATGTTCCAGTCACAGATGATACTTCTGTGCAACTGCTTACTTTGATCCTGTCGAGGTGAGGCAGTGTTAATGCTAGCCTTTTAGTGGAAAGCAGAAAGCATTGAAGTGAGAGATGAATGGATGAGTGCGGCACACTATCACACTATCTCATCTCTTTATTCGCTGGGGCTTTTTGTTGCTTGCTGCTGTCTGTATTGCGATCTCTTTTCTTTAAACTGCTTGGGAGAAGTCTTTGAACATCTGTCAGTCACCCAGACTGCACGAAATAAATAGAAAAAAGCCAGCTCCTGGACTGCAGCGTGCATTGATCCATGTTTTAAGACAGGAAGCTGTTTTGCTATTCTGTGTCAGTTCTTGCTCTGTTGTTCTGCAAAAAGAAAAAATCCTGTCATATAGTTGTCAGCCTGATGAAAACGTGACACTGTGAAATGATACAATGGTGTTTAATGGTTAACATTCTTGCTGACTGCATGCAGAGATTAACATACAGTGCGACATGCTTGTTTATTTCCAGACTAATTGCTTGATTGGGACAGTTTAATGAATCGGATGAGCCATTTGGTGAATTGTTTTGAACTGATTACAAATAAAACAGAATAATATCTGTAATTTTATTTATTGGGAAAATGAAATCAGTGTTAATATTTTTAGTAATATTTATATACTGTTATTTGGCTTATCGGTTATATTTGTGGTTTTATTTTACGTGCTTATCATTTTCATTATTTTTTAGCTTTAGTAAATTAATTTAGTTGCCAAGTTTTTTTTTTTTCATCTAATATTTATATTTTATTTTAATGGTCACACTTTATTTTAAGTTCCAATTCTCGCTATTGCCTCCAAACTCTTTAATTTGCTGCTCATTAATAGTAAGATAGTTGTTAAGTTTAGGTATTGGTTAGGTTTAGGCATGTACACTATGGTCATGCAGAATATGTGCTTTATAAGTACTAATAAACAGCCAAAATGTTAATAAAAGGCATGCTAATTAGCAACTAGTTAATTGTAAGAATTGGTCCCTGTACCAAAGTTTAATTAATTAGTCGTAGTTGCTAATAACACTCAATTATTGGTTATTTTTTTTTAGCATGTTGTCCAGAATGTTACAGTTTTTGTCATGTCCTTCCTGCAGTGTCCAGAGGTTCGCCTCAACATCATCTCCAACTTGGACTGCGTGAACGAGGTGATTGGAATCCGACAGCTTTCCCAGTCTCTACTTCCGGCTATTGTTGAGTTGGCTGAGGATGCCAAATGGCGAGTACGACTGGCAATCATTGAGTACATGCCCCTTCTGGCTGGACAGCTGGTGAGTCCCGACCATCAATGTCCTAGAATGCTTTATCCTGAAATAGAGATTGGAACGGTCTGACCATTGGTCAGTTTTTATTCCTCAGTCTCTCAACACTTAAAGCATTTAACTAATCATCCTGTTAGCTTATTGCCGCCAAGTCGCCTTGGGTCGTGTAAGCTAATCTAACTGATATGAGGTATTCTCTTTCTCGTGCTTGCAGGGTGTAGAGTTCTTTGATGAAAAACTCAATTCTCTGTGTATGGCGTGGCTTGTTGATCATGGTAGGTTACTTATCAGGAATGTTCATAATAACTATAATTGCACATAATGTGTCCCACACAATGTTCAATGTGAGAAGTAAAAAAAAAAAAAAAAATCTAGTTGGTTCCATTTGTTTGTGGCACAAAAATTGAAATAGCCGTAGTAATGTGTTGGAGTCTGTCAGTAAACTAATGCTTGGGTCTCTGTGATCTTCAGTTTATGCCATCAGAGAGGCAGCCACCTGTAACCTGATGAAGCTGGTGGAGAAGTTTGGAGCAGAGTGGGCACAGAATACCATTGTGCCCAAAGTGCTGGGCATGGCTAATGACCCCAACTACCTGCACAGGATGACTACCCTCTTTTGCATTAATGTGAGTCAGAGCTTATGAGCTTTAACAAACAGCTGCTGAGTCACAGAGGAATGTATGCGGTTGGTGCTGATTAGAGCCCGACCGATATGGGTTTTTTGGGGACCGATATTAGGGCGTAAAAAAGGCCGATATCGGCCGATATTCTTCGTGTATATTATAGTACAGTAGCAGTCAAAAGTTTGGACACTTTCCCATTCCTGTGTCCAAACTTTTGACTGGTACTATCTATATATATATATATATATATATATATATATTAGAGAGAGAGAATACTATAGTATATACATAACAGAATATATATTCATAAACGCATTTATTGCAATGATCACTCAAATGTGGTGATCAAACACTTATAATGACGTGACAAAGATATGTAATGGAGGCAGGGAATTTAACAAACTTTATTATCCAAAATGAGTCTGACATCAGTGCACTGAACAGTAAAAGTGAAGTTTATTTAACTTTCAATTCCATTCAACTTTATTCCATTGAAGTTTTTCACTTCAGAACATTCATTCACGGATTTGTGCAACTGTCTTCACACACAGACAAAACTTACTAGAGAAGTGTGGAGTGTGACATAATATACCACTGTAAATAAATACAATTTAAATTCACATCTCTCGCACTTTAATACCCTTTGAATGTAACGTGTGCATTCCCTTGGAACTGGAATCATGGCGGAATATCATGTGAAGTCCACTTCGCAGGGCACTTATGGTCAAATAAGACAACGCTTGAATGCTGCAGCCTGCACAAGAGACCTCTTTACTGAAGTTAAAGTGTTGGCTGATGTCATTATCTCGCGAACGCGGCGGCGGATCTCCACCAAATTCGGGGGATCCCTTCAGCTCGAGGAGCCCTCTCGAGCGCCACCCTCCGCGCCTCAGTAGCCCTCCAGGATTGCCAGACCGCGAATTTAACCGCCCCTAACTCCCGGACTCCGGGGGCTATCGACGCGGGCGTGGTCTCATTCGAAAGGGGGCCTCGAGACGTACACTCGATTCTGCATTCGAGAGGGTTCCTCGAGCTGAAGAGATCCCCCGAATTTGATGCGGATCCGCCGCACTTTTACAGAGATATGGCCGTTCAAAGTTTCAGTGGTATTCCATACACTTAAGCTTTAAAGCGTTTCATCCAGGTCGCCAGTAGCAAACAATGGAGCGTGCTCTGCTGGACAAACTATGTAATTACACCATATACAAGGATTTTGTCTGACCGATATATCGCAAAACAATATATCGGTCGGGCTCTAGTGCTGATGCATGTGGAAAAGCTCAGTTTGATGTACATTTTGAAATTAAAATGTATTAAAATCTGTCATTTGCTTTTATAGAATTGTGCATCATCCATGATGTAATATTTGGCTGCTATTAGTTGTTATAATGTTAGATTTTGGTAACGCTTTAGTATAGGAACCAATTCTCACTATTAACTAGTTGCTTATTAGCATGCATATTATTGACATTGGATGTTTATTAATGCTTATAAAGCACATATTCTGCATGACCATATTCTACATCTTTAATCCTACCCAATACCTAAACTTAACTACCTTACTAACTATTAATAAGCAGCAAATTAGTAGTTTGAGGCAAAAGTTGTAGTTAATGGTTTGTTAATGGCAAGAACTGGACCTTAAAAATAAAGTGACCTAGATTTTCACTACATGATTGTAGTGGCCAAAAGAATTTACAATGAGAAGGTTATTGCGATCTATCAAAATTGTGGGGAAAAAAAAAACCCTGCAGCAGCATTGATGTGTGTAACTGTCTGTTTTAGGCACTGTCTGAGGTGTGTGGACAGGAGATTACCACCAAACACATGCTCCCTGTAGTTTTCAAGATGTCCAATGACCAGGTAGCCAATGTGCGCTTCAATGTCGCCAAATCTCTTCAGAAGATTGGACCTGTGCTGGACAGCAAGTATGTGTTCATCCATACTTAACCAGGAGTTGATTTTATGTCAAAAATATTCACATTTCTCTTAATGTGACTCATTTCAGCATCACGGCTCTAATTTTAGTTTTTTTTGATTATAGTTGTCTGCAGACAGAGGTGAAGCCAGTGCTGGAGAAACTGGCATCAGATCAAGACATGGATGTGAAATATTTTGCCCAAGAGGCCATCAGTGGTGAGTTCCGCAACTGCTGCTCTTGAGTGTTGTGCAACTATTGACACAAACCAGAAACCTACTATCATTCTTAAATACAACCTGCATCAGTGCAAACTGATGACTCACCATTATGTAACACTTAATTTAAAAGCAAAAGACTTAAATGTTTCATTTAATAATATTAAAAAGAAAAACGGGCAGTTCTGACATTTTCTTTTTGCTCTCTCCCCAAAGTTCTTTCCCTGGCCTAATGTACCTACTTGCTGAACATAAGACCCATCTCTCAAGTTGACCTGCATTGTATTTATTGTCATCCAGGATCGTCCACTGGACTGTTTATGGAGAAAAAAAATGTGCTCTGTTCCCTTTCAGTGAGAAATGTTTTAGGGATACTTGGCTTCTCTCAGTGTTTTGTTCAGCTGTTCACCAAACACAACATCTTGCTCTTCATTCTCTCCCTCTGAGCCCCTCTTGCTCTGTGTATCTTCACTTGCTAACCCTTAGCCTGTGGTCACACACTTAGTTTAACTATCCGTGTAACAATGTAATGAAGCATCATAGGTTTAGAAAAATATAGATGTTTGAGGCATCAGTCATCTGATCTGATAGACTAAATCACTTTTGCTCTTACTGCTGATTTTAAGAGTTGACCCATGCATGCGCACAGCAGGACAAAGGGGCGAATCACTACTGCACCTTTCATTTGATTACGGTGTTCCTGTGCCCCGTCTTACACTGATCGTTGTTGAACCAAGACCCCATAAAGCACTACCCGCACGTCCATTCTTTAGTGGCGGGCTCTGATACTGTTTCCCTATTCTCAAAGTGCTTATCTTCTTAAAGGGACCATGATAGATTTCCATCTGCTTTCTGCAACCGTTATAGCAGAGGATGGGCATTCCTAAACAACCCTTTTTATCTTCAGAAGGCAAGCTTCTTTGCTCTGTGCCATTGACCGTGTTGCACATTTTCTCTTTTTGTTTTGTTTTTTAAAAAGACATTTAACTTGTCTCCCTGAATGCATCTGCATGCCTCTTGCACACAGTTTCCATAGACCGTCAATATATTTAGAAGCTCATTAATAACAGGGCATCTTAAACTCCTTCACTTAACACATTGCTTCTGCCTGTGATGTTGACTGTCCGATTCTTCTGCTTCAGAGTGCAGTCAGTATAGTAGTATCTTCTATGTTATGAGTGTCATTAGAATGTGCTTCGGGTTTTATATGAATATGGTCACATTGCCCTTGATAGAAGGGAACTCAATAAAGAACGTTATATAACCCCATTTCACTGTGTGTGTGGACCTTCTGTAATCCATCAGGTCATATACAGTAAAATGCAATATAGCATGAGGATGTGTCTAAGCTGGGAGTGGATTTATTGAAGGAGGCACATCATGAGAAATCAAATTTACTTCATCTTTTGAAATGAGTTTTCGCAGTAGGTTTTCATCATACACTGAACTCTCAGAACTCAAAACTTCTCTATTGTCCAGAAAAAACAGTGAGGTAATGGCAGGAGAGATCAAATAATGCATAAATTCCATAAAATGCATGTATTGTTATTTTTTATTTCTTTTCTGCAAGGATGCATTATATTTGAAAGTAACACTGAGGACATAACTTTTCTATTCATATAAGTGCTGTTGTTAGAAAAAATAACAGCAAGTGTAAATATGTATCATGGTTTTTACAAAAATAAGCAGCACAACTGTTTACAACAGTATTAATAGTAATTGTTACTGAAGTGTCAAATTAGCATATTAGAATGATTTCTGGAGGCTCATGTGACATTGAAGACTGAAGTAATGACTGCCATCCGCTTTGTCAAACCACAGGAATAAATAGCATTTTAAAATATATTAAGATGGTAAAGTTGTTGTATTTTTGATCAAATAAATGAAGCCTTGATGAGCATAAGAAACTTCTTTAGGAAACCAAAATCATACTGACCCCAAACCTTTGATGTAGTGTATGCAAATGTTCTTTTAATTTAATACATGTTAGTTACATGTACACTAAATATAGTTTTACAACTTGGTGGAATTTATGTATTTAAATATTTCAATGGCCATGTGAAAGTATATCTATAATATTTATATTAAGGGAAATTTCCACAAACATTTAAAAATGATCTGAATCAAATTGTATAACTGGTTTTAAATAACACTAGTGTGGTGTATAAATCTAAAAGCAATAAGGCTGTTAAAATTATATCATTTTAATATTTATTATATTATTAAATGTCACTCTTTTCCTTTTTGTGATTGTACTGTCACCTCATTTTATATACAAAACTGTACCAAAAAGTCCATCAGCAGCTCTGCAGATCCTTCTGAAAGATCCCAACTTTAAGAAAGTGTTTGGTTTATTTTTAACCTGTCACCTCACATAATTGGTACACTCAGTTTGGTAAAAAAAAAAAAAAAAAACTAAAGCCTTTCAGTCCCAAATGATAAAATAATTTGAATTTCTTCCTCATTTAGAAAACCGGATTCAAATCAAGATCTTATCACTTCAGTTTTTAAAATTTCTAAGTCCTGGTATCTTTTAAAACTGCTACACAATTGGCGTGCAAGGTCTAACAGCCTGTCATGGCTTTGAGCGTTTGTTCTGACAAGGCTGTTTTCTCTGGAGTCTGAATTGTGGAGCTGCGGCTGTCGTGCCTGCTGATGAACAGTTTACAGCTGGAACGTCACGATTCACCTTTTGAGTGTTAGTGCCATTCTGCCCAGATTATTCATCAGGGGAAATTAACAGCTTTATACCAACACTCCTGTTCATTCAGCAGCCATGTATAAAGTTACTTTTCACATACAGTGGCTCTTCCTGGGTTTACATAATTTTTGCAGCATTTCTGCTGTTTGTATTTGGATCTAAACCAGTGACAAATTGCCTGCATCATATGGCTAATTTACAGCTTTTTCATTCTAGATTCAGTAAGCTCCATTTAAAGGGATAGTTCACTAAAAATGAATATTCTGTCTTCATTTACTCACCCTCGTGTCATTCTAAACCAGTATGTGTTTCTTCTGTTGGGCACAAAAGAATACATTTTTAAGATTGTGGTAACCATTTTACGGTAGTCATAAGCCGGGTTTACATCCAAAGTTGTGAATTTCACGTGCAATATTGGAATATCGCATAAAACATTTGCAAATAAGCACCATTTCCACCGAGTCAAAAAGAACAAAATCGTCACTTCCTGATAATGGCACTAAATATCACGAAGTAGGAGAAGCCATAATTTTCATATTATATTAATTGTGCGAGCAGTAATGTGTTTGGGAACACAGTTGTGTAAGACAGTTCTGGGAGGCAATTATACAGAAACACTTTGACGACAGACTTTGCTCGGGCTTTTAAGAATGATCATAACATTTCAGATGCTGTGCAACGACTTTGGTCCGCTGGTTAGTTCCATAGCGCAAAGTCACATGATGTTTTTGATGTGCATGGAGGAATTTATTCAAGTACTGCTCACTGCAGAGCCAAATGACCTCCAGCTCCCCCTCTCTGGATGTCCAGCTCCACCTCTGTGTGAAGTAATGGGTGGAGTTATGTTTAGTGATAGGGTAAGGGGTAGGGTTAGGGTGTGGTTAGGTGTCTATCTCCACCCAATTACCTCCAATGAGGGGGAGCTAGAGCTCCAGCTCCTCCCATTTGGTTCTGCAGCGAGCACCCTCTCAATTTATTTGCAAAATTTCATTTCCATTTCCCATTATTCGCACTAACCCTTTTACAAACGTCAAAAAGCACCTCAAATGAGCTTAAAAACTTTTTGCGAATTAAGGGATTTTTTCCCCCGTAATTTGGTGTTTCAATCACTCATTTCTGATGCAATACTTAAAAATGCGCCTAAAAACAAGGTGATGGAAACATTGACTTCCATAGAATGAAAAAAAAAATCATCAGTGGCTACCATAAACTGTTTGGTTATCATCATTCTTCAAAATACCTTCTTTTGTGTTCAGCAGAAGAAAGAAACTCATACAGGTTCAGAACAACTTGAAGGTGAGAAAGTGATGAATTGTTTGAGGAAATAAATTTTTAATCCATTTTTGCTTTGTTCCTGAATGAATCAATCATTTTAAACAAATCAAATGATTCAATGACTCACTCAAGACTTGCCACCACTTACTGTCGTGTTTTAGTTTTTATATTTAATTCTTTAATCTAACAGCATTATTTTTGCTTTATAAATCTATTCATACCATTATCACCATTATTTACCACTTCGTACCACTTCAGTGCTGCATCAATAGTCTGTGTGAATACATCTAAATGCCTGATGCTGCTTCTGTACCTCTTCTGCATTGCAAAGATGGATTTTATTAGTTATTTCATCAGAAAAAGCCATCGTTTCTTATTCTGAAAAATGTATTAAAATGCCCCTGGGAAACCATTTAAGTTCCTTAACAGAAAATTGAATTGCTGTCACTTATGGTGAGATAATGTCCATCTACGCTGTACAGACTAAATTTTACAAATCAACCAGAAATGCATGGATAACACAGTGCAATTTTATGAAGCTACGAGAATAATTTTTGTGTGCAAAGAAAACAAAAATGCTGACTTTATTCAACAATTCTTCTGTGGCGGATAAAATTACAGTTGAACCACTGATGTCACATGGACTATTTTATTTTATATTTTGATGTCCTTACTACCTTTCTGGGCCTTGAAAGTTTCAGTTGCATTGCTGTCTATGGAGGGTCAGAAAGCTCTCAGATTTCATCAAAAATATCTTAATTTATGTTCTGAAGATTAACGAAGGTCTTATGGGTTTGGAACGACATGAGGGTGAGTAATTAATGACAGATTTCTCATTTTTGGGTGAACTATCCCTTCAAAACAGTATTTATGTCACAAAATTATTTTAACCAATGAAAGGCCGTCTTATGTGTATAGTCAGAACTGAGGTAATGTGATGCGAGATATTAATGAACAAAATGTCACTGAGTTTTCACTCAAGGAACATGACTTTTATTTCCCCTTGTGCAAGGAACTCAGCATTTTCAACTGAATATAACAATTCATATTGTGATTACATATTGGGAAACATTTTAGCACTGAAAAACGACTATAACAAAACAGTTCACTTTGCAATGTCGGAATTAATATCAACAATAGTCAAGAAAGATCTGACTACAAATTCTAATTAGTCACAATAAGATCTTTTTCTTTTGAAGGCATTAAATGACAACACGTCACTATTGACACCCATTTTAAACATCAGAACTATTACTCTAGATATTGCTATACTTTTGAATGGCATATACTGTTAGGACCATGGCAGCTATCTCATGTAGCTGGATGGTTCCAGAACAATCCACATAGTGGACTTCAAAATAGAACCTAAATGGAGACTTTGGTTCAAGGTATCTGTCAAAAGAGGGTGCTTCATACATTGTACACGAAGAATTAAATCTAAAAACAGACATTCTTCAAAAGGAACAAGAAGAATTGAAAGGCACAACACAAGTTTCTAAAAAAATCTGCTGGACTTCGGTTTCACTAATAGTGCACGCTGTGTGAGATCATTGTTTATTCTAATTGGTTTAAATCATGTCAGTCTGAATGTTTACAGTGGTACTGTCAGAAAAACCATGTACTGTAACCTTGTTCTTTTCTACTTTTCCATTCCACTCTGATAAGTCCAAAGTAGGTAGTGTGATTTCAAAGTCAACATGAACTCAAAACGAACCCTATTTACTTTAACGCATGTTGTTTGGTCTTACTGTGCATAACCATTGGTTTATATTATTTCACAGATGATTTGTTTTTGTAATCTTTCATCATTGCTCCACCCGAAGCAACTTTACTTTGTCTGCTAACATCATCTAGGTCGTGCCTGTTAATGTTTACCAAGTCAAATAGCTGTTGCGATGTGGTGTAACTTTAAAATAGTGCTGCAGGAATGAGTCCAAAAACCCAGACTCATCATCACAAAGTCAATGCCTGAAATAAGTTCTGTGGTTCACACAAGCTCATTATTCATTATAACATAAAGTAATACCCCACTCATGATTTTTTTTTTTTTTTTTTTTTTAAGCTTTCACGTCTTGGAAAAAAATGTGGTTGCTAACAAGTGGCTAAATGGGACTACAGAGGTGGTTGGGGCATTAAACATGATATTGAACACGAAAAATCATCTTCTACAGCCTTGTTGTGTTTATACTTCCTCAAACTATTCTAACTCAAAATTTCCAGCTTTATTTTAGAATTTAAATAAAGGCCAAAAAAGTTGTAAGAAGCTTAATGGTGGTAACATTGTAGTCATTCGACCATGGTGTAATTCGTTTATAGTCTTCTTTTAGCATTATGTATACTATCTTGAACAAAATATGCAAGAATCCTGAACTTTTGCTAATCACAGAGCTTATTTTACGCAATAATCCAAAATCGAATGGGAAAATCCTATTGGTTTTTGTCGATGGAACCAGGATGATGGTGTAATTACTGTAATTACTAGATGACAACTTGTGCCGGACATGTTCACGTCCTGAATTATACATTGCTGTGGCAACAGTATTAATGCCAAAATGAATCGGTGTAATTTGAGTAATCAATAGAAAAAAACACAATACATCAATACAAACAGTCCTTATGTAAATACCTTATTAATTAACTGTTTATTTAGTGGGACATAAGATGCATTCAACTGTGCTGGCCACATTAAACTATTAAATGCCTTTAATAGATTATCCTTGCATAATCAAGACATAGTCAATTACTGGAATTATTAATAATTATATGAACGAATGATTATTAAACAGAAATAACACCCAATATTACTACTTCACTACAATTTGCTGCTCAATTTGCTGTCTGTGTTGGTTGTAATTATGAATTCTAAGAGGACGTGAATGGTTTTTACAAGTCAGAATCTCGTAATTATGGTAATTCTGACATGGCGTGAATGAACCATAACTTCTGGGTTGGCTTGCAAAATTACATCATATCTGCAGCACTCTATATGGTTAAATTAGTTAGTAGTTCTTAATTCATTAGGTATCGTGAACTAACAAATGAATGACTGTAACAGCATTTATTAATCTTGATTAATGTTAATTTATTAATATACTATTGTTTATTGTTACTTTTTTTATTTTGTTTTAACTCACTAATGCTAATTAATGTGAATATATAAATATAAAGAAGTTAAAGTATTATTATATGCATGAATTAAAATCAGTGTAGATTGATAAATGCTGTAAATTATTGTTTGTTCATAGTTGTTAATTTTCTGGTCAGTTTATGATACCTAAATAACCTCTTTTTTATTTATTTTTTATTTTTTTATTTTTATTTTTTACAATTTGAACCTTATTGTAAAGTGTTGGCAATGTTTTAAACTCAGGTCTCACTCTATTTTTATTCTCGTCTTTCATTCAGAAGTTCATCACTCAGAAAATAGACTCAATGCTGTTTTGTGTTGACTTTAAAATTATTTCTAATAATTCTTTTTTAATCCCTTAGATAAGTCCTAATATTTACATATTTCTCTGTTAATTATCTATTATTTAAAATCACACAATACTAATAATGAAAACTTGAGAAGCTACTGATCATTTAATGATGAAACAAACTAATTATAAAAACACTGAAACTTGTAGAACTCTAGAGTATTACATAGGAAAAGGAATATTGCTTTAATACTGATTTTTAAACTCTATGGTAGCTGCACTACATTTAATCTGTGCTTACTGCGAAAAACAAATAAAAAACAAAAACAAAAAAAAAAAAAACATTTCAGGACACTAGCGTATCTCACAAACATCTCTGAAAATGAAGTTCTGTAATGGTCTACCACAGGTCTGTAGGTTTATAAGATGTGACACAAACCATGGTGTTTTGTTCATCCCTGAGGGCCTTTTTTTTGCCACATCTTATGCCTGAGAGCCAGCCTCAGAGCCTCAGCCTTCTTTATTTCACATTTAGTTTACGAGTACACAGCCCTGTGGGGCCTCTACGGTCTCCATCATCTCGCAGTCCAGGAAGGGGGCTTCAGGTGCGGGTTGGGCCGAAGGGCTTTCTGCTTTGCCCGGTGGGAGAGGTGGCTGGGCAGGACTCCACGCGTACAGGGGCTCTGTAGGGAGGGATGGGGTGTAGTTTGTGCGGTTGTCTGGCGGCAGAGGCCAGTCTGGGAAGCGGGCTGACTTGGGCCCGTACGTCAGGGCTGAGGTGCCGGGCTCCAGAAAGGGGGTTAGGGTTTGGGTCCGTGTGAAGGGAGGGCTGGATAAGGTACTGCTGCTGTTCTGGGGGTCTCTGCTGTCCTGGGGAGGGGGGTAAGCATCCTCAGCCAGCTGCATCTGGTGGAAGTAAGCCTGTACCTGAGACTGCTTCTGGAGATAGAGCCTCTTCTGTTGAAGTCTGTGCAGAGAATTACAAATGAAAAGATGTGTCATAACTAAAACTTCAGAATATCAGTGCATTATGAAGGCAGTTGTTCCTGACCTGTGCTCCTGGAGTTGTTGCTCTAAAGTGCGTGGTGCAGCCTCTTTACAAAACATCTGTCCACTTCCAAGACCACTTGCCAACTGACTGGCCCTCTGAAAAAAACAAGCCATAATAGATTTTTCTGATTGGCCTCTGCTGATTCTGCAGCCAATGAGACTGTTTGCTCAACATTTAAATGTTCTGGTTCAGGGTTTGTTGTAAGATGGTCCTGTAGCACGCTATCAGAATTCCACTGAAACCCTCCACCTCCCCCATCTCCACCTGTCTAGATCAGCTATGGGATTTATGTGTCCCTATTCACGTAGCAGCATGTCTTACATGCTCACAGCAGCATGAATGTGTATGTGTATCTATTGGCAGCAACAAGTCCATATTTGCTCTGCAGCAGCAGCTTGTATAGCAGATCTAGTCCACAGAGTCCACCAGTTGTCAAAATGTTTATGTTTTATGAAGATAGCTGCTGTTCAGATTTTCAGAACTAAACTAGCATAATCTGGACTAGTACAGAAAGTCGCACTGGTTTTAGATGAGATTTTCAATAGGGATTAGAGATTATGATGTTATGTTGGCAGAAATACTATTTTTTTTTTTTTTAATACAGTTTTGCGATATTTGCGTAAATGACATGATGCTTATTATAGTTGGTTTAAAGCACTTAATTAGTCATTTTCCGTGACCTAATCTAAAGTGAGAACTATTTAATGTTAATAAATTGTTAACAAAGCATTATCTACCTCTTTATATATGAGCTAATTAAACAATAAAATTTGGTTAATTACAGTGACAATGAATGAAGAACTCACTATTTGTACATAGCCTATTATTGTATTAACTACAGTTTGTAAACTATGAATTAACTATAAACTAGTTAATAATTAATATTAGTGTATACTTATTATAAGGTGTTACCATTTTTTTCTGGATCTGTTTTTACTGTGAGTTTCAATAATATATTAAAAATGTAATTAATACATAAAATGACTTGAGTACACATCATCTGTGATGGGCACGTCTTAATTTCTGAATTAAAATTGAGTTGCATAAAGCCAATAATGTAAGGGTGAAACAGCTGTGCGGATATCATAATGAAGAAAAAAAAAAATTAAAGAATGAAATTCTTTAAAAGTAGTTGTAGAAGTAGTTTGGCAATCTTTTATTATTATTTCTTAGAAAAACAATATTTTATCAAAACTCCTCAGCTTATTAATATTTGAAATATGTTTGTCTTCATAAACAAAGTTATGTGGTCTAACCAACAGGCAGAATCAAGAAGGAAAAAAAAGCAGGAAATGACTCCCTTAAAAATCTGATAATTTGAGTTCTTCATGACAAGGCAAGATTAGTTCAGGCTGTAAAATGTCATGTTGCGACTCCCCAAAAACGAAAAAATAGTTACAAATACCCTTTATCTTGAAAAATCAATTTAACACAATAACTATACACATATATTTGTGTTTGCATATATTTATATGGAAAATATTACATTTTACTTGATGGGTAAACTTGAAAATTGTATAAAAGTATTCAAAACCATAAAAAAACAACATGAACACAAAGAGTACATTTCTAGAAACTTTGCATATGTGATTTAAACTAGATTTGTAGATGTTTTTTCATTTTCTTTATTGTGCCCAATCTTATACATAATTGACCCACCTGTAGTCGCTGAGCGAGGTACTGCGTCTCCAAACTCTGTCTCCTGGATAACAGATAAGGGTGCATTTTACCAGTGAATGTCGACGTATCTTTTCCACTTAGACATTGGCGTCCTTCTCCCTGAAATTTAGAATTTGTTTCATATCAGCATAAATCAGAGAACTGCCATCTTCTAAGTCAAACAATAAAAAAGGCAAAATACCCATGCATAAAATATAAAAATAGAAAACAACAGCGATCTGACCTGGTGGCTGAATGGGTGGTGAGGCTCTAGGAGCTCCTGGGGACTGATGGTAGGTTTATTGCCTCCTCCACCATCTCCTAACACTATCTGGGCTTTGTTCAGCTCCAGGAAACCCTTGGTCCTGGCCAGGTTCTGGAGGTGCTGTCTGAATGTCACTAAACCTGTTGGGTTCAATAAATGCAACAGACTTTAGAGTCAGATGAACTGGTGGAGATATTCCTGTGACTGCTGCAGGGGTGGTCTGACTCATAGTCTTGACTACTGCTATAATTAGTACAGGAGTGAATCACTGCGATTATTTACAGCTTTTAAAAGTAGTCATTATTCATAGAAGGTCAGATATCATTCAGAATGAGGGTTATTTTATCTTCCAAAACACTGATTATGACATGCAAATACATGCCTGCAAGTGACTAAAATGGTGGTCACGCTAGGTTTTGTGCTCCATTCACATACATGGGAGAATGGATACGGTAGCAGATTTTGTGTCTTTTGTTGCACATTATACTACAGGGCTGTTCAATGCTTGAATCTGATTGGTTGATGAACATTTTAAGGTGTGCAATTATTTTCAAGGTAACACACGACAAATTAGTTCCAGGCAGGTCACATTCATGTCCATATCACTTCAGCAAATGATTTCAGTTATTTCAAAGGTCCTTTCAGCGTACAACAGCAAAGAACCAAAACTCACAAAGACACCGACAAAGCACAGATAAAAATGACTAAAATGAATAATTATTTCCATGATTTTACCACAAAAAAAAAAAAAAAAAAGTTTTTTAAAGAAGTCTCTTATACTCATCAAGGCTGCATTTATTTGATCAAAAATACAGAAAAAAACAGTAATCGTGGAAAATGTTACTACAAAATAAAATAATGGTTTCTTTTTTAAGGTTTCTTTTTTAATATACTTTAAAGTATAATTTATTTGATCAAATAAATGCAGCCTTGATAAGCATAAGAGACTTCTTTAAAAAACATTACAAGTTTTACTGATCCAAAACTTTTGAACGGTAGTGTATATACATACACTAAACTATTTTATTATGAATGCAAAGCACATACTCCCACTCTCTCCCTTACGCATACTGTAAAGACACATTTCTCGCACAAAAACATGTTTTCAGTGCTTCTCTGACAATTTTATCAGTAAAACAGCTTAGCAATTTAAAAGATAAATGACATTTATCACTAGAGAGGTAATAACGGCGCTATTGTTGAAGCAGATAAACTTACAGCTTTTAGTAGAGATGAGTTGCATAAGAAATTAGTCCTCCACGCAAGAGCGTTTTAAGGACAAAAACCCGACAAATGTCTTGAAATACAACATCTGAGCAATGTCTGAGGTAACCGTAGTATAAGTGGAATAATTGATTCCAGTCCATTGAAGTATTAGAAAATAATGCACACCCAAGGTCCACCTATAGTGAAAAGACATTTGACTAATACACAGTCTGCATGTAACAGAATAACCTCTTGACTGAAAATCAGGTGTGAATGTCACTATTTGCAAAAAAATGGGTACAAAAATTTTTCACTCAAATTGCTAGAGAAATTCACAATTACACATTGAATGAAATGTAATTTAGTAAGTATAAAGATCTGAACAGAAAATTCCAATGTTTTTCTTTATTTCAAAAAATAATTTTATATTATACCCTTGTGAAAAAGAAGTACAATTTGGAATACTTGAAAATGATTTATTATGGAAATAATATACTTTAAAAGAAAATACTTAAGTGCGAACTAAATGTAATGTTTTTGGACACTAATGTTTTTCACACACTGAATTATGAATTATAGTTTAAATTTATATGATGTGCAATAAGTTGAACTTGAGTGCTTTTTTTTTTACTTTTGAAGTAGGACTTAAGTACATCTTTAAATATAATTTCATAATTACTTCTATTGTCTCTATATGGTTAAAGTGTGCTGCTGAATGTACTGACAAGCATTTATGGTAAACTAAAATACACTTTAATGCCATTCCTATTGAAACTTCTATGTCATGTATTTAAATTAGGGCTGTCAATTTAACTCGTTGATTTGATCCAAGTTGTTCCAAACCTGTATGAGTTTCTTTCCTCTGTTGGACACAAAAGAAGATATCTTAAAGTCTGTTGGTAACCAAACAGTTGACGGTAGCCATTGGCTTCCAGAGTATTTTTTTTCCATACTATGGAAGTCAATGGCTACCTTCTGTTTAGTTACCAACAGTCTTTAAAATATCTTCGTTTGTGCTCAACAGAAGAAAGAAACTCATACCGGTTTGGAACAATGTGAGGGTGAGTTCAAAGTAATTTGCATGCAGAAATGTAGTGTGCCCACCCCTTGACACAAAATTTGAGTGAAAAGTGATTGATGAAAAACAAAAAATGATGTGTACAAAACAACACAATCATCCTGACCTTGAGTGAGAGACGTGTCTGAAGCCCTTCGCCCCTCTCTGAAACTGACTAGTGAGTGATTATGAGCGTCCTGCCTCTCCGTGTTGAGCAGCTGAAGGGTGGGCTCAGGGGGCTTCATGCCCAGGAAGACTGGAACTGTGGGACTGGCAGGTGTAATGCTTAATGCTTCCTTTAGAGCTGGATTCTCTTCAGGCAAGCTGAAGTCACTTTGAGTCGAACCCATGCTGTACTCTGAGTCCATGCTGCCGAGGGACGGGTTCAGACCTGCAGAGAGGAGCTTTTGTTGTAACTGAAGTTCACTCAAGAATATGGATGTAACAGTATTTATTCAGTGTCCAAAAATTAAAACCAAAAATTCAAATGGAAGGTAAAACTGAGTTGGGTGAGTACATAAATCTTAGTAACCGAGAAGATCTGCAACATGATGCATGGTTTACATTACAATGTAAAACATTAATCCAAGCCTTGCTGTCCACATTCTAGCCCAGACATAAACATAAACACATCTGCATACCTGTGATTTATCTGAATATGCACCTTACCGTACTGACTTGTTTTAATCAATGTATAAATTAAGCTTTTATTTCTTTTTCTTTCTTTTTCATTTTTATGTCTTAAGGATATTTTAATAATGCACTTTTGTCTGGTTTTGTTCTCTTTATTATGGAAAGCATGTTGAATTCCCATTGTCAAGGAAATGTGCTTTATAAATAGTCACAAACTGTCTACTAAAAAAAAGCTGTCTGTAAATAACAGTGGGAAAAATTACTGTAAGCAGTTTAGCTCGGATGCATATTGTAGTTATTTTTTACTTTTTAAACGGAAATGGAAATTTAATAGAATTTAATGTTTATTTATTTATTATTTCAAATAAATGCTGTTATTCTGAACTTTCTATTTATCAGAAAAACAAAAGAATAAAAAAATATTAATCAGCACAACTGTTATAACACTGACGATAAGAAATGTTTCTTGAGCAGCAAATCAGTTTATTAGAATGATTTCTGAATGATCTTGTGACTCTGAAGGCAAAAAATTCAGCTTTGCAATCAAAGGAAAAAAAATCACATTTTATAATAAATAAAATAGAAAACAATTCTGTTTTCTTACAATTACAGTTAACAATTTAACAATTTTGAACTGAAATAATTTTACATATTACCTTTTTTTCTGTCTTGGTGAGCATAACAGACTTTGAAAGAAATTCAAAACTCTTACAGACCTCAAACTTTAAATTGTAATATACTGTATCTTCAAGACACTATATATTAACACTGAAGCGTCTTAAAGACTATAATTGCCTGCCCTCATCACACACATTATGAAATGCAGTACTAACCTGTGATGGGCAGCACAGCAGGTTGGTTGGTGACCTCAGACAGCGTATGCCGGCGCTGACTGAAGCGAGATGTATAAAAGGCGGCGAGGGGCACAGCGTGCTCTTCCTCCGTCTCAATGCCCTCATCAATGGACGTCTCCATAACGTTGCTAGGCAGCGAGCCACTGACTTTGCGGACAACGACTGGAGGGAGCGGGTCCAGTAAGCAGCCATCCACCTGAGATATAAATACACATACAATGCTGGCAAAACTATTTTGGGCTGAAACAGCTCAGCAGTCTTTGGGACATTTTTTTTCAGATCTGACAACTGAAATCAAAGCAGCTGAAACTCAATGGATTTAAGAGGCAAACAAGAATGATTTGAAATGTATATATAATAGTAAAGATTATCAGTAAATAACAATTGAAAGTTGACATGAAATGCAAGTTATAAATCTTATTGTGAACGGGTTCATCCATGCAAGACTTCCATTTTTGATTTTTTTTTAACCTTGTATTTTTAAATAAAATGTCAACAGCAACAACAGACTTCTCTCCAGTGACATATGATGGACTTTTTCGATCATTTCGTCTACATTAAACCTCTGTCCCTTTCTTACAATCCACTGTAAGAAAGTCTGCCTCCAATCAAGTCCCCATCCTACATTTTTTTTGCTTGTTTTTTCATTAGTTTCACTCGGACATAAGTCACGATTTTTAATAATCTTTTTTTATTAAAAAAAGATCTATTGTTACTTCCATTACATCTCAACTTTAAATGTCAGTACTTTATTCACGCAAAGCTGTCATATGGTTTCCGAACACAGTGTATTTGTAATATAGACTACTTTTTTTTTTTTTTTACTTTTATGGTTCTATTTTAAGTTTGAAAACCGTGATAACTTTCATTCCATGACCTGCATAAAGATTCAAAAGTCTACTTTTGTGTTCTTTGGAAGAAATAACAAAATACAAGTTTGGAACAACATTATTAATCTATTTTTCATCTAGTCTCATTGGGTTAACTATAACTTTGATAATAATAATTAAATAAAAAGTGTATTTCTATTACTGGCCAGTATCCTTCAAAATCATTACCCAACATTCCTATTCTCATTTTACTTGCATATCACAACTACAATATTCTGTCATGAAACTAGGTTATAACGCAATATATATAATCACATCACTATTTGCATGGCACAGCTGATTGGTTTCTTTTCACATCAACAGCCAATGAGCTTGCTGTAGCAGTTTCAGCATGCTTCAGAAACCCTCCACCTTCCCCAGCTCCACCTGTATAGATCTGCTACAGGGTAATTCATGTTTGCTATTTATAAGGGTTATTTCATATTATGTTATTTCATGTTATGTGCAGCAGCAGTATTTCTTACATGCTCACAGCAGCATGTTGTGGATGTACTGGCAGTAGCAAATCTCAGTACTTGCTTTGCCTCAGCAGCAGCGTAGCAGACCTATTCTACCAAGACCAAACACATTAACATTGTCATGTATACTACCATGCTAAACTCTCTCAGAGTTTTTGTGACAGAAATACAATATATTTGTAGAGCAAAAAGACATCAGTAATTCTATTCTACCTCTTTTGCTCATAACATTGATCCTCTTTTCTGTTATGTTCTGATACAATAAAAGCTTTTTATAGGCATGAAGAAAAAAAACACTAGCTTCTTTTAAATACTGTTCTCTAAACGGTTGTTTTGGGACCCAAAATGTTTTTTTTTTTTTTCTATGGCATCACTGCAAAAACAACCTTTTGTGTAACCTTTGTTTTTAAGAGCATAGTAGATCATGTCTGTGTCATCTGTTTCATTTATGAGAAATTATGTAATGTTGCTCTGCTAAATGCCCACAGGTGACCAGCAGCTTTCCTGAATTACAATAAGCCAGCTGATATAAGTTTGTGAGAGCGTGACCTCAACATGTTTGAAGAGATCCCTTGATTGCCATCTGTTCAGCTCCACAGGTGCTGGGGCTAAATGAATGATTTATCATGCATCCCTTTCTTCATAAACAAACATTTGCATCTATTCATTTGGCAGACAGTTTAACAACAACTCACAGTTCATTTAAGGACTACTTTTATAAGTGTGTTTGTTCCCTAGGAATTAAGCTCTTGACCTTAGTATTGCAAGCACCAGTTGAACAGAAAAAGACCTGTTGGAGGGCAAATTGGTATGTATACGACGGAGTCCCCACAGGATGAGTCAACGCTGCACGTCAATTAAAGAACAGTAGTTATGGAGATTGCCTTGCGACAGTCAAGGTGACAAATGTTGTAGTCACGCTTTTCATGAGTGGAGTGAACACCCAGCACTGATCACATGGGTGGCCCATCACTGGCCCATCAGGGGCATTTTTGTGTAACAGCAGGCAGAAAGCCTGACATGCTGGCGTTACTGTAACAACAGGCTGCAAATAACGGGACGCGCAGATGAAATGCAGGCTATATGTTTCCCAATGATCAACAAGGGTGAGCGGCATGATCAATATTTTGTCACGGTATGAGTATATTGCATAATAGTTAATTTTGCTGGAAATTTGTTGAAAATTGGTTTACGTTTTAATAATTAATAATATAATAATAATAATATTTTGGACAATCCAGTGAATATATTTTAAAGACAAGTTCTTTGTCTTATTTAATTAAAATATTTTATATATTAAATAATCATAATCATAATAATCATAATAAACAATAATTAAATAATAGCAATATTTCAGACAATACAGTGAATATATATTTTTTTAAAAGACAAGTGCTTCAACTCATTTGATTAAAAATTGTTTATCTTAGTAGTTTGTTATTATTAATAGCTTATATAATAAATAATCACCATTAATAATAACCACCACAATAATGATAAAATCATCATTTTAACAATGCAATAAATTCATAAAAGATAGACAGACAGATAGATAGATAGATTAATTAAAATATAATTATAAAAATATTATAAAATAGCCAATACAGTTACATCACAGTCATAAAGCTTGATTTGTTACACTGTATCAGGTGATATTAGAAGGAGGGCGTTCTCATTCTAGAAAGAATCTGATTGGACGAAAATCTGTGTAATGCAACATAGTTCATCAAAAAAGATACACTAGGATTTAGGTGACGTCAAAGTTACCAGACATGGACTAAAAGCCCCATAAATCTACATCCCTCTCTTTATTTTCACATTTCTCCATTGCTCTTAAATGTAAAGCACTCTGATAGCCACACAAACTACCACTGCATTAATGCTACAGCAAAATCTCTGTCGCTGACATATTCCTGGTGTCATGCAGTGCATATCGCCCAGTCCCAGATATAATATAAATTCCCTCGTCTCTGAGTCACTCATTTATGAATGAGTAGCAATAAGTGCTTGAGATACCTACACTGACGCAAAGCACCAATGGTGACACCATGCACTGAAATCATAAAGAGCATTTTTTTATTATTTAATATATACGCAGGTGTTATTTTAGGAGGCTGAAGTGCTGCTGAAATACTGCGAGTGAGTAATGAGGAAGAGATCAGGCTGACACGCAGGCAGAGGAACTTCACACGCTGCAGACAAAAGCTCTTATTGCCGTCATACAGCAGTGCCAATGAGTAACGCTGCTATTTAAAACACGCAGGCAGAGCTTATGAAATATAGCCTCAAGCCCGAAAAGAGGATGAGAGATTTCTCTCTGTGCATATGAATCTATTTAATAACCATTTTTTGCTCTTTATTTTGCCGCTCACTTCATTACTGACCTTGGGAGTGGCCACGTCTTCCTCCATGAGCGTCTGATCTGGGGAAGCAGGGGTTTGTTGGAAGGTAAATGTGTCTGTAGTGGACTGCAACAGAACAGGTGAACGCAGGTGACGCGCTGCCTGTGGCGGGACGCCCGCTTGAGAAGGAACCGCAATGGTCTGTAACAAGAACATGAAGGAATATACCAATAAGTACAATGGTAATATCACAGAATTGCAGCCACTTGCATCTTGGTTGTACCTTGGTACAATGTAACTGTTTTTCCAAGTGTATATAGTCACAGACTCTGTAACAAGGTATTACCATCTGATACTGTATGAATATGTTGATTAATCCATAAAAAGGATCCTAAAGGTTGATACACCAAAACGTAAAAGCCTGTTTCTGTGGTTTACGGTCGCAGAGGTTAAACTGAAAGAAAGATGGCTGGATTACAGATTTTGTTCTTCATGATTCCAATATTTACATTTTTATACCAACGCCATTTCAATATGTCTGGGTAGACTTCACAGATGGGGTTACCTTGACAACAGTCTGCTCAGCGACGGTGCTAGGGCGGCGCTGGCTGGCGTGCAAACGCTGTTCCACAGGGAAACTGCTGCGATGCGCTTTCAACCGCTCCACAAGCAGGTAGTAGATAGCAGCAAAGTGGTTATAGCTTTTGTTCTGAAGAGACTGTGACAGGAAAAGCAAGAGTTTTTTCAAGAACAAGACAGACAAGGAAAGAGAACACTGGCAAATGTCAAATTTCTATCAGTACGTTTTGAAAAATATTCTGAAAGGCTGTTCTTTGGAATAATCAAATTCGCAAATCAGACGAGAAATTATTTTTGGAAACCCAAAGCCCAAACCATTACTAGAGTTGGGATTTGAATATATATATATATATATATATATGTGTGTGTGTGTGTGTGTGTATGTATATATATTTATATATATATTAGTGCTGTCAAGTGATTAAAAAAATTACATAATTAGTCACATTTTTTTTCTGAAATTAATTAAATGTGATTAATCCCACCTAACATTCAAGTTTTTAAATATACTTTTATATTGCAATAATTTCACATTCAATCTTCCAATTAATGTACAATTAAAAATATTTTAATATTTGTTTAATGACATCTTTTTTATGACTGAGGGCGAGTATCACTGATATCAATACTACTGTCTCTAGGAAACTGTTCTTAATATTTAGCCATTGACTGTAGCCATTCAACATTACAGTATAATTGAGAGCTATCAATTTTAACATTTCTTAAACTTTAAAAAATAACAACTTCTAATTTAAGTGAACTTAAAACAATCTTCACATAAACCCATTATAATAAATGTAATATTTACCTGTGCCCTTTAGCAAGTAGGAAATATACAGAAACTGAATAAATTTATCAAACACTAAATTATAAATTAGACATAGATGAATCCTTAAAGCTAAAAAAAGTTATAGATTTTGTGCTCGTTTGACTCGCGCCTGTCGTTGAGGCGAAGTTGGAGTGCGCGTCTGAAAAATGTCCCATTTGATATGGTCATAAAGACATTCTGTGTCTAAATAAACATATTTCTTGTCCAGAAAAAAAGAGACAGTTGTGAGTGGGGGAATATTTGTAATGCTGTTAAAGTGGAAAAATTAATCGCCTGCGTTAACGTACTAATTTTGACAGCACTAATATTTAGCACTAAGTACATATATCTATCTATCTATCTATCTATATATATATATATATATATATATATATAGATAGATAGATAGATAGATAGATAGATAGATATATGTACTTGCTTACATTCTAATTTTAATTCTACAACAGTTCTACATCCTGTTTGCATCCTTAATTCAAACGCAGTTTAGATGCAAGAACTGGACTGGAATTTAAACACATTTTAAATCCTGGTCAAGTAAAAACTGATTGACTGACCTCAATGGTTTTCTGCTGGTCGATGCCCAGGCTGTGCATGAGTCGGAGCACCTGCTCACTGTGTTCACCCAAGCCTGATTTGCTCTTGCATGGCAGACCCTGTCTATACAGCACGGGCCGCTGGGACGGTACCTCCTGCACCATCCAGCGATGCTCTTTGATCTGACTAAGGGACAAACGCTTGGCTGGATCTAGAACCAACATTTTCCTGATCAGGTGCTCACAGTCTGAAAGAGGATATATGATATATGCAATGAGCTCAAAAGACAAAGACATTTCACAGAGTAACACTACTATTATCATTATTTCTAAAAACCTGATTACATAGCATGTAGCCCCTAGCACTGTTAACTGTTTATTCACGACAGCTTAAAGGCATGAACAGTCGTAAAATTGCATTACTTTGACTTCCTCACCCTCACTCATGAAGTAGGGGATGCGGAAACGGCCCTCCAGGACCCTCTGTCTGAGGACAGGAAGGCTAGGACCATCAAATGGAAGAGCGCCACACACCAACACGTACAAAACCACCCCCATACTCTGCATGACACACACATACACAGAAAATCAATACATAAACATAAAACTCTGCCTAGGAACTAGCATAAAGGACCACCCACACTCAATACAGGAAATACTAATTATGTTTTCAATAAATCGAATTACCATTTGCGTTGATGCAATTCTCTGTTCTGACTATACTGAGATGACATAAATCAACAAATGGCAAGAATTTTGTCAGCTGTCTACAGTGTGCACATATTAGTTTGATGTCATGAGGTCATATCATGCTTTTTTGAACAAGGTTTCATTGTAATACCATGGTTTTGTGGACATGTACCTTGATAATTCCATGTTATTCTTTGGAGAACCATATCAAGTCAAGTTCAATTTATTTGTATAGTGCTTTTCATAATACACATTGTTACAAAGCAGCTTTACAGAAAATCATGATGTTAATGATTATAATATCCTAATACCTTCATGATTCATAGTTGCATATAGCAGATAAGAGCTGGATGATAATATAGTTTACATTTTGCAACGGTACAAGCAATCAAGCAGTTAAGATATGCTATACAGTATATATCGTTTACAGGAATATACTGTAAGTACGCAGATAATAAAGTTACATTTTGCAACAAAAAAATTAAGTCAGAGATTTCGTGTATAATATTACACGAGTGAACTGTATGTATATCTATCTATCTATCTATCTATCTATCTATGTGTTTGTGTGTGTGTTAATATATATCCAATTTTATAATACAGTTTACATTTTACTGTAACAATGTAAATACCATTGTACAATATGGTACTCTTAAATAGTATTGTACCAGCACAATACAAGCAGTATGGTATCTATAAACAATTACTATAATATTGCCATCTGATACAGTCACTGTACCACCAAGCTTACCCAGATGTCTAGTTGCGGACCCTCATACTGTTGTCCCTCAAACACCTCTGGAGCCGCATATGGGGGGCTGCCACACCAAGTGGTCAGGGGTTCCCCAGGACGGAAGAAGTTTCCAAAGCCAAAATCTGCAGCAGATTTGAAGAAAAAGTCAATGTCACATAATTCACATTAGCATATTATATCCTATTATATCCTGCTTGGCATTTGCAAAATTTTGTGTGTAAAAAAAGTTCAATTTTTACACTTCCTTAAGGAAAACTGAGTGGTTCTTTCCCATGCATGGGCTGCTCTGGGGTGTGTTTGCCCTACAAAGACATAACTTGCTGCTTAACCACTGTAGTACAATGCATTATTACAGAAATGAACTAGCTACTAATGACTGTTTTCCAAAACTGACATGGTTGCACTTCTGTTGTTTGAACCATGTTGATTCACCAATATAGGACTGCTGTTAATAATATCACACACAGGTGAAGTAATAACGTCTGATATGAATATATTAAAGACTGCAATTAATATCAGATTATCATGAACAGAAACAGAAAGGCATTCTTTTTTTTTTTAATCATTAACATGTTCTATGTAATTGCTGTACACTTTACTCCTGAATATACATGATTTATTAAGCAGATTTCTAAACAACTTCATTTTCTGAGATTTTTGTTCCCCATAATTTTTCTTAATTTGATGTTTGATTCATTGTGGCATCCCTCTCACATCATACTCTGGGGTTCCCTCACGCATTTATGCACATGCGCACTCTTCAAAAACATGCTGATTCTTGACACGCTAAAATATACCGTGTGCCGAATTATTAGGCAAGTTGATATTCTGGTCATATTTTTTTCCAAGAACATTTTACCAATTCCAAACCACAACAATCTTAATAACTACTATTGACTTTGTATTTAATCATTTATAAGTGATATATAATTGTCCATGAAGGCTAGAAGAAACTCCTAATATTCAGGTGTGCCGAATTATTAGGCAGGTTTTCTTTTACAGATAAAATGAGCCAAAAAAAAGAGATTTAACTCAGACTACAAGTCAAAAAATTTTAAATGACCATGAGAGGGATGCAATACTAATGCAATAATAGAATTTGCAAAGTTAGGCCATGACCATTGGGCAGCGAAATGCTCATTGGGTCAGCAGAGTCAGAAAAAACAGGTGGAGAAGAAAAGACACATTAACTGCAAAATAATGAAGAATTAAGGTGAAGAATTACGTGAGAAACCATCAGGAAACATTTAGTCTCCAGCGCCATCATTTTCCAGAGCTGCAACCTTCCTGGAGTCTCCACAAGTGCAGAAAACCTGCCTAATAATTCGGCACACCTGAATATAAGGAGTTTTTGACTTCCAGCCTTCATGGACAATTATATATCACTTATAAACGATAAAATACAAAGTCATTAGTAGTTATTAAGATTGATGTGGTCTGGAATTGGTAAAATGTTCTTGGAAAAAAATATGACCAGAATATCAACTTGCCTAATAATTTGATATATATACAATGAAATTTGTGCCAAAGACCATGATCTATGTAAGTATATGTAAGTTTTACTAACAAGAAACTATGCTTCTACCCACAGGTTGAGAGCCGATGTTCCAACCACACAAGTTTGAGAATGATTGAGAATGTGTTTTCAACAAACACTGGATCATGGAACTATATTTCTAATGGAACTTGCGACCATAGTTGGCTAATGATGCTTTTGGTAAATGAACCCTTGGTTGGTTTGGGATGAGTTATGCAACAAAATTTAATATTTCGGGTTCAGCAAGTAATAGTGTTATGCATCCAATATTGAAGCTAATTACATTTAATCTGACAGATCTGGTCACTGGTGCAAACGAATATATGACACAAGTAATTGAACATAAACTGTCCAGATGGCTAAATAGATTCCTGGCTGTGTGTCAGCTCGCAGGCAAAAAAAATCTTTAGTGAATCAGCAACAGGAGGAAATGAATGTGACGTGACGGGACGGGACTGGATGGTGTGATGGCGCTGAAGCAGGTGGTACTCTCTGACTGACCACACACAGACTCTGGGAGGGTCTGCATCTGCTCATACACAACCAGTGGTGACGCATTTCCCCTGATCTTTACTCTTGGCTGATAATGGACAGGTTGAATTGTGTAATGTAATCCATATAATTTAAAGATTAATTGATGTACGTCACCACTGATTGACGTAAATTAATGATTGCATGGGGCGGGAAGAATGAACTTATAGGCCGTCTGCTTTGAGGGTGAACATAAAACAGGATATTGTGTTTTAAGCCCATGAACACGTAATATAGGAATCTAATTCTAAGTAAAAACAACAAAAACCTTGATTCATTTGAGACTGATTAACCTGTGCAACATATTTTCCGGAAAATAAGTTATCTGTCTATAAGTCGCACTGGGCAAGATTACATTGTCGAGAGAAGAAAAACACAGATAAGTCGCATAATATCACATTTTATTATTACATTCAGTATTAAAATACCAGTAAACAAAACATTTACAAACATTAGAAACACTATAAGTATTTTAGTTTCCCTAACTCCACAACAAATCCTTAAAATTTTATGGTATTCAGAACAAGAATGAAAAATATAAGTATAAAACAAACACAAATTAAAGTGGAGTTCATGATAAACAACATTTATTATAAACGCCAAGTCTAAACAAATTGATTTAAAGCACAACAGAAGCTAATGATATTTGGGAAATGTGTTGTACAAATAAACTTAGGTTCACTTACTTCTCTCATTTAGCACAAATTCAAATGTGTGTGCTTTGCGCATGTTTTTCATGCTTGACATTAATATATAAGTCACAGTATGTTGAAAAACATGTGACTCAAATACGGTAGTCATGAAGCAAAGTTCCTTTAAGGTAAGTTATTTCGCTCGGTGGCCATCTTGGTAAAGCCCCCAGGCAGCCATTTTCTATTTAGGTCATAGTAATGTGAGGGGAGAAACTGAGATTTTCGAAACTCAACTTAGTTGCTTCGCAAAATGATTCACTGTTTCGAAGTGCTGAAACACCACATGCTGGCATCACCTGCTGGTCAAAATAGTGCATAAAACACCTTTTTAAAGCCAACTGCAAATGTTTTTTTGAAAGTATAGGGCTAATCTATTAAATTAAATCTACAAATCATAAAATATTATTAAACATGAAGTGTCTGTATAATGTGTGTTGTTTTATTAACTTATAGGGCTTGTTTTGTGTGTTTTATGGAGGGATCAGCTTATCAGGCCAATAAGAGAAATTTAACTATATGACTCTTCTTGTTGTATTATACAAATGCCAAAGTTCTGTCATGAAACTCTAGATGGCGCAGGCTGATCGTGGTCGTTAATGCAAACTGATGATATTCACAGTGTTAAACTACTTGGCACAAGCTGATTGGTTCATGTTGCATACGCAGCCAATGAGCTTACTGCTTTACATTTAAATGGCTGGTTAGCATTCACTAGAGCAGTTCGCAGTGTGCTTTCAGAGTTCCTCTGAAGCCCTCCATCTTCCCCAGCTCCACCTGTTTAGATCTGCTACGGGTTATTATATATGCTATTTGTGCAGCAGCACTATGTCTTAAACACTCACAGCACTGTATCAGCATATGTATTGGCAGTAGCAAGTTCCTCTACTTGATTTGCAGCAGCAGCAGCAATAATCTACAACAACAGCAATAACCAACAGCAGCAGCAATTCAGCAGCAGCGTAGCAGATCTATTCCACCAGGACCAAACATATTAACATTGTCATATCCATTATGCTAAAATGTTTGAGAGTTGTCATGATAGAAATGTTTAATACAATGTAATTAAAAATATTTAAAAATATCTATATTATAAAGCTGATCCAGGCTCAGGTAAACACTGTATAGACACTGGTTAATGGGTAAATAGATCGCCCCTAGCGGCAAACCTTTGAAATTTTGAAAATGTTTGAAAACAGATATGACATAACGAAGCCTTGTTTACTAAAATCAAGTGACTTTGGCAGTTGGATATGTGTATGCATTCTGAACCTGATTCAAAACAAAAGATTTGCAAAGGTTTTAAAGCTTAATAAAGTAGTGTTTTGAAAATGATTAATGGCGAAATTTCCAAAACTATTTGCTGAAATTACATTAGCAATAAAATCTGACAATCATGGTATCACAAATGTTGGTGCTTTACAGTAGCTCAAATTCAGGCTGTCTTCAATGATTTGTACATGAGGATTTTCAAAAAGATTGAAACTAAAAGACGATGCTATGCCGACTATACTGGTAGTGAGCGTTTACTTCCGAGTCTACAATTCGCCACGTCTATTCAAACAGAGCGTTCTAATGAGGGGGGTTAAAAACAGGACAGAAAATAGCCTACTACTTCTAAATTATGTTTTTGATGTAAAAATCTTGATAACATTATAAGTGGGCCTCAGAGAAAATTACAAAATAAAAAACAAAGTCAGTTCATGACCCCTTTAATAATTAAAAATTAATTAGTTAATAAATTCAGTCTTTGCTTAAGTTTTCTAGTTTTCAAAACGCCCCAGTAATCTCAGTCTAAAGTTTTTTTTGTTTGTTCTTTTTTTTTTTTTGCCAAGATAGCAAAGTCTCCAATGAAAAGTTGGGTTTCGATATGAACTCAAACGTTTCTCATTAACTTCTTCCCAGACCAAATGATCTGAGCTGTGTTGCTTACATTCATTTTATAAGTCTACTCATACTCTAGTCAATGATTGTCTCAGTTTAACAGTTGGAGAGCCTTCAGAGAAAAAGTTGATACAATTAAACATAACAGTCAACTCTATAGCAACATCTGCAGTCAAATTTCCCACCGAAAACCCTTCTAGAAATAACTAAAAGATGGAGGTGTGTTTTAAAAAGCCTCTGCTGTGATAGCAAGCACCTCGCATCTGTTATCTGTGTGCATGAGTGACACAATGGCAACGCCCTATAATGCGTTTTCAGTATCTCTCTTTCAGCTTGCTATGACATAAATACAGACAAACGGTCTTACACAAGGATCCGTTCTCTGCAGTGACTGGTACTTATGGAGCACAGTATGTTAGAAGCCTCTCTGTCATCCTCCATGCCTCCAGTGTCTTTTGTACTGCAGTCATTACTTTACATCACAACACTACGATTACATGCTTGAAAGGGACAAAACAAAACTTGACTGTTTGCATCACATACGCATGAAGTCTAGATAACATCTGGGAATTTAGGTCAGATCAAGTGAAGGTATTTCAGTTTCAGTTATTTTGTCAATCTGTTACACATGAATGAATTTGATCATATCAACCAGTATATATATATTTTTTTTTATAAATGGACGATGATGATATCCATATCAAAGTGGCCTATTGCAGATGTAATACCAATAATTTATGTAATACTATGAATACACAAAATTTACTTAAAATTCACAGTGTAAACAGTAAATGTCCATTTTTCTTTGCACATTTAAAGTCTGTCAGCAGATTTTAGAGGTGACACTTCTGTCAATCGTTCATGGTTAATGGGTGATAAAGATAATCAAATGGCTAAATCAAATTTGCAATTTAATCATCTGGTTGATATACTGTATATCTCCCACTACTATACATCACATTTCCTCAGATACTCAAAACATCTAATAGTAATCACAAAACTATTATGTAACATAATAGATTTATTTCCCAAGGCAAGTTCACCATTGGTTTGCAGCGTACAAACGGTTATGTGAACAGTGTGCTGGATGAACTGTATGAGTTGTGGTCATTCTAACTTAGGTGTACATCTGTGTTTGCTGAATGAACTGTGCAACTAAACTGAACTGATGTCACTGAGTAAATATGCAATTCCCTGATAGACTTTGGCTACTGTGAGGAAAAAAGTCTGATTTGACTGCTGGAATGTACAAGAGCCAGTGAGGAAAGAGCAATGACACCTTTTATTCTTAGATAAAGCAGAAAATTTGACGTAACTATACATTTTAAGTACAAATGATATAAATGTAAAAGCACAAAATTAAATGTCTAATTAATTAACATGACACATGGTTATTACAACTAAAACTTAAACTTGCGTAAAAAAAAAAGTTAATTGAAATAAAATATAATAATAATAATAATAATAACAACATGATTAAATAAAATATAAAAAAACTTTAAGCATATTTTATTTCAGCTACTTGCCAAGAAAACATTTCTCATTTTCATTAAGTTTACCTTGATGCAATAAAATAAGTAAAACTAAAACGGAAATAACCATTAATAAAAACTATACAGACATTAAAAAACAAAACAAAAATTGTAACACTTTACAATAAGGGCTCATTAGTTAATGTCAGTTAATGCACTGACTAATATTAACTAACAATAAGAAACACATTTATTACGGTATTTATTCATCTTTGTTCACTTTATTAATAAAAACACTGTTCATTGTTGGTTTATGTTAGCCACATTCTATACTGTAACTGAAAATGTTAATAAAAGTTATAATATCTCAAAGATACTAAAACAACACCGAAATGTCAGGGGTACAGTGTATACACACACACACACACACACACACACACACATATAACACAACATGGATAATGAATTATTCCATTCAAATTTCATTCTTTTTCCCCAATCTAACTTTGGGCGAATTCTCATGTTGGACTCCATTCACTTAATCATTGCTAATGCTCGCCCTTGAAATTCAAGGTAAAAGTTTAAAAGTGCTATTTCTGTAGCACTAACTGTTTCCTACCCAAACACTCCCGCCCCACAGCTACTAAACAGCTCATTACAGATAGTCCCGCCCCAAACTCACGCTATTGGTTGAGCCATAAGTTGACATTTAAGACTGCTCAAACAAACAGAGCAGTGTTTTGACAGAGCCACATAGCTTACACTCCTCACAGAAGTCAACAAATGACTTGCTTGAAGTTGTTGTTTCTGCATATTAAATTGGGATAGAGGAGAGAATTTTGACATCAAGACGTTTAAAGCCTCTTGATGTCACTGTCTACCACAGCAGCATGTTTTCACTCAGACTGTAAGAAGGAAAGGTACATCGCTTACCTGCTATCTTCATATTCATGTGAGCATCCAGTAACAAGTTTTCAGCCTTCAGGTCTCTGTGAACAATATTGCGTTCGTGGCAGTACTCCACGGCTGAGAGGATCTGCCAGAACTTCCTCCTCGCATCCATCTCGCTGAGCCGCCCGCGGCTGGCCAGGTAGTCTGTGTTGCCAGACAGGGATCAGGTGTTATTGGGTCGTCATCTGCACATCCAGGCAACATGTCACAGTCATGAATTTTTCATGAAAATGGTATGCAGATTGTGACAATGAGCAGGGAAACATCTGTTTAACAGTGCTGCTCACAGATGTCCTGATTAAATACTATGTTGGACAACTATGTTGTCAATATAAAAAAGCAAAGAAAATCTGTTTGAAGGCAGACAGCTGGGGTTAATAACACTCATTTGAAATATAAAAGCAGTTCAAATTAAATTAAATTATTATTATTATTTTTGCCTTGAGGTCTGTTTATATATTATGTTATTAAACTTTGTTGTGCCAAACAGTGTCAAATCATTTTCAGTCATATGGTTTATTTATTTATTTTTTTCCATTTTCAGAAAGAGTTTAAAGGTCAGATTTACTAACAGCTTGGGCCAGCAAAAACTGTCTTTTGGCATTAAAATGTCAGGATTTACTAAAGATGCGCAGTGAAGAATTAGCGCTGAAAAGGCGTGGACCCCTTATTGAATATGCATTTGTAGGAGTTTCCCTTTCAGATGCAAAATTTATGGGAGGAGAGTATTAAAATGAATCACGCAACATGATTTACTAACATTTGCGCTTGTTTTTTTTTACTGTTTTTTTTTTTACTGGTATTTGCGCCCCCAAAAAACATGTCTTAAAGCAGGTGCTAATTTGCGCTGCTCTTGGTAGATGGCCTTGGGGCTGCGTTTCCCAAAAGCATCGTAAACTTAAGTACATCGTAGACCCATTGAAACTAATGGAGCTACGATCAACTTAGGCTTACAATGCTTTTGGAAAACGCAGCCCTGGTCATTATGGAAATGATCTGCCTGCGTCTGTGTTCTTTAATGTGCACATTGTCAGTAAATCACACAAAGAATTGCGCTCTAATGCTAATTTGCCCTGTTTGGTAAATCTGGCCTTAAATTTAAGTAAATTAAAGTTTGTAGACATACAGTACTGTTCAAACTTTTGGGTTGCAAGGCTGCATTTATTTGATCAAAATTTGAGTAAAACAGTAATATTGTGAAATATTATCCCAATTTAAAATAACAGTTTTCCATTTTAAGATTTTTAAAATGTAATTTATTCCTGTGATGCAAAGCTGAATTTATAGCAGTCATTACTCCAGTCTTCAGTGTCGCATGATCCTTCAGAAATCAGTCTAATATGCTGATTTGCTGCTCAAAAAATATATTTCATTATTAATGCTGAATACAGTTATGCTAATACTTTTGTGGAAACTGTGACAGTTTCTGAAATATTAATAAGCAGCGAAAACAGTTTTATTAGATTTTAAAAAATAATATGCTCATCACACAAGTCTATTCAAGTCAATGTATTGAATTGCATTTTAATGTATTTTTTAATGAATTAATAAATATAGATTATTTTTATTTTAGTTTAATTGGTAGTAATGTTATGTGTTTTTGTCATTTTAGCTATTTTTCTAAACATTTCTATTTAGCTTGAATTAATTTTTATTTCAGTTTTAGTTTTAATTAATTTAGTACTTTAACTAATTTCAGATAGTTGCCAAATCAACATTTCTAACTGTTCTTTTTTTCCTATAATATTTGTGTATTATTTCATTGCAGCTTTATTTCAATTAACACAAATAATTTTTAATAGTTTTTGTTTTAGTTCACAACACTGGTTCAGAAAGTGTTGTCTTCGAAAGTTACAGTATGTTTTTATAGTACAATGAGCTCTTTTATCTCCAAAGATAAGGAGAAATTTAATTCCTGAAGATAAGACTCTTTTAATAACACATTATTTTCTCATGTCCTCTTTCATACATAGCAGGTGTGTGCTTAATACCTTTTGCCATGTCAGACTGATGTAAATATGCAACTACCAGCTTTTCATGAATTTCAAATCCAACAAAAACAACCTGAAGCAAGCAGCATATATTCATTCTCTCCAAAAACAAAAGGCCAACCTGTCATCCACAGCCGACCACACATTCAAAACAGGACCTGACTGTCAGCCATGCCTACTTCAGATGTGAGCCGAGCGCTGATAAAACAGCAGTCCTCTGAGTTAATCAGCTGACAAGGGCATGGAGATGCCAGTTGCATGTGTATGCATGTGTGCTTATGCATAGGGCCCATGTGTTAGGGACATGTAGGAAACTTCAAAGGATGTGCTGTGTATGCGAATGCGAGGCAGTGTGCAGTGTGAATGTGGTGGTATGATATTGAGTTGACAGATGGCTTCACATCCCTATGGACTGACTATATGACAACGCGTCATTTGCACCCAGCAGGTAGTATAAGGAAACTGAACATCTAATCTGTATCATGATGACGTTTGAAATTTAGAACCTTCTTGCAACAAAAATGGAACTTCTCTCCAACATCCAGAATGGAGCGAAATATGAAAGAAAATGATTGGTTAGCAGATCTACCACTAAAAAGCTTTAAAGATGTGAAAAATATAGATATTCAAGTAAATTGGAGAGTTCAAATAAGGTTAAAAAAAATAAAAATAAATAAATAAATGACTGAATCACTTAGATGTAATCTTAACGTTATATTGTGTCATATTTATCAAAATAAAACTGACAAAACCCTCATATAAACTCTTAGATCCCACTTTTTTGGTATTTAAATTGTATTGGCTTATGCTGAACTTTATTTTTGTACATACATGCATTATATTAAGCAGTACATGAAGTACTGACTGAAAAGTGTTTCTGTTGCCTCATGAAAATGCCTGTAACATCTGTGTATATGACAAATATTGCACCTAATCCACTTCATCTGTGATAAAGTACGCAACACAGTGTGAGGATCACTATGTGAAAGAAGAACGTGTCCAACTTCACGTCTTTGTTTTCAACAAATCGTCAGCCACAGTCAAGCACATGTATTTAAATAGTACTAAGTTGCACTGTTGTCACATGATCTTAATATTTTTGTCACATGTCCTTATCATTTATGTAAAATATCTCATGGCAGTCTGAAAAGGAGATAAAATGTACTTAAAAATTTACTTAAAAATTGTAAATTTACTTTTGGAAGCTTGGTGCATTGCGGGATACAACAGTGGTTCTCAACAGTGGTTTTTCTTGGAGATCAACAGGCAATAGTACCAAATACAGTACCAAAACAGCTTACTGCACAAAATGGATTTTTTTTTTTTTTTATGGTTTCGCGCTCTCTCAGCCAATAATTCACCACATAAAACTCACTGTGCTCAGCACAAACACAAATCAAGTTTATCTTCAATGCACCCCCATTTAATGCACTACAGTCTGGATGGTGTTTTCTTTTACTTTTGCATGTATTTTTAAAGGATGAGAGCATGATACACATCCTGATTATGTTTGATTGGATGCACATCCTTTAACGTCAACAACAATAGATACTGGAAACAGTTTCCCTATACTTGCAGTGAAAGTCAAAGCATGTCTGTTGTTTTCAATATGCTTAAAGATAAACCATGTTCAGATTCATCAGTCCAACTATTTCTGAGCATTTTCTTCTTAAAACAGCAGTGTACCAAAGACAGATGTAACCAATCACAAACATGTAACCAACTCTGTCATCTTGCGAGGTGGGGCTTTTCATATCATTAGCACAGGGTTTCTATGGATACTTCATATTAGGTGTTTTGGTAACACTTTACAATAGGGAACACATTCACTATTAACTAAGAGTTTTCTCTCAATAAACTCCTTATTTGCTGCTAATTAATAGTTAGTAAGGTAGTTGTTAAGTTAAGTAGGGTAGGTTTAAGGGATATAAAATATGGTCATACAGAATAAGGCATTAATATGTGCTTTATAAGTACTAATAAACAGCCAATATGCTAGTAATATGCAATGCTAATAATCAACTTACCAGTGTTTTTAACTAATACGTACTTAAGTCCAAAATAATTATTGTTAGGTAGAATTTTGTGTTCATGTTGAATTGCAAAACACTTTTGCTGCTATTTAGGTGGGATACAGTTAAGGTTAAGGACAGGTTTGGTGGTATGGTTTCTTGCTAGAGTTTATTGTTGTTTCTAAATCATGTTACTTGCTACCGAATGTCTGTTAGAACAAAATACGGGAGTAGAAAAGACCGAATGTGCATACTGTAAGCACTTTGTGCAGCACAGTATCTTTTTTTGTCCTATCTATCATATGTTGTTTCCTCATTAAAAAAAAATGTCTTTTAATTTTATAGTACATATTCATATATAAATATATTGTTTTACAATGCAAAAAATATACACAAAAAGTACATTGTATCAAATGAATAATTTAAATGTAAGTACACAGTTCAGTATTTAAAATGGGTCCCTTCAGTTAACTGATTGAATGTGGAGATGGTGTAAATGAGGTAAAACAGTTAATTTCAAGCCATATATAGGACATGAAGAAAAAAAGAGTGGTCACACTTTATTTTAAGGTCCAATTCTTGCTATTAACAAACCATTAACTACAACTTTTGCCTCAATAAACTCCTAATTTGCTGCTTATTAATAGTTAACAAGGTAGTTGTTAAGTTTATGTATTGGGTAGGATTAGGGATGTAGAATATGGTCATGCAGAATATGTGCTTTATAAGTACTAGTAAGTAGCCAATATGTTAAAAACAGGCATGCTAATAAGCAACTTATTAATAGTGAGAATTGGTCCCTACACTAAAGTGTTACCAAAAGTTTAGATATGTCATTTTGATGATCAAATATGAGTTTTAACTTAGGGATGAAATTAGTGACTGAAAGGGGACTTTAAAAACTGTCAGGCCTACTACAGTATTCCACAGTGTGATCTTGTCGCATACTGTAGATTTTGGCAAAAGTAATACTCCATGGTAATCCACATACATAGAAAATTCACATACAAGCATACTGTAACTGTACATGGCAAAAAGAGTAGGCTACTGCAAACATAGTCACTGTTTTACTGCTGACGTATGTGCGCTAAGAACACAGTACACTTGCCATCAAATAGAAGGAGTATGTTAAGACAATAACTGAAGACGTACTGACAAAATCACAAGGATGTCTCTGTAAATGATTATCTTATTCCTCTTTTTTGTCAGCAGCTGTCATATCATATTCTCTCACTTGCTTTGTCAAAGGCAACCTTTTGCCCCTTAATGAGGCTATAAATCTCATTCACTGTCTTTCAAGTATGACGGTAGTGTTACTGCATGGGGCTGTTATGGGTGAGATGATTGTTTCTTTGGTCACGTAGCTCTCATCTAAATCACCGAGACCTTTTTCCATTACAGGTGACACCGCTAATCATCACAGCACAAAAAAATAGCATGTGCTCAGCTCATCCATTAGGCTTTAAGTGAGTGAATCAGTGTATAGATGGATGAAATATGCAGAAATGTGGTATGACCAATGATCTCAATCCAATGCAGGCATGTATGCACTGCACACGCAGTATTTTACAGCGTGGGGTGAAAATATGGATAAGAGTGAAATGAACTTTTGTTTGCACATGTATGAAAATGGATGCACTCACCAAATATCTCTCCATTCCTGGCATATTCTGTGACTAGATAGAGCATGTTTTTGGTCTCCATGACCTATTGAAAGAGAGGAAACCTGATTATTATTCATTGCGTGATTATGGGATGATTATGGCAATGCAATTAATACCACAAATTGCAAAAATCACAGGAGAATGACAGCATTTTCACCTGTCACAAGTGTTCTCACTTGGCTTCAAGTGAGAAAACAATGCTACATCGTTTTTTGTGTGAGGCAAAGGAGAAGATGACAAGTGCCTCACACTTAGTCAATAATATGTTATAGATATTATTTTAGAGGCATAGGTGTAATATTTCACTAAGCTATTTTCTCTACACTGCTGTCCTCTTTGAGCGCACTAACAAAAGTATCATAGCATTACATTGTCTTCTGGACATGTACCATGGTATTGCCATCATACTCTGAAGTACACTGGGGTACCATATTATAATATTGTGATGTGAATGATTGTGAATGATTCAGTACAGTAGTATACACAACCAACAAACGTTTAAAAAATATTATGTTCCTCATAATATAAAAATTTCAGCTTGAGACTTGACAAATACAAACAATTATATTTATGTTATATAAATATAATTTATATATATATATATAGAGAGAGAGAGAGAGAGAGAGAGAGAGAGAGAGAAAATGGTAATAAAATATGACAAGAACTCAAGAGTTAAACTGTCTCAGAACAAATTCATCTTGGTAATGTCAGATCACTTTGATAGAAAGGTATGTAACAAAACATGGTCAGGTCAAAGTGTCAAATCAAATTTTTGGTCCCAATTTTTTTTTTCAGTTTTACTGGTAGTCCACTGTATGAAATTTTTTTGGGTATAATATGTCGCAGTTCACTTTATTTTGCTATCCTCACTTACATAAATGAACTATAGTGTCCTGCACCCACTAGTAAAAAAATAGCAAAAATTATATCTGGCGTCTGAATAATTTTTGGTTTCACTGTATATATATATATAAAATGAATATAATAATAAAAATATAATAATAAACAAAATGTGTAATAATAAAAATGTCTTAATTTTATAAATTAAATAATTGTACTAATATTTATTGCTTTATTGATTATTATTGCTGTTTTATTATTATTTTAAATAATAATAATAATAATAATAATAATAATAATAATAATAATAATAAGAAGAAGAAGAAGAAGAAGAAGAAGAAGAAGAAGAAGAAGAAGAAGAATATTTTGGACACAACTACTTTTTTCCCTCATTTTAGAACAAAACTATGAAACAAGTGAATAAGTGAACCAGTGAATTAAAAAAAATAATAAATGTATAATAATAATAATAATCCATTATTATTATTATTATTATTATGACGTTTTATATTTTTTATGTTATTATTAATTTTATATTTATTGTTATTATTTTTTTAAATATTCTTATTTAGTAATTTTTTCCCCCAGTTGACTTGCCAAAGGAACAGTGAGCAGTTTTTTGAAAGCTCTATGTATAATACCAGACAGACAGATCACAATATGAGCACTGCCTCATAACTGGTCTGCTACTGATGCTGTATTTGTGTTGTGTAACAGCACAGGCAGCTGTTGATACTTTCAGCATCCAGGCCAAGAGTGACCTAAAAATCTTACATAACATAACAAGACTAACCCTATAAAACACCCAGACGAAACTACTGGATTCAGCAGTAGTCTCATGGGATAAAAGCTAATATAGGTGACAAATCAAAATAGCTTGCATGGGCAGATGATGGATTATCACAAATTTATTATAAATACGCACAATATGCACATGGGTGATCATGCAGTACCTGGTAAAGCTTGATGATGTGAGGATGGTCTAGCAACTTCATGATTTCCACTTCCCTGTAGATCTTCTCCAGGTTCACTGCATCTAGCTGAGTCTTGTCTATGATCTTAATAGCCACCTGCAATTCAGCAGATGTTAATGTTAGTTATACTGAGCTTTTATTATTCATTATTTTCAATCAAAAGACCACTTAGGCATATGGCATTTTTTGTACAAGACTCTATATTTGTAATAAAGTTAAAAAAAAAAATCTTTGTTCACAGACTGCTTCCTGTCTCACGTCTTACTTTACATCACCTTTTAAAATGATGCAACTGCAACTGGATATACAGCTGTTCCACTTTTGCTTCTAAGTGAGAAATGGTGGGAAGCTGCATAACTTGTTTTGTTTTATCTGAACTGATCTTGACTGCAGCTCTTAATCACTCTACAACTCAAGTTCAGAGAGTAAACTGACCTTTTTCATAGCACAACAACAATGTAATACTAATCCAAACTGATGACAGAGAAACAAAGGGCAGATCCAACCAGTGCCTGTTATTTAAATAAAATACACATTACGCAATGCACAATTTAGGTAGTTCATCTAGATAAACAGCAATCTGAACATGCAAAAAATGTTTCCACTTATAATTTGCCACTGTGTCCTAGATATCAAAGGTCAGTGTTGTTTGTTTTGCTTTGATCTATTAAGCTATTCAAAAATATATTAAAAAGCAATTCATATAAAACTTGAAAAAAAAAAAAATTCTGATGAACGTTTCCTTTGGATTTATAAATTAAAATATAAGTCAAAAATGCTTAAATGTTACATTTATAAATGTTATCATAAGAAGTTTGGTAGTGAAGAAATGCAGTTTTTTTTTTTTATTTCAAATGGAGTAACCCTAAGAAAACATATTAATTAAATAATAATAATAAAGCATTATATATGTATCTATTACATATTAACTAAAACAATTTACTTGCACATTGAGTATATATTTTTTATTTTTTTATATTTTATTATTTTAGTTGATGGTTACACGACGTGACATAGTATAGTAAAAGTCATTACATTTTTGTTTTGTGAAAACTAATATAAACGATTTTCAAAAATGTATGAAATAATCGTGAATACAAATATTACATTACAATATTAGAACTTAGCACGTGTCTATTTTTCATCTCGCAGATCAATTGTCAGACTGAAATACAACTTCCAAATATTTAGGCTCAACATTTTCTATCTCCTTCAGTGATAAAAGTGAAAATGTAAGTTTTTTCGATCGCACAAGCGCATGTACAATGAAAACACTAGTGTGAGAGTGAACGTGTGTGTGTGTGTGTGTGTGTGTGTGTGTGTGTGTGTGTTACTCACCTCAGATTTGGTGATACGATGTCTCGCCAGCTTCACAACTGCAAAATTGCCTTTTCCCAGCGTGCGCTCAATATCATAAAATCCCACGCGAACCGGAGCCCGCTGCGACGGCTTTGGGTCCAGGGCGGCCATGACCATAGTTTTCTAGTGAACTACTGGATAAAGAGGTGTGTGGATGATTTGGCCACCTTCACCTGCTCATACAAAGCAATTCAAGTGGCAGGTATGATTATGTTTCTACTGCCAAAGCTAAAATGCAAACGGGGCATATGGGTGCCAAGGGCTCCTGCACATGTCTTCGTTTCCAGATAAGGGCTCTACATGACTGAAATGAGCGCATTCCGCTCTGATGCTCGGTGTGAGGAATGATGTTCTGGCGCTCCACATGCATTGACGTCAGTGCTGAAGGGGTTTTATAAAGGGGCGGATCTCTCAAAGCGGCTTCAATGTCCGCGACCAGCATGTCACCAAGACAACCTTATCCACTGCGTACGTCAATCAGCGGCTATTGCAATCTCTACAAACACTTTCATTTGACCTTCAAAAACCGAAATGCATTTTATTGTTTAGAATGACTGCACGCGACGTAAAGAGTGGCACCGCCACCATACCACAAGTAAATAAAAGTACGGATTTTTATGCATTTGTGCTGCATGCATTTTTCATAGAGGACTGATTTTGCTCAATGCGTGAAAAAGAAAGAAAGAAAGAAAGAAAGAAAGAAAGAAAGAAGAAAACCGGCATAGATAGCGAGAGCTCCATCTCTCTGTGCTTGAAATGCAGCTGACATCATTGCATTGCTTCATATTTGGAATTTATTTATTTATTTGCTTGTTTTTTTTGTGTTTATTTAACATGGCACTGTGGACAAAGGAACCCTAAAACATAATAATATTAATAATAATAATAATAATAATAATAATAATAATAATAATAATATACATGTTATTATTATCCACTATTGTTGTTTTATAATATTGTTACTTAGTAGTTGTGTCCAAAACGTTGACTAGTAATGAATGCATATAAAGATAATATTGTCTATTATGCATACCAAATGGCCTGCAATATTTTAGAATAACAACTTTGATTACACATTAAATATTGCTATTTGTAACTATATAATAGAAAACATGTATTTTATTTAAAAATATATATTTTCAAATAAATAAAATATATCTTTTAAAATGCATATAATTTTGTGTTTTATTAACATATACAGGTGCATCTCAATAAATTAGAATGTTGTGGAAAAGTTCATTTATTTCAGTAATTCAACTCAAATTGTGAAACTCGTGTATTAAATAAATTCAGTGCACACAGTTTGAAGTAGTTTAAGTCTTTGGTTCTTTTAATTGTGATGATTTTGGCTCACATTTAACAAAAACCCACCAATTCACTATCTCAACAAATTAGAATATTTCATAAGGAAAAAAAAAAACATTTTTAGTGAATTGTTGGCCTTCTGGAAAGTATGTTCATTTACTGTATATGTACGCAATACCTGGTAGGGGCTCCTTTTGCTTTAATTACTGCCTCAATTCGGCGTGGCATGGAGGTGATCAGTTTGTGGCACTGCTGAGGTGGTATGGAAGCCCAGGTTTCTTTGACAGTGGCCTTCAGCTCATCTGCATTTTTTTGGTCTCGTTTCTCATTTTCCTCTTGATAATACCCCATAGATTCTCTATGGGGTTCAGGTCTGGTGAGTTTGCTGGCCAGTCAAGCACACCAACACCATGGTCATTTAACCAACTTTTGGTGTTTTTGGCAGTGTGGGCAGGTGCCAAATCCTGCTGGAAAATTAAATCAGCATCTTTAAAAAGCTGGTCAGCAGAAGGAAGCATGAAGTGCTCCAAAATTTCTTGGTAAACGGGTGCAGTGACTTTGGTTTTCAAAAAACACAATGGACCAACACCAGCAGATGACATTGCACCCCAAATCATCACAGACTGTGGAAACTTAACACTGGACTTCAAGCAACTTGGGCTGTGAGCTTCTCCACCCTTCCTCCAGACTCTAGGACCTTGGTTTCCAAATGAAATACAAAACTTGCTCTCATCTGAAAAGAGGACTTTGGACCACTGGGCAACAGTCCAGTTCTTCTTCTCCTTAGCCCAGGTAAGACGCCTCTGACGTTGTCTGTGGTTCAGGAGTGGCTTAACAAATTCCTTGACACGTCTGTGTGTGGTGGCTCTTGATGCCTTGACCCCAGCCTCAGTCCATTCCTTGTGAAGTTCACCCAAATTCTTGAATCGATTTTGCTTGACATGACAATCCTCATAAGGCTGCGGTTCTCTCGGTTGGTTGTGCGTCTTTTTCTTCCACACTTTTTCCTTCCACTCAACTTTCTGTTAACATGCTTAGATACAGCACTCTGTGAACAGCCAGCTTCTTTGGCAATGAATGTTTGTGGCTTACCCTATTTGTGAAGGGTGTCAATGATTGTCTTCTGGACAACTGTCAGATCAGCAGTCTTCCCCATGATTGTGTAGCCTAGTGAACCAAACTGAGAGACCATTCTGAAGGCTCAGGAAACCTTTGCAGGTGTTTTGAGTTGATTAGCTGATTGGCATGTCACCATATTCTGATTTGTTGAGATAGTGAATTGGTGAGTTTTTGTTAAATGTGAGACAAAATCATCACAATTAAAAGAACCAAAGACCTAAACTACTTCAGTCTGTGTGCATTGAAATTATTTAATACACGAGTTTCACAATTTGAGTTGAATTACTGAAATAAATGAACTTTTCCATGACATTCTAATTTATTGAGATGCACCTGTATTTGTACATTTATAAAAACATCTGTAGATCTGTAAATCTGCGCTCCCAGTACTCAGACCATGTAGTCAGAGCGACCCCTGCTGTCAAAAACTCTTACTGCTGTTATGTTCTGTTTTTGACACAGGTAAATAACTACAGATCGTGTTGAATTTGCCGAAATATGGGAGTAAATATATTTAGTTTCAGTTTCATTTATTTGTTTTTGTTTATTAAGGCGTCATTAACATCATCGCATTTACATTCCAATATTTGCATATAAAAAACTTGAAGGATGTTTGATCATTCATTATTTGACAGGAAAAGACAGTCTGCAAGAGATTGTCACAGTGAGCCCCATACAGCACATCCAGTAAAAGCAGCATAACAGGGTCATGCAAACCAACCAGTGAGGGCAAACAAGCTCATATCCTCATATCTCATATCCAAGGATCTCATTCTGATTGGTTGAGCAGCTTGTTTGTAACATTGTACCATCTTTGTGTGTTCATCCTCCAGAATTTGGCTTTAAGATGCATTAAAAACTGGTGAATATTACTGTTATAGATATTTTATGTGTCATAGGAGCCTATGAAAACTAAAACCATAATATAAACAAAAAGAGAAATGGGTAAACTACATCTGATAATCGTATGGGACCCGTAAAATTTAGATGTTGTTGCACTGAAAGTCTGTTTGAGAGTAAATTGACTAGATCTGCAGAAATCTGGGAATTAGTTTGAAACTAAAATTAAAACCATAAAAAAATACTTACTTTAAAGTAATCACTACATTTAAGTAACTTTAAACTTAAATGTAAATTTAAATCTGTTTTAGCTTTTGTTATTTCTGCCAAGGCAACATTTATCATTTTCCTTTAGTTTAAGTGCTAAAAAAAAAAAAAACGAAAACTAAATAAGCTAAAACTATAAACTAAAACCTAAAAACTATGTTGAAAAAAAACCCTAACTAATAAAAATGAAAAAGTTAAAACTTTGACTTAAAAATAAAACAAAAAGGAAAATGTAAATAAAAAATCAAATTCAAACTATTAACAAAAACTATATTAACAAAAACACTAACTAATGGTTTATGAATGATACTAAAATAACACACTCTCTCATTCATTCAGTACATTTTGGAGGTTTTAAAAATGACAGTCCACACACCTATCCAGGCCTCTTTTGAGCTCTAGCGTCCTCCTGATTTGATAACCTATAGTGAAATATAGATAATATTAGATATCTGGCACCAAGGAAATACTCAGGTAAGACATCAACAGCTATTATCATTTTTACAGGAGAATATGCAGTTAAACGCTAATGTTCAGCTTTCATATCAGTAGCCATATAATTCATCCATCCATCCCTGGTCTCTGTAATATCTCCCACTTCCACGGCCTTGCAGCGTGTCATACAAATCGTTGGTCACAAAACCGCTCTCAGTGCTGGCCAGTGTCACAAAACCACTTTCAGTGTCCCGGCCTGTCAAGTTGTCGTAATCTCCAGGTGGAGTGTCTGGAGAAGAACCCAGGAAGGAAGTGTTCTTGATGTCAGGCCGTGTGCCGGCCAGGTCTGATTCATGCTGCCTTCGGATGACATTATAGACGTCAGGGCTCGGGCTGTTGCATCTTTCTCCAGCGGCCCAGTATCCTGGTTCTTTTGGAGGGGTCTCAGTCTGTTGTTTCTTCCTGCATGCATAAATGATGTTGTATGCTATCAAATTTAAAATGTTTCTAATCAGTGAATTTAGCAGTCAAACAACGCACCTCTTTGTGAACAGCTTAAAGCAGAAAACTCCCGTCGCCACAATCAACAGCAGCAGAAGTGGGATGGTTGGCAGCACAATGTAAGCGATATTAAGAACATTGTCTGAAAGACAAGCAACAGGACATTGGTTATTGTGAACAATGAAGTCTTTATTTACACTTATGTTCAAAGTTTGGGGTTGATAGTATTTTTTTATATTTTTGAAAGAAGTATCTAATGCTCACCCAGGCTGCAGTAATATTGTGGAATTTTTACAATATACACCATCGTTCAAAAGTTTGGGATCAGAAAGATTTTTAATGTTTTTTAAAGAAGTCTCTTATGCTCATCAAAGTTGTGTTTATCTGATCAAAAATACAGAAAAACAGTAATATTATGAAATATTATAATATTACACTACCATTCAAATGTTTGGGTAATTTTTTCTTTCTTTCTTTTTTTTAATTTCTTTTTTTTTTTTTTTAGAAAGAAATTAATATTTTTATTAATTAATTTATTTTTGATCAAATAAATTCATCCTTGATGAGCAGAAGAAACATCCTTCAAAAACCTTGCTGATCCCAAACTTTTGAATGGCAGTGTACAATATTTTTTTCTATTCTAATATTTTCAGCAGCCATTATTGCAGCCTTCAGTGTGACATGATCCTTCAGAAATTATGCTAATATGTGGATTTGCTCCTCAAGAAAGATTTCTTTTTATCATCAATATCTCATTATTATCAAACAGGTGTGCTGCTTAATATTGTTTATGAAAACAGTATTTTTTCAGGATTCTTTGCTGAATAGAAAATTAATTTTATGTTGAATATAAATCTTTTGTAACCCTTTAGACCCTTTATATATATATATATATATATATATATATATATATATATATATATATATATTAAAGATATTATATTAAAATACACCAGGTATTCAGTTAAGCTTTGAGTAAACATACAGTTCACTGTAAACAAAGTTGTAAATAAAACTCCAATAAATTTATTGGAATAAATTTTTTTCAATTATTGTAGTACATTTTATATACTATTTCTACTTAAATATTTCATGTTTCATTCATTGTATTGCTGTTTCTTTGTAATTGTGAAATTTACTAGCAATTTTTAATTGAATATTGTTTCACCACATTTTTTTTTTTTTAATGTACAGTGCGGTCCAAACGTCTGAGACCACAATACGTCTAGTAATTCCATTTCAATAGATCTTATTGCAGATTATATTATAATCATTTGAATGAAAACTTGCATCATGATTTGAGATGATCCAAAGAGAAACTTGTGCTTCAGTGGAAGCAGGAACATCGGACCATCTGTACAGAGTGTCACATGACCAATGACACAAATTTACAGTAATTACTTCATTAATGACCTAGAAATAGTGCAGAAGCTGAAATATGTCTTTTATTTGCATCATAATTCTTTGTTTTAATTCTTTTAAAATCGTAAAACTATGTTCACTCTAGGTATTTCAGGTTTAAATGAAAGAAAAAAAAAATCCCAGACTTTTAGACCCCATTGTATTGCAGTAACAGATATTCTTGTCATGACAGTCTTCAACCCTGTCTGTAAAAACAAGACTCACCTGGAGGTTCAGACACGACCACCCTCATGCCATCATCCTTCTCTGTGACAGAGGGGTTTTTGGGTATTATGGGTGTCGGAAGAGCATCTGTAATGTATGTGAAATAGGTTTTAGGGTATTATCTAATGTAAGACATCAATATAGCGGCACAACAAACAGAAAAAAGTATAAAACAAACAAGCACATACAAATAAACCAATAAATGCTGACTTTCCCATATTCACACAAAATGGCACAATAAAAGGAATCCATCCAACATTAGGCCAGTGGTCCTCATCCTTCTCGACTCCTTTGTTCAAGACAATATTTGAATGGCCTTCCATCTATGTTGATATACTTATGTTTTTCTTTTCATTGTAATTAAAATTATGTTAATTACACTACATATAAATAATTTTAAGAATTTCAGGGATAGTTCATGAAAAAGAAAAAAAAAAAAATCTGTCATCACTTACTCGCCCTCAAGTTGTTCCAAACTTGTATAACCAAACAGTTGACGGTAGCCATTTACTTCTGTAGTATTTTCTTCCATGCTATTGAAGCCAATGGCAACCGTCAACTGTATGGTTACCAACATTCTTCAGAATATCTTTGTTTGTGCTCAACAGAAGAAAGAAACTCGTACATGTTTGGGTGAGTAAGGCCCCTTTTAAGGCCCCCTCACAGGAAGAATGATAAATATAAAGAAAAATATAATGATAATAACTCCATTAGCATGATAATATTATGCTTATGTATTTGTTCAACAGCTGGAAAAAATCATTCTGAAAGTGATTCCAACAATATCGTTCCTCTGTGTTGTTATAGCTACTGTGGACATCCCTATTCTCATAGAATTAGAACATTCATTAAAACTTTATAGTTGTAGTTATAGTTATTATCCTTGGTGTGCACAGGCCTTTATTGGGGCCCACTGGAAATTTACTGGTTGAACCACTGCAATAGGTATACTTATTTAAAAATAATAATATTAATGATAATAATTTGTTTCAACAAAATAATTTGTACTAATTATAATGGGGTACTATATTAATATACAAATTAATTAATTTTCTCAAGCACAATATCCCTAACTTACCTTCAAATGTTCTATTTTCTGCAGGAACAGGTGCTGGAGGTTTATCTGAAACATCACATGAAGACCACGTTATCATATGCTGAACAGTTCTTGATGTTCTAGGAAGCTCTATATCTAAATATTGCATTAATAGCACTGAAAATAATACTACAAATATTAATTTTTAAATAAATTTAAATTTTTTTCTGAAGAAAATGTGAATGATAAATGAGCACTCCTTAAGTCTCTATAATATTCTGCTCTCCAGATATATGGCCTTGTCTGGAATGTAAGCGAATGGGATTTTTTTTTTTTTTGTCATTGTGAACCAGATGGAAATCATAAGCCTAATTGCTTCGAAAAATAATAGCATGTCTCTCTTAACAACACTGCACTATTTGAATGTGTCATTCATGTCTGTAGAAACAGTGTGGGATGTGTTACCATATGCTGAAGATTAATGCTTAGTGTTGGGGGTTTGTTCAAATCAAAGAGCTATATCATTTGTAAAGTTAACTGACTAAGAAATCAACTGAATAAAACATGCCTTCCCAACCTTTGGTGTACTTGCAGATAAAGTTGTTTTTGGTTTCACAATTGTCGTCATTCCACTGGAACATGTAAGGTCCACCCTGACCCGGAGGAGCAGAGGGCTGATGGTACATCACTACACACACCTCAAACCCACAAGAAGGCTCATCCCAGTGCCAGTTCCTTTCACACACACACACACAAAACAGTGAGAAAAAGCAGCTACAAAGGAAATATGTCTAATGTGGCTCTCGTCACACCTGAAGGTTGCTCGGCTCCCATCCAGCCAGTAGTATTGAGAAGGACAGTCTCCGTTTATCTCCTCATAGCCTTGATCCCTACGGAGCCCGATCCAAAAGTCTCCGTCTGATGCTTTCAGCTCGTGGATGAAGTTCTCTATCAGCCTTTGCTCAGTCTTAGACTCAATACTGAGAAGGTCTCCACCATCACTCCTGCAGGCTCGACTCGCATCTTCAAAATTGAGTTTACGCCGAGTGTCTTGAAAATAGGCGATTTTATAGCAGGGTTTCTCAGTGCCAACCTTGCATATTTGCTGGCCTTGAGAGACACATTATAGATGTTAGGAAAGACAATGGAATGTAAAATTATTAAAGTCTTTCAATTCATCTTGTGTACTTTTATTTAGAACACTTAAACAGGGTTTATTTAGAAACAAACAAACAAACGTGTTCCTTTTCACTGATCATATCTCAGAAAGTACATACAATCTGAACCACAGCTTACAAGAGATGTGTTATAAATCAACAATTAAAATAAAGAAAAACAGTGATTCTGTACTCCGTGACTGTATAAGTGCACCGTCAATACAAAATATCAGCTATTGTAAATAGCAAAATGGAAAATCAATTTTTTTTTCCATGCACAAAGCCCTATAGGTACACATATTAACATGTATATATTTGAGTCTTTTTCTAAAGCAAGGGTTTTTCAGACAATCAGCAAATCCAAGGACTCCCAATGTGTAAAAAAAGCTTTTTCCTTTCACAAAGAACATTAATAACGTTGTGTAGCGATAATGTTCAGTCGATTGAAAAAGTGGCCAGGGTGTACATTTTTCCTTAAAGTGTATAAGATAAAGTATGATTATAATTACATTTCGCTCTATGGATGGCATATCAATAAATAGACATGGGATGAGATGGAGAGAAAGCCATTAGTGTCTGCGGCAGAACATACCTCTGGGCTCGTAAATGTCTGCACCACAGGGAGGATGGACAACACATCGGGTTTACAAGTGGTAAAGAGAGAAAACAGCCACTCTTAAAGCATGATCTAAAGAAGTCACTTCCTATATTCAAGCATCTCATTAAAATGAATTAAACAGGGAACGACTGAGAGGAAAGTGAGTGGAAAAACAAACAAGCAAAAAGAAAAAAAGTTATTGCAAAACCTTTAAATATTATAACATATTACCATAGAGAACTGTTTCCATATTATAAATATTACCAATAATCTAATGTTGTCAACGCACACGTACCGTATAAATTAAAATAGTATCTCAAATCTCATTCAATTTAGAAAGCTTTTCTTCCTAATATCATATCTATAGATAAATATTTTTAAATAGCCGAGTGCATTTTCTTTCTTAAATGTGTATCTTACCGCTCAGAAGCTTTGACGCGCACGCGGAGACGCTGAATAAAACCAGAGCGAAGCCACATTTTCGCATCAAATCCATTTTATCACCTTTTACCAACCTTCCATGGGTCTTAAAAGTAATTTCACGAAGACAATGAAAAGCCAAGAAAAGAAAAGAATGAACATCCAACACCAGGAGGGCTTCGTCCAGTAGAAAACCGATCACCTGTCCCGTTATCCGCTGAAATCTTTGTGAACGTCCAGAGATGCAGTTCAGAGGGAGACGCGCGCGCGCGTGACCGAACACACAGACAAATGACAGTAACTAACAAGCCATGGGCTTTTATGTGTGGATATCAACAAATCACATTAAAGATTACAAGTACACAGTGCACACTAGTCTTAAGGCTATATTTTAATATTTGAAGACAAACCGACAAATTTTATAGGCCTATGATAAACACATGTAAAGCGAGTAAACATCTTATAGGCTACATGTGTCTGTTTACTATAATAAAATTACACATTATGTTCTTTAATATCATCAATATGTTTACTGGAGCTTCTGAACTTCTTTCTGGTCCTCATCCAGAGATGATAGAAGGTTCTTTGGAGCCAATCTACACATAACACAGGCTTTCAAAACCCACTTGGGTTATTATAGAAACATTATTCGAATTTATTTTATACAAAAGAAAAAGCATTTTCTGTTTTGCATTATTTTAGATGCAGCAAACAAGCTAATCTGAGCATTATTGTAATATGTGTCATGCTTCCACATTTAATTTAACGTTGCTAGAAACAAATCTACCGCACAGGCTAATGAAAGTCTTCCTACATGACATTAACTACAGGATTTTGCAATGATGCATTTATCAGAAAGAGAATTGTTTTGGATAATAGGACAGGTAATCAATGCAGGTTTGAGCAGTCTGTGCAGAGCAGAGCAGAAAAGATCAGACAGATTTCAGATCAATATCCAAGCCTCAATATAAGCCTAAGTTGGTTTTCCAATAACCCTTCATCACTGGGTCTAGAAATCAATTTTAGTAGGCTGGGAATCCATATAATAATGAAAATGTTAGAAACTGTCAGTAATTTCCCTCTCTTTTAAGCTGAAAAACCATTTTCCTCCTTACCAGTTTACCTGTTTAAATAATACTTGGGGTTGAGGCCCTGTTAGCTTTTCCCTTTTATAATTGGATGTGATTTACAGTAGCAGCATCAGCGGAATAGCTCTCCTTATGCTGTCCACAGCAGTAAATTACTATTAAGCACACAATTACTATTACTTTATTGAATGCAGTAATACATTTCACTGTACCATCACCTTTAATTGTGAAAGTTTATTGCACTGGTGTCCATAAGTCGCAAAAGATACAGTGAAAGATAATTTTCCAGATGAAATTATAATCAGCTGCAGTATGTTAATCTTTGACAGAGAAGAGAAATAACATACCTTTTTTCCACTAGGTTGCCTTTTCTTGTTTTGTTTCTGTAGGAAATCATCTCCTTCTGTTGAGAATATACATCAAAACTGTATTAATTCTGCATGACATGAAAAACAAGGGACTCAAAAATAACACATACATGTAAGATTTTTAATAATTTTTTGTTTGTTTTATAGTAAAAATTAAAATCAGATATGCTCACCAAGGCTACATTTATTTGATCCAAATAAATATATAACATTACAATATAAAATAACTGTTTTCTGTTTTATTATATATTAACATTGTATCTTTAGTGTCACATCATTCTCAGAAATCATTCTAATATGCTGATTTGGTGCTTAATAAATATTGCTTATCATCATTTGTCTTCTTTTTTATTATTAGAAACCTTTTTTAACATTATAAAAGTCTTTACTAACACTTTTGATCAATTTAATGCATCCTTGCTGAATAACAGTGTTAATCTTAAAAAAAAAGACCCCAAACAATTGAACAGTAAGGTATGTACACAGTAAAAAAATATTTTTTGAACTTGTAAATAAAACAAAGGGTAACACTTTAGTATAGGGACCAATTCTCACTATTAACTAGTTAGCATGCCTATTAATAACATATTGGCTGTTTATTAGTGCTTATAAAGCAATACCTAAACTTAACTACCTTACTAACGATTAATAAACAGCAAATTAGGAGTTTATTGAAGCTTAATTTATTGGTTTGTTAATAGCGAGAATAGGACCTTAAATTAAACTGTGCTGAAACAAAGATTATTGGTGTATATTTCAAAGAAAATACTATTTCAGTCTTTCTACTTCAAAATGTCACTTGTCTTTCTTTTATTTGTGAAATATACTAGAAATATCTGAGTGAAAATATTTTCAAAGTATTTAAAAAAAGTATTTAAAAAGTATTTAAAAACACTTAAACTTGAAAACTATTACCAGTATCATTAAAAATATAGCTCTGTACATTATACAGCTAAACCTGAGATGCATAACATCACACCCCAGCTCCCAAAATGAATAAACAACTAAAAACAACTGCCTACAGTGCAGCTTATATTAGGCCTGTAAGGTATTCAGCAGGGGCTGGATAAAGCACCACCACCCCATAATCATCAGGCTGCTCCCCAGAGAGACATCAAAGTCTTGAGGAAGCCCACCCCTCCTTTCCTCTCCCCTATAGCGGAGGATATGCAAAGAAATGCTGAGGCTCTATGGAAAAAGTGCTGAGGAAGGGAGAGAGAGCACTCTAATGAATGGGAGAGAAATAAAACACTTGGCTGTCTGAGGAACCCTGTCCTGCAGCATCCAAATATGCAATGGCTGTGTTAGCAGAAGACCCGAGATGAGGTTTAGGCTGATACAAACTGAACGGAGAGACCTGAGCGGATGTTTTAAGCTAATGGGGAAAAGTACTTCTTTCCAAGTAGATTTCTTACCTTAATTCGCTCATCCCTCTGCTTTTTCAGAAGCTCAATAATCTGCTCTCGTTTCTTGGCCTAGAACAAATATGAAAAATGTAAGTAAATGCACAACCAGGGTACATTACATAACAGTTGAATTATAATAGTATAATGAAACTAAATCTATTTAAGCAAACATTATTTTAGAATGACTAAACATCAGTGTTATTTTAGTTTTATTTATGTAAAGTTTTTATTAAAAATTGATATTATTGAATCAGCTATTATTTTCATACTTTCAGTTTTAATTTTCTCTGTTTCTGCCACGGGATTAACATAAACTTGAATTGAATTGAAAATTGAATTGAATTTTAGTTACATTTTTAGTAATTTTAGTAACCTGATCTCATGACGAAAACGTACTTGTGGGAACTTTCTTCGCAAGACGCGAATATGTACCGCCATGCACATTTCATGACATATTCGATGTGAAATGTCCCCTGAGTGTTGCTAAAAGAGTGTTCGTTTTTTTCCCCCAGAACAGATGAATGTACATATGGTACGAATTATCTGACATTGGTTTTGTACGTGTCACCGCAGATCTAACTTGAAATATCCATTGAGTGGTGCTATTAGTCTAACGCTCCGTGACGTTTTAAAATAACATACACCTAAACCTACCCAATAGTATGAACAAAAGTGAATGTGACGTAAAAACGCAATAGCAAACATGATGTTTTAGCTTGTTTTTCAATCTCTTATCTTTCAGTTCTTTCATCATGAGTGATGTTTTATACGGGATTTGTACCCAAGGATTACGCATCCTAAGTCCAATTCTGTGCCGGATGAGCTACAGAGCAAGCTTGTTATGCTTGGAAAGTGAAACATATGGAGCTGTAATCATAACTGTGTACGAAAACGATTACAAGTGCTCGATGTTTTACCGCCTCTAGTGTTCATTTCTGCTGGAAACTGTAGTGATATGTGCTTATTGGTACACATTTCGTGTCTTGCGAAAAAGTTCCCATAGGTAAATTTTTGTCACGTTATCAGGTAGAATTTTTTCATGTGTTTTTGTCATTATTATTATTATTATTTTTATTATTATTATTATTATTTTAATATTTCTATTCAGGTTTAATTTATTTTTATTTCAGTTTAAGTATTATTTTTTATTTAATGTTGGTAACCAAACAGTTGACTGTAATTATTGACTTCCAAAGTATGGAAAAAAAAAAAAAAGTCAATGGCAACAGTCAACTGTTTGGTTATACTCATACAGGTTTGGAATAGAGTGAGTAAATGATGACAGAATTTTCATTTTTTTTTTTTTTTTGGTAAACTATCACTTTAATCTTAAAATAAATAACAAAACAAAAATAGAAATGTTGGTTTACCAACTAACTTAATTGTGCATCTAAAATGTATATTTTATTTCAGCTTTAGTTCAATTAACAAAAATGCTTTTAATTAATGTTAATAGTTTAAGTGTTAGTTTAGTTTAACACAAATACTAAATATACATCATGTAAATGCACAACCAGGGCACATTACATATCAGTTACTTAATTTATCTACCAACACCTACATTGATGCCCATCTGTAAAAGATGGTGCGTGATACATACACTTTTATTGAGTATAACAGCACTGCTGAATAGGCTCAGTTGTCTGAGTATAGCAGTCGACAGCTGCACTTACTAAACAAGCCTCATAATTTTGATTTAGCGCCCACAGTTTCTGGCTGCACTTAATGTCATTTCATTAAATCCATTACATGCTTGTACACTGTAACCATTTTTCAAGCCAATGTCATTTTATGGCAGGTTAATCAGTTATAATAATGTAATGTAACGTCTCTGTTGATTATCATCACAGTGTGTAAACATCTGTCATATTGCAATCTGCTAAAACTCATACAACTAAATCAAATGGAGTTGTGGAACAGTACAATGCATCGGCAAAATCACATTAGAGCAGATAGGAGTATGATTACATTTTCCCATATTATATTAAACATTACAATAATAGAACAATATAGAACAGAGACTTTAAGGCATTTTTTTGACAGTACAAAGCCAATTTTTATGAAAACCTCCAATGTATAACCCTTTGATTCAGAGGGTTTGGGAATGAGGCTAATTAGCTAAGAGTAATCATAAAATGGATCTGTTCTCCAGAGGGCCATCCATCTTGGGGTTTCCAGGTTGATTACTCACAGTGGGATAGCAGACATTACAGGGAGGGCACTGCCCACTGCCCTCAACATGCTATCTTCAGATGCATCATCCACATGATGTCTTCAGATGCAAGAGGATGAATGACTGACCAGATTGTGAAGAACACATGGAAGGCTAGAGTACAGCACATGGTGATGGTAAACTGTATCGGGGAAGCTGACAAGCAACAACAGTGTTATGATGCGTGACACTATAATCTACATTAGCACAAAAAACAAACAAACAAACAAACAAACAAACAAACAAACACATTTTTATATGTAATAGTATATACACTATTATAATTTTTTATTAATATTTTGAATTAGCTTTTTTATATAGAACTTTGAAGTTTCATTTTAATTTTAATTACATTTTTACTAATTTTGTTATGCTTTTGCCATTTTTATATAATAAATATATCATTTTATTTAATAATACTGTTTAGGTTTATTTATTTTTTTATTTTATTATTAACTGAAAGACTCCATGTTATATGTCTTTTTATTTATATCACACTGCAGGCAGCAGGACCATTTCAATTAAACAGTGATGGCAAAAAAGTGATTAAAATGGTAAAAATGTAGAAATAGCAACCAGCTAAAACACATTTCCTTTACACATATATAATGGTATCCAATTTATTTATTTATTTTGTAATTAGGAAATAAACTGAAAATTTTTATTTATAGTATAATATATTATAATATAATATAAATTAAAACAAAATTATGTCAACTATCATTGAAAGATTTCAGCTTTGTATGATTATAATGATCCAAGTCCACGAAAAAATACTGAAAATTATATTTGGGCATTTTGCATATTGCATATACAAATGCATATTTGGACATTTTTTTAACTTAATGCTCACAGTATGCTTAGGTTCTGTGGCAAGTGCAGAGTCTGTACAGCAAAATGACAAGCTTCTTGCCCCAGCAATGCCTGAAAAAGGGACAAATCAATGCTTCCTTCTTATACACAGATGAATTGATCTGCAAGACCAGTGATTTCCTGCTAATCCGATTAGTAGATGTGGTTAGTGCAGTGTTGGGAGAGAAAGTAGCTATGCGGAGAGATTCATCACCGCACAAATGTAGGGCTTAAGAGCGGTAAGCAGGCTCTTAAGGATTCTGCCTGCTGGATAGCATTACAACTGACTCCTCTGTGAGAAAATCACAGCAATGGAAGCCTTTAAATTAAATCTGCAGTCTTATCGGATACCTCTGTTTGAAAGCATTGAACGTGTACAGTCAATCAGCACAGTAACTGCCTGGTAATATGAAGCACAGCACATCAGGTGCATGAGGAGTAATGCGGCAAAGTTTAGGGTTATGAGTGTATTCAGATTCCTAGCATCGAAGTATAATGCAATAGTGATACTTGCTTTAGTACCATTAAAAATTTTATATCAGTGTTCCATCTTATGTTGTAATCTTAAATTATCTGGGACGGTCCTCAGAGAGTCATTTTGCTTATGTGGCATACTGAGCACTGTTAAACTGGTGAATCCCGCCTGCCAGATCTACACTTAGAAACCCCGTTGATCTCACATCATCTATCATTGGAGATCCATAACTGCCCTCCGCAGGCTGGCTCATTACATCTTTATGCTGTAATGTACTTTCTAGAAATACAGATCACAGCAAAGGGAGAATCAAGACAGAAGCAGGGGGCATTTACATTTACATTTAGTCATTTTGCAGACACTTTTATCCAAAGTGACCTAAAACTGGGGAATATATAAAGCGATTCTTCTTACAGAGGCAAACAGTCACAGGAAGTGCTCATAATACCAAGTTACAGGCATTGTTCAAATCAGTACAAGCTAGAAAGAGAAGGAATTAATAAAGAGAAAGACAAAGTTCTTTCTTTCTTTCTTAATTTAGTCCACATTATGCCACACATCTCAGTCTTTCTTATTGTTTTTGATTTTCAGAAGTGCTAATCATCTTATTAAATCAAATCCTTTTACTTGACATTCTTTGATATCGAGTTGAAATTGAGTTTGTGGTCGTTCTGCTTAAACACCCAGCAACTGTACTACACATTGAAGGATCTAAGGATCCTCAAATGCAGATTGAGTGTGTTGCATTAAGAGAGCAATTCTACATTTGTGTTGTTTTTATTTTTATGTTTTTTTTTTTTAATTCATTTATAATCATTTACTCATATAATCATATAATCCTTTATAATCATTAGTCATCTCATGATTTTGGGGATTCATGAACTCTTTTGTCTATGAATAAGAGATAAGAGGGAATATTAAATGGAAATTCAAGGTTTATAGGATGTTGTTGTGAATCAGTTTGGTATAATACTTGTTGAATTTGTGTTTGTCAGTCGAAGTCTGAGCACTGAGACATACGCAACTAAGATGCAATACAACAAACTCTGCTCCTTTTTTATCATCATCACTTCGTCTCCTGCTTCTCCTCTTCATTGGCTTTTCTCAGTCACCTTCTTGATTGATAGAAGACACATTTTGGGTATTTTTGGGTACCAGACTTGCTGTTAACAGGGTTTGGGTATCGACAGCTCTGCTGACTAGTTGTTCTGTTACCGGAAAAACAGATATTTTCTGACAGGATCTGGAGCTGGATCTTTATTGTCTAGGCATGGGGACTCGATCTAACAACATCTGTTTCAACTATTCTGCTGTCATACTGGAGCTGTGGTGCAGTGGGCAGCACGTGCCCACAATATGTACAGCAAGTGCCATTGTCTGCATAAAAACAGCTGTTAAGCACACTTTTCATCAAAGACAGAAAATAAAATCTCTAAAATAATGAATTAAAATCTCTAAATTTACATTTGACATTTTTGTTCACTACCTTGTAACAATAAACTTCACTTTGTTCCATATTTTTCCCTCAAGAACCTTGTCACATGGAATATTGTTACTTTTTTCTTATCTTTCAAAGTGCTTTGACTCCTTAAAAAAAGTGATTCTTTGGTAGGGATGTTTTCAGACATTTTTAAAATTTTATTTATAGGAAAGTAGAACGTAGATGGGAATGAATGGGTAATAAACATTTCTCCTTGGGACATAACTATTGTTTTCTGTGGAGCTGCTTTAGCTGAATTTATTTGTTTTATAATGAACAATTTTTGAAACAACAACACTGTAATTGTACTGACCTGAGCTGAGCTGAATAACAACACTGTTGCCTTCTGTAGAACTGATTATAAGCTGAACTGAACTTGCTTTATCTTTACACAGTTATTGAACTAAATATAGCCTTTTAGTCTACACACCTAAAAAAAAATATTTTATACAAAGTATTTCTATTGAGAGTAAGAAGGTCTGTATGGTAGAGTTCAACAGCACAAACACAGCATGTCTACAAAATAATCGTCTCACATCATTTGCTTAATTACTCAAAACAATGACATTTTGATGAAATTAAGCTAGTTTGTACATTACGAGCATGTTCATGTACCACTGAGACCTCACCATCTCCACGTATTTCTGTCTCTCCTCTTGCTTTTGCTTCAAGTAAGTATCCTTCTGGATTTCATCATCCCTCTCTATACCAAGCAAGCAAACAAATAGGCCAAATCAGATTATACTTAAGAAAAATAGCCTACAATACAATAAGCTCAGACAGACTAGACTTACTTGATCATGATGCTTGTTTTGCGGTAGCATTTGCGGCTAAAAATATAACAACAAAGGATTACTTTTCTTTATCTGATTTTATTTAAATTCTTTTCATGTGCCACCAGAAAGTTTGAACCGTTTTAAAGACTTAAACAGGCTCCGGCCCTCGAGGTTCACATTCCTTCTAAGTTTTGTTTTATGATTTTTATTTTATGATTTTTACAGCTCATTCATACAAGTTTGCAATGTACTTCAAGACAATATGCACGTATACAATACGCATACACAATGAATGTCACACTTACAGTTCGGGGTCTTCGCAACTTTCAACCGCTGCCTGATATCAGCAGAAACAAGTCGAGACTCTATTGGTGGCTGCAGGGAAAGAGAGAAAACCTTTGCATATGCCACATCTTCTTGCGACGCTCCATCAAATACTGTATGAAGTTTGTTGATTTCTGCAAGACTGTCTAAAATCTCTTTGTCTAGTTCTTCAGTCATAATAGTTAGCGAGCTTGCTGCTCAAGCAAAAGAGTGGATGCCATGTGTGGATGTGTTATGGTTGCCAAGGTGACTAAACGCTCCCTAGTAAACGGAAGTAACATGAGAAAGAAAGAGGGACTCGATATCATAGATCTATACTTAGCCTACATCTATGCTCAAGATATTCATACTTCTTATGGGAATTTAAAAAAAAAAAAAAAAAAACCCAAAAACAAACTTAACTTAGTTTCTGTAGACAAGACCGTTTAACGAACAATATTTTAAATTACTTAATTGTAGAATGTGTTTTCTGAGTAAAACGTATGAATGACCAAATGATTTACAATGAAAATCTGTATAATGCCCAACAAGACAATACATACTTGCACAGTAATATTGTTACCCTACAAGTTTTTACCTTAAAGGGATAGTTCACCCAAAAATGAAAATTCTGTCATCATTTACTCACCCTCAAGTAGTTCCAAACCTGTATGAATGTCTTTGTTCTGCCGAACACAAAGGAAGATATTTTGAAGAAAGTTTGTAAACAGGCTGTTTTGGGGCACCATTGACTTCCATAGTAGGAAAAAAAAATACTATGGAAGTCAATGGAGCCCCAGAACTGCTCGGTTTCCCACATTCTTCAGAATATCTTCCTTTGTGTTCAGCAGAACAAAGACATTCATACAGGTTTGGAACTACTTGAGGGTGAGTAAATGATGACAGAATTTTCATTTTTGGGTGAACTATCCCTTTAAGATTAGAGTCTTTGTGTAACACTGTGTAGGCTACTGTTTAGCCTATCACTGTTCATGGACTGCCCGTTTTTTACAAGCAGGCTGGTAATAGTATATTAGCATTATATAAAAATGAACTGTAAATACAGGCACCAAACTGAAAAAAGAAAAAAAAAAGAAAAACCAAACAAAACAAAACACACACACGCACACACACAAATAAAACAAAAACAAACAAAACTAATTATATATAGGCTATATATATACACATATATGTATATAGGCCTATAGAGAGAGAGAGAGAGAGAAAGAGAGAAATATTTGAAAAAAAAAATATTAGCCTATATAGAAAATAATCAAAATCAGGCTAAATCTAATCAGACAAATTAGAACAGTGTGGCATGTTTCACTTTATTTTATTTTCAGATGTATGCATTACAAATATTACATCTGCAAACACAGCAAAAGCATACTTATATATGATTTGTTGTTTAATAACTGGTCTTCACCTGGTAGTGAGGTTAGTGATTACTGTAAGGCTTGTAATCAACTAACTACACTGCCTGATGACCACACAGTATATTCTCGGGAAGGGTCTAATTCCATCATTGATTTATCCTAATGTCTCCTGCAGAATCTACCAGAGTGTTTTTTTTTTTCTTCTCCATTTCACAAAAGCTGGACTGTAAATTACAAACAGACCAATATGACTCATAAAAATGTCAGAACAACAGAGAAAATATTTGTATCAGTGTCTCCTTGTAGGTCATTGTGTTGGCAGTATGGTTAGTGATTATAATTTATATGAAACAATCAGCTAACAACACTGCCTACAAACCAACCCCAACAGATATATCAGCACATGAATCTGTACCATGTAAACCCAAGGAATAAGACAAAAGTCAGAAAAAAAATAAAGACTTCAAATATGCAGTCTAATTTACATACCCAAGTCGAGAAACAAGTAATATCCACTGATTAGCCTTCTGAGGCATAATAAATAATAATAATTTAAGTCTTCCAGTGAGAAGTCACCTGACGGAATGCGTCTGCACTCTCATCAGGTTTGTGTGCATCTACTGTTGTTACGACCCTGCTGACGTCTCCAGGTGGGGTTGAACGTGCAATGCTTCTTTTTAATTATAGGTAACTTTACCTGCCAAATAAAACAGTTTATAACTAGTAGCGGACAACGAAAGCCCTCAAAACTTTTCAAGTGAGTCAATCTTACCTGAAGAAATTCATCAGGAGCTCTGTGTTGCTTCATCGTCTTGCACGGTCCCTCTGCGCTGGATTCCAGCACACCACACTCAGTCTGTATTTATAGCCACAGCTGATATTATATGTTCAAATTCAGCGCCATCCAAGGCGGGAGCCACTTGAGCGCGAACCACGGCGCTCACCGCTGCAGATACTGGCGCTATTTCTCCCAGGAAAATACAGAGATGAGCACCGTGCAGAGGGAAAATCAGCGTAAAATCAGTGCTCTTAATTAACTTAAACTAATGAACTCTTAAGAAAATTATTTTCACTTAACAATAAATGTTTTCTTCGCAATTTATTTATAATTTAGTTCCTATAGTGGCTAAAAATAAATTACTATTATTAGATTAATCGAATTTATTCACAGCAGACACCACAACCTTTTTAATTTTCCGCGAATGAAAAAGAGGCGTTGACAGGCGTTCATCAGGGTGTACAGTTTTAAGATCCTATGTCATAGCCTATTTAATTTTTTTTCTTTTTAGAAATAAATTCTCCAGCCAAGTAATATACTTCTATAGACTCTGTCACTTTTGTATAGAACGTGCTTATTTCAACAGCTTCGAATGTTGCTCAATCAAATTTTAGAGTCAAAATGATCAGTTTTATTATCCACAGTAGCCCAATATCTAATGATTAAAATATACATAGCTAAGCCGTTACCTGTCATCATTCCTTAGGTTGAAAGAAACAAAAGTCAAGCGTAACGAGGCTTGGAGACAACAAACTGTCTTTGAGGCCCATATCTATGTCAACACTGAAAACTAGCTATGTTGTTAGCTGTTGGTAGGCAATGCTGTACAGTGTTTATAATGGACAATGGCTTTCTGGACTAGGTTACCAAAGAGACCATTTAGTCCACATGAAGACAGGTCTGGGCTTGCCCAGAGGGACTAGGCAAAAAGAAAAAAAGACAGCTTATCATGTCCTTGCAGGCAACCCATTTTTATGGAACAAGTTTTCCTAATTGTTTTGTAAAGCTAGTCATATTTCTACTTTATGTCCTTGTTTTATTGGTTGTGAACTGGACCTACTAAATTAAGCAATCCCTAGGCCTGTCTGCAACCTAATATCATGCTTATAAATGGGAGTGCATACAGTCTACAGTATATTGGTCCAACATGGCATTTAATTTAGATCACAATGTGTTAATTTCTTTGGTAGCTTAAGTCAGAATAACAAACAAATTCCCCTTTTCTTGAACTACAGTGTATAGTAATTAGTAATGACTTGATTTTGCACATTATTAGCTCCTCCCATAATTTGAAACACCTGTTTAATCTAATTACAGATGAGCACATCCTGAGACATTAAAAGGCTGACTGATGTTGAAAGTGATTGAATTTCTTAGTTGTGGTGCCTTAAGATCTTTTTGCATAGTTGAAGCAAACAATGGAGTCATATTTACTTATTAAGCAGCTGTGTTGTTTGCTTCTTTGATTGTGATTTTATGTATTTTAAAAAAAAAAAAAAAATTTAAAAGGGAAAAAAAGAAATCAAGCAGCTTGTCCTGTTGACTCCCCGTCTTAATATTTAAAAATGAAGGAAGAGATTGCAGCAACAGTCTTTTTCATTGCAAGACTAGCGAAGAAACATGGTACGCTGGATCGTGTCAGGAGAGAGAAGTTTGCTGTGGAACTAACCTCTGTGCTCTTTGAAAATTACAAAAGTCACTGGTACCCAGAAAACCCAACCAAAGGACAAGCTTTTAGGTGAGTGTCTTGTATAACTTGTAGCAAATCAAGTGTTTTACTGCACTAATTCAAGGGCCTTTTTCTTTAGGTGTCTAAGGATGAACAAAGCTCAAATGAGAGACCCGGTTATTGAGCGTGCTTGTCACCAGAGTGACATTGTTTATGAAAGTCTTGGATTACCAAGGGAAATGACCATTTGGGTTGATCCAGGAGAGGTGTCATGCCGGTAACACTTGATTTGCTGGCCTGTCCATGAAGTGCTTAATCCATACTGGTTGATGATTTCACAGTACCCAAAAACTGAAGTTGTCATTCATTTAAAGGTATGGTGAGAAGTCAACCCCATTTTGTGTTACCCAGTTGGAGGGTCAAAAGAGAGATGGGGATTTCTCTCGTAGGATAAATAATGCAGTAGAAAGGGCATCGTCAGACTACCACTCTGGAACCTCTTCAGATGAGGAGGGAGGAAACACCAGCATGAGCAGCAGCGTGAGTAGCAGCAACAGCAGCAGCCTTTCTGTTCCAGAGCCTAAATGCATCCCAACGGTCTCCAACCCAAACAGTGTCTACCAGGTAACGCATTCCAGATAACCACTCCTCAGTCCCTTAGCATGCGTCTAACACTATCGGTTGCTTTAAATTTGCACTTTCAACTGCTGTTGTTCTGTCTATAGTTCAGTGAGTTTGGGCAGCCCCCACCTATGCAGAACTGGGACACATACCCTAAAAGAAAACCATACGCCTATGAGGGCTACCAGCAGCATTCCTCAAGTGGGCCATACCCACCTCATAAGAGTTTCAAAGGCTACAGGCCCTCCTACGCCTTCTCTGGTCCAAGGGTGGACCGATATCACTGGGTCAGCAAGAACCGTGCCTAAACCTTAGTTTTAAAGTGTATTGTTTTGCTGAGCAGCTATGCAGGCATATGTGAGTTTATCTAACTTGATTTCTGTGTAGAGCTTTAAACTTATTTATGGAGTCGTGGTAATGCCATGAAGGCACTTTTTAAAGTTTATTTTAACAAGTGATTTATTTGTGGAGTGGAAGAGACTTTCTAAATAAAATCTATTTTAACAACTTGCTTGTGTGGAAGTTTAGTCTATGCTTATGCCACTAGATGGTGGCAAATATCCACAATAGTCCTCATGTGTTTAAGTGCACCTCCCTCTTTAAAGTTCATGACTGCTGAGGTTTCTGAGTGAGTTGGTTTGGTGTAATCCTATGTTCTATGCAAATACTATAACTTCTAGTGAGTTTCATTGTCCCAACGTGTGACTTATGCCTTGTACTGTACGTGGCAAGCCAGAACAATGTGGGGTGGGAATTTCTCTTTCCCCACTAGGTGTATGTTTCTGAGACTTGACTCTTTCTGAAAAGGAAACTAGGGTGTGGTTTTAGTCACTGGAAGTTGTGACTCCAAGCAGGGGCGTCAGACGGGGTAATAGTGGAACAGAGTGACATCTATAAAATCCAGAAAAAGCTCTTATCAGTGTTCCCATTTATTTCAAAGGCATTTGCATGACTGGCACTGGATGCTCTCACAATTATGTAATTTGAAATCTTCCATGTAATTTGCATTGTTCTGTACACAATTGTCTCTCCTGAGTCATAAATGCTATTTTACTAAATGCACTATGAATCCACATGAAAATGACACCAATGCTAATGAACAATCAGCCCTTTTTTTTTTTTTTTTTTTTTTTTTTTTTTTTTTAAATGAAAACATTGTGTAAACACCCTCTTAATTTCCAGCATGTCCCTCATGAGGGTGAGTAAGGGCCAGATTTACTAACAGCTTGCGCCAGTGCAAACCCTCTGTCAGGATTTACTAAAGATGTAAAGTTAATTATTGATAATGTGTGGATATAAAAAAAAAAAAAAAAAAAAAATTGTGGTCGTCATATAATGCTGAGGAATTGAGCTTGTGGTTGGGATATGGGTGAATGAAGACTTATTTATTTTTAGTTTAATAGCTGTGCGAATACTAGTGCTGTGATTAAATGATTTCTTATGCCACCCATAAACATGACTTTCAATGTCGTCAGATTGTTGTTGTTCTCACACTACACAAATGTCTGACATTTGTTGATGTAAGTTCCAGTCAAAACAAATTTCACACCACATGATTTGGAATGCAGATATATCTAGATATTTAATGCTATCCACACACACTACAAGATTTACGCCTGGTTTTCAGCTCGCCGCCAGTTAATGGAGATCACAGACAAAGCCCACAATCAGCTGCACAATGCGTGTAATAATGTGATTATATCAGTTTAAGTTAGAACTTATTGGCCTGCGCCATCTAGAGTTTCATGACAGAACTTTGCATTTTTCTGTAGATCGCCAACAAAAGGTCCAAATCTGAGACAAATTGGTGCTCATTCATTTCATAGTGGGAATTATCAAAGTGAAGCACTGATGCATCGCCAATGCCCGAGAAACATGGATGCTGCCCATATACTAACATGACTTTCAAACTCGTCAGTTCGTTGTGCTGTTCTTTTCACTCTACACAACTACTGCCAGAGTCAAACACACTACAGGACCAGGCTTACAGAATGGTCTAGATATTTAATGCCGGGATTATACTACATGGTACGCTACAACGCTACGATTTTAGGCCCGATTTTCACTTGCTGACCATTCTATGAATATTGCCAATAAAAGCCTGAAATTTGATGGAAATCAGTGCTCATTCACGTAAGTGATGATCGCATAGTGCCAATTATCAAAGATAATTATCAAAGATATCTGGACATGTCTGTGACTCAGTGTGAAATGTGTTTTGACTGCATAAAAGAAGTGCTTGCTTCGTCAATGCTTCAGATATATTTTGTAGGTTAGACCTCTCTACAATCCAAGTACTGTGGTGTGAAATGTGTTTTGACTGGAACTGACATCGGCGATGACAGACAGTTGTGTAGTGTAAAAACAGAAGCAATCTGGCAAGTTTAAAAATCAGCTCTGCCAATGCTGTGAGGCTGGGGCAGGACTAACCAGAAAGGGCTTTCAGTCTACCCAAAGCAAAATGGTCATTGTTCTTTTCATTGCTGTGCTTCAGATTTATCATGTACCTTAAATTCCAAGTCCTGCAGTGAGAAATGTGAAGTGCTTTGACTGGAACTGACATCGGCATCGGCGATGACAGTTGTGTGATGTGAAAACAGCAGCAATCTGTCAACTTTAAAAGTTGTGTAGTGTATGGGTTGAAACCTGCTAAAGATGTGGGCTACATACATCTAGTGTGTGGGCAGCATCACTTGTTCATTGAATTCAAACTTGCAGTGCTAGCAACATAAAGTCTTTTAACTGTACAAAACTGAACTATAACAGGTCTATTCATTTATTCAAAAACAGACCTGAATATATTATAATATGAAACCTCAATATAACTGAGCTTCAAATAAAAATGTTTTAGTTTGCCATTTTTCATAATACTTTTTTATTTGTGTGTTGATTGCAAAAATTATATTTTATCAGAATATGAAATATATGGATGTATTTTCTTGGCTGTAAATGAGGAAAGATCATTTTTAAATTGGTATTCTGGCATCTACTTGTAGGGGACAAACTGTACAATGCTAACCAGTAAATTTTCACCCCTTGCAGTGGCCCAACACTGCGACATCAGCTCAACCATTGCTGTGAATTTGGAGCGGGACCAACCAGAAAGGGTTTGCAGTATACCCAAAACAGAATGGTCATTGTTCTTTTTATCGCTGTACTTCAGATTAATCAAGTACTTTAAATTTACAAAATGTGGTATTGCTTTCTACATTAAAATGTAGGTGGAGACTACAAACGTGTAGATGCCTGGAGATGTCCGGTGAATACATGCACTCTGTTGCGTGTTTGTGCAGAGACCCGAGGTCAACTACATTGGAGTCATTTCCCGATCCTACATCCCCCTCATTCTCCACCTCCTCCCATCCCTTCCTGTCTACCCTTTCACTGTCTTTGTTAATAAGAGAGGGCAAAAACTATAAAGAGTATTTTAAGGTCCTGAATACAAAGCTTATGTAACCTACAGAGGGTAACACTTTATAAAAACTTTCATTAATAAATCCTTAACAAACATCACAATGTAGCATGGGATGTGTTAATGTTAATGTTACACTTTATTCTGTTGTTATTAAATGTTCTATGTGAGTTGGGACAAGCCCCACCCCCTGGATGTGTGTGAGGGGAGTACAGGGCAAAGAGGGGCTCTGAATAAGTCGGGGTTTGTGTACGGCATGGCTGTTGTACTGCAAAATGGCATTGTCTCGAGAATGCTACAATGTAATGTTTAACAGATAATAAGTTACTATCTATTTAAATAGCTATATGTATGAAATAATTTGCTAAATGTTTACTAAAGAACTTATTGAACAGTACATTCAATAAGTTAATGATTACATTAATGATCTGTTAATCATTAGTTAAACTAAAATGCTTGCGGATGTCATTAAACTTTAAATGCACTTATGATCATGCACTTTTAAAAATTTGTGCAAAGCAAGCACTTGTGTTACAATGTTGTCCTGCACCACTTCATAGACAATGAAATAGGAAATAAAATTTAGATTGCCATGACAGTCATTTATTATATTCAACAACAACATCAACATGTTCTGTGCATCATACATAATTACACAATTGCACATGCGCAAAACTTTACAGTTTTTTTTAACCCAAAAAAGTATTTACATGCCCTATCAAGTGAGTAAAAAAGTTTTCACACCTCTCTTAAACCAATTGAAATTTCATTCAGTTGAGGAATTTTTATTCCGATTGAGATGTTTACATTTTCATTTGGACTGGACTTTTAAACCAACTGTAATCGGAAAAAAATGCTCCATGTAAATGCCCTGAGTGTCTTGTAAACATACCTTAAATTCACAACATCTGTAACAGCAAAAAGAAAATCAGTTCATACTGATTGTTGCAAATCCTAATGTGCTTGGAAGTATGACTCATTTTTCCTGAAATGGGCCTCATTGTTTGAGAACTATGAACACAAAACCTCTAAGCTTTAAATGTGTAAAGCAAAATGAAACACATTAAAAAAAATAAAAAATAATTCAAACATTCATTCAGATTCACACAAAATTGCACACAAAAGCCAGCCAATACATTAATATGCTATTTAAAATACCACATTCATAAAAAGATAAAGAAACAGAGGGTTATATGGTGAAGGTAGATGTGCATTATTGCAGATATTATTGTGCAACAGTGAAAACATTAGCCTCCAAACAAGTGGTGAAGCAATATTGCAATCTGCTGTTCTGGACACTGTCTTCAGCTTTGAAGGGGGGATTTTTTTTAAGCCTTGTAGTTCTGGATTGTTGAGTGCATTATCGTCCAGAAGGCAGGAGTGTTCTAATGAATAACATTTCATTGGCTTTAGTCAGGGGCGCCATAACGGGGGTACAGTTACAACAATTCCAAGAACTCAAAAAGAGGGAAGGGTCTCGGCAGCAAATGCAACTGAGGGGGCCCAACAGTTCAGTTTTTAAAGAAAGTGAGGAACTTGCTTAGTTTAACAGTCATACTATATTGTAGTGTTCTATAGTTTGTGAAGCAATAGCCATTCTGTTGTTTTCACAGAATGTTTTATCATCAATGGCTGCGCAGGAAACGTGAATGTTTAATTTATAATGTTTAATTAAACACATTGTACAGTAGACGTTATTTCCAAGTTATTTAAAATCACGAAAGAAAAAATGTTGAGGCTGGAAAAAGCCTAAAAAGAAATTGAACATATGTGTAGATTAATTATTTACACAGAGTAAAAGTAAATGTTATGAAATAACAGATGTCTCAGTGTAACATTCGGCCCATCAGAGATGTTGAGCCTATAATAAATTCTGTCTCAAGGAACTTTGACATGCAAACACATTAGCAGAATATCTCTTTTCTTCTATTAAGTCAGAACCACTGACAAGCTGTTTGGTTTAGTAGACGCCAGAGTGTGCTTTCAGGCCAAGAACATAACATGAGTAATGACCATACAGAACAGATGGTACATAAACATAATCTATCATTAAATTTTTTTTTCTTTAATTAATACTTTTATTTAGCAAGTATGCATTAAATTGGTCAATAGTGACAGTAAAGGCAATTAAAATGTTACAAAAAGATTAAAAGTTGCACTAGATTAAAACATGTTAAATCAGTTGTGATGTTCCCTGCCAAGCTTATCTGATGTGCTTGACTCCATAATTACTTTTTGCAGCTTTATTTCCTGGATTCATATTTACTCTAAAGTAAAAATATTTATATTCATATTTACTCTGTTGTGTATTTCTGTGGTCATTGTCCAGGAAAATAGATAAAGGTCATTACTCAAGAAACTAGATAAAGTTTCATAAATCCTTGTTAACCTTTTCTAGTCCTTAATTAATTTATTTATTATTATTTTTTATTTTTTTAGAAACAAGTAAACACGAGATAGATGGGGCAGTAAGTGTAATGGCTCAGTTTTGGACTGAATAATTTACTTGACACAAAATTTAGTTACTCTTTAATGCATTTACTGCACAAAATGAAAAGCACATTTGCCCTTATCAAAAAAAGTTTTAAGTTTGGAATTTTGTACATGAAATGAAGTGCTGACTTTACATTTCCATTAACAAAACTGAAACTGGGTTTTGTCTTTCTGTGTATAATTTTAAAATGCTCAAGAGGAACTCACAAACCCCAAATGGTGTCCTCCAGCTTGGCAGTGGTTGGTGAGTGAGCTCTGTGGCTGGGACTTGCCTCCCCCACAAGACTATCCCTAAGACTCCTCTACCAGCATGCCTTGGGTTTGAAACCCCTCTGAGAAGTGCTCACTCTGCCTTCAGGAGCCCCCGACCCGTTGAAAAAAAAAACAGCATATGTTAGTTAGGTATGCTTTGAAGCATGGCAGCTGGTATGAGATGAGGGGAAGAGCAACAGCATTTTCAGAGGACCTGCTACTATCCTCCTTCAAAAAAGTGGTTATTTTCTCCCCCTCCTGCCAAGAGAAGGTGTTGGACTCAGACTGTACTCAGATCTTTATCAAGCATTTCTGTTGGAGCAGCACATCAAGTCAAATCGCGGCTGTCTATCCCTTTTTCAGAAAGGGAACAAAGTCCCATTCAGACTGTGTTTACGCTTTCTGGGGTAGATGGTCTTGACAGTCTCAGTCATTCCATTGGGGCTTTTGCAAATGAGAGAGTTTCATAACTTGACCGTGTCACAGCATCTATGTCCAAAACACCACCTCAACTGCAAAGTGATAGTGTCAACACTCTGCATGCATGCTGTCTGTTATTGGAGAATCACTTCTTCTATCACCTATGAGGAAGGTGGTAATGACAGACAGGGCTGCAGTATACAAGGGCAGAATAGCGAAAGGAAAATACCCTGTCTCACTACAGAGTGCACACATGAATTACCTGGAACTGTTAACAGTGTTTCTAGCATTGAAACATTTTGTGCAGTTTCTGCAGAACCACCATGTTTTAATCAGATCAGAAAACACATCAGTTGTGGGAAAGGTTTGGCCGCACTGTCGTAGATCTCTTTGCATCTCACGAAAAGACTCACTGTCCTCTATTCTATGAGTGTGGACGCCGGCTATGGACAAAGTTGTTCTCTGGGCCTGGCCCATGAGATGTTAAACTTAAGTGCTACTGGGTTGCTTTGAGATCATTCAGATTGTGAGAGCTGCTTCAACGTGCTCTGCTTACGATAGGAAATGGAATGTATTTGAGCAATGGTACTATACACACACAGGCACATTATCCCTTTTCAAGTCAAGTCAAGTCAAGTCAAGTCGAGCTTTATTGTCATTCCGCTACATGTGTGGACATACAGTTGAACGAAATGTCGTGTCTTGCAGGACCACGGTGCTACATAAATAAGCATAAATATAAACATACAACACTAGATGTAAGAATAGTTTTTAGACCTACATAGCTAACTTACTGAATCATTAATCTGACTATATATATACAATAAACAGTTGACTATACATACACATAACCTAAGACAGACTATACAAGTACTTACATAATAACTGTACATAGAGGTATTTAAGGTTAAGAAGGAAGTAGTGCAATATGATTTGTGGTGCATTCACAAGTAAACATTTTGTGTTATTTTATTAAGTCCTTGTAACGTGGAGGGTTTATAAGAAAGTGTCTGGTACATATAGAGAGAGAAAGAGTATGTTTCTACAGGTGGTTTGTCCAGCCCACTCACCTGTGTGTAGCACACTCAGAATTGCATAATGTTCTTGAGGTTTCCAACAGTTTTCTAGTGGTGCGGTGTGGTGTGGGATGGGGGGAGAGAGGATCCTGGTTGCAGGAGCTAGAGTTTTGGATGAGGTTTCAGAGGGGGGTGAGATGATTGGAATTGAGGGCTCTCACAGCCTGGGATAAAAAGCTGTTGAGCAGTCTGGCAGAGCGGGCTCTGATGCTCCGCTACCGTCTTCTTGATGGCAAGAGCTGGAAGAGACTGTGGGAGGGATGGGTGGGGTCTTTCACGATACTGGTAGCTTTACTGGAGCATCGTGCAAGGAAAATGTCCAGAATGGAGGGGAGAGGGGCACCGATGATCTTTGCAGCTGTGTTCACTGTCCACTGTAGGGTTTTGCGGTCAGTAGCACTGCAGTTCCCGTACCAGGCAGTGATGCAGCTGGTCAGCACACTCTCAATTGTTCCCCTATAGAATGTGGTGAGGATGGGTGGAGGGAGACTTGCTCTTTTAAGTCGGCGCAGGAAGTGGAGCCACTGTTGCACCTTCTTGGAGAGTGATGTAGTGTTGGTGGTCCAGGTGAGGTCTTCTGTTATGTGCACCCCCAGGAATTTAGTGATGCTGACTCTCCATAGTTGAGCTGTCGATGGTCAGCGGGGGGTGGTCAACAGAGTTCCTCCTGAAGTCCATCACAACCTCCTTTGTCTTACTCACATTGAGGGACAGGTTGTTTGCACCACACCATTCAACCACTTCCTCTCTGTAGGGTGTTTCATCATTTTTGCTGATGAGACCTACCACAGTTGTGTCATCAGCAAACTTAATGATGTGGCTGGAGCTGAACTTGACAGTGCAGTCATGGGTCAGTAGTGTGAAGAGCAGCGGGCTGAGCACACAGCCTTGTGGGGCACCTGTGCTCAGTGTGGTAGTGCTCGAGGTGTTGTGGCCGACACGGACTGACTGAGGTCTTCCGGTTAGAAAGTCCAGGATCCAATTACAGAGGGAGGCATTTAGGCCCAGCAGGTTTAATTTGTTGATGAGCTGTTGTAGGATTATTGTGTTGAATGCTGAGCTGAAGTCAATGAACAGCATTCTAACAAAAGAGTCTTTGTTTTCTAAGTGGGTAAGAGCCAGGTGGAGGAAATTGCATCGTCCGTGGAGCGGTTTGGACAGTATGCAAACTGGAGCGGGTCAAGTGTGTTGGGGAGATTTGATTTGATATGGTGCATGACTAACCTCTCAAAGCACTTCATCATGATTGGGGTCAGTGCTATGGGACGATAGTCATTCAGGCAGGACACAGGTGACTTCTTTGGTACTGGGGTGATGGTGGTGGACTTAAAACATGTGGGGACAACTGCTTGGCTTAGTGAGATGTTAAAGATGTCTGTTAAGACATCTGTCAGCTGTTCATCACAGTCTCTCAGTACGCGGCCTGGTATGTTGTCAGGACCTGCAGCCTTGCGTGGGTTAACCCTAGATAGGGTCTTCCTTACATCGACTGGAGACAGACAGAGCACCTGGTCGTTGGGAGGTGTGGGTAGTTTTTGTGCAGGTTTGTCATTCTGCATTTCAAACCGTGCATAAAACCCGTTGAGTGCATCTGGGAGGGATGTGTCGCCATCACAGGCCTGTGGCAGGGGCTTGTAGTCTGTGATGGTCTAAATAGCTTGCCACAGACTCCGTGTGTTCTTGCTGTCGGTGAAGTGATTATTAATTTTTTATGCATATAACCGTTTTGCTTTCTTGATGCCATAGGACAGGTTGGCTCTTGCTGTTTTGAGGACTGCTTTGTCTCCCGATCTGAATGCGTCATCACGGGTCTTTAGCAGCCCACGAACCTCTGCTGTCATCCATGGCCTCTGGTTGGCACGTGTGGTGATGTTCTTGGTGACTGTCACATCATCAATGCACTTTTTGATGTAAGCAGTCACTGTTTCAGTGTACTCTTGCAGGTCTGTGTGGTCATGGTAGGTGGCTGCCTCTTTAAACATGTTCCAGTCTGTGTCCTGGAAGCAGTCCTGTAGTGCTGAGGTAGCATCGTCTGGCCATACTGTGATCTGCTTTTGGACCGGTTTGGCAAGTTTGAGAAGTGGTTTGTATGCTGGAATTAGCATAACAGAGATGTGGTCTGAGTACCCGAGATGGGGGCGGGGTGCAGCTTTGTACGCATTTTTTTCTGTTGTGTAAACCAAGTCCAATGTGTTGTTTTCTCTTGTTGCAAAGTTCACGTGTTGGTAGAACTTTGGCAAAACTGTCTTTAAGTTTGCGTGATTAAAGTCATCGGATATTATGAAAAAGCCATCAGAGTTATTTGTTTGTTGCTCGTTGATAGCGCTGTAAAGTTTGCGAAGCGCGTCTTTAGCATTTGCACACGGGGGTGTATACACAGCAACGATAACAATGGCTGTGAACTCCCTTGGCAGATAGAAGGGTCGGCACTTCACAATTATAAACTCCACCAGCGACGAGCAGTGTTTTGACACTAAGACAGCATTGTTGCACCATTCTTTGTTAATATACACACACAAGCCACCACCACGAGTCTTACCAGACAGTGCTGTATCTCTGTCTGCTCGGTAGCAGGTTAGCCCGTGCAGCTGAATGGCGGAGTCCGGGATGTTGTTGTTTAGCCACGTTTCGGTAAAAACAAACATGCAGCACTCCCTTGTCTCACGCTGTGTAGTCCGACAGAGTCGAATTAGGTCCAGTTTATTTTCTAGTGAGCGTACATTTGACAGCAAGATTGTTGGAAGAGCTGGTCTTGTGGAGTTAGCCTTTGGCCTAGCTCATATGCCTCCGCGCTTGCCGCATTTGCGTCCCCTCTCACACCGCTTGTGGCACCTCCTTGTGCGGGTAGCAGCAGTAGGCGAGTCCGCGGTCTCAGGGTCTGGCTTCCGCAGTAAACAAAGGCCTCTTAGCTTCTCAGTATTCACTGGTGATGTGTGATAGTTACATGCACTGCCGATTTCCAGAAGACACTGGTGATTGTAGACATGTTGCAGTGTAGTTTTCTGATGTTTCTGTTGTTTTTCCTCTGGTTTTGAGGACGAGGAGACAAGACTAACTGACATTAAAGCACCGTTTTTTGGACCCGGAGCAGCCGCTGCGTCTGACCGCACCACCATCTTGGATTCTACGTTCTGTCGCAGATGTGTTATGTTTTCTGTAAGAACTTTTAGATAAGGGCAGAGCCTTTTCTACCATTAAGGTTTATTTCCGCACGTCATGTGGGGATTGACAATATTACTATGGGTCAGCACCCGCTCATATGCAGATCTATGAGAGATGCGTGGCATTTGAACAGGTTTTCAAAGCCACCGATTCTGCCGTGGGATCTGTCTGTGGTCCTTAACGCACATCTCAGACACCTTTTGAGCCTATAGACCGTGTCAATTTGAAGCTCCTTTTGCTAAAGTCTGCTTTATTACTGGCTCTTTCAACTGCAAAGTGGGTTAGTGAACTCCATGCTCCAGGTTCATAAATTTTGTATGCGATTCGCCATGGATCTGTGAAAGAGGGTTACATATGTCAGTCATGTTCAATGTTATGTCAACACTGATGTATGGGGTCCCTATAGAAAGTGTCACACCCACTGAACAGTGTTACGAGTGTTGGTGATGCAGATGTTGGCAAGCTCAGGCATGCAAGTGAAAACTGGCATCTCACAACCTACCCAGCGACCTGTTGTGAGCCAGATAAACTTTCGTACCAAGACAGGGAACGAAAGAACAGTGCTCACAATGAGGAAAGTCACAGCTGCTGTTCGTTTTATGGTGTGTAACGTTTGGACCAATCAGACACACAGTTATTCATTATATTAAATGAATAATCCAGAGTTCTGTGGACAACCCCCGAAGAGTAACTAACACCCCAAAAAGGCAGAACAGGTCTCTGGTTACCCTGGCAAGCAATGACAAATGATCTGATAACACTAGTTTTATTGCAAAAAGGAATGCAGGCAGAGCAACTCTCACTCCATTTCCCCATAGGAAAGACACATAATGCCCATAAAAAGCAACTTTTCCCAATTCATTCATAGAAAACCTTCTATGAATGAACATACATATCTCCGGGACACTGTGTGTATGATTATACATGCTTTATGATTGAGCCCCCAGATAATATAACCTTATTGGCATCATGCTTCCTATCAAATTAATTCTCATTTAATGCCCTACACATTGGTGTACATTACTTTAACATAAGGGAATCGCTACATGTGGGGCACCGAGCTCAGTACAGGGGGTGACAGAATGGGCATGCAAACACAAGTACTGAGCCTGGTGTCACAAGTTCACCACCTAATCCCAGAAGGGAGTGGTGGAAAATTGGTGCACGTATCCAGGGTCTCAGGACATAAATAATTAGCCAGTCTAAATTCAAGACCCTTTTTGCTGACCGAAAATGGATGCAGGTCCTCCACCCTCTTGATGGAGGTGAGCGTTGTCAAAAGCGCTATCTTCAGAGACAGGAATATAAGCTTGACTCAAGCGCCTCAAAGGGAGCTCCCTGCAGTCCAGAAAGGACAGCCTCTGCTCCAACACTTCTTGCAGAAAAGAAAGTATAACTCTTATTGGGCATCTCCAGCAGTTTCCTCGGTGAGAAGCACACCAGTCAGCAAACAGACTCCACTTCAGTGCATAAGCCTGCCTGGTAGAGACGGCCCTGGCCTGAGTGATAGTGGCTGACACTGCCTGTGACAGACCACTTAAGTCCTCCACATCCTGTCTAGGAGCCACACGTGGAGGTTCCACAGATGTGGTCATGGGTGCCAAATTATACCCTGCCCCTGAGGAAGGACTTTCTTTCTCAGGGGCAGGGTACAATTTGGCACCCATGTCCCAGGAATTTTCCAGGGAGGGGCTGTTGCGAGGATCATAAGGTCCGAGAACCAGGTCTGGGTGTGCCAGTAGTGTGCAACCATCAAGACCTGCTCCTCGTCCTCTCTGATCTTGCACAGGGTCTGTGCAAGGAGGCTCACTGGGGGAAATACGTATTTGTGTAGGCCCCGAGGCCAGCTGTGTGCCAGTGCATCCATGCCAAGGGTCCCCTCGGTCAGGGAGTAAAAGAGCAGGCAATGGGAGGACTCGCAGGAGTCAACCAGGTCTACCTGAGCGCCCCCGATTCGGCCACCTGGGGGTGGAGTCTTCATTCTCCTGGGAGTGTGCGTGAAAGCATGTCAGCTGCATGATTGAGCTCTCCCAGAATATGAATAGCACACAGCAACTTGAGCCACGTCTGACTCCAGAGGAGGAGATGGCAGGCGAGTTGTGATATGCGACGGGAGCTTAGATGTCCTTGGTGGTTGATGTACGCGACTGTTGCATTACTGTCCGTCCGGACGAGCACATGCTTGCCCTTAAGCAATGGTCAAAACTGGCACAGGGCTAGCAGCACTGCCAGCAACTCAAGGCAATTGATATGCCACTGCAGATGAGGTCCTGTCCAGGAGCCCGAGAATGCATGCCTGTTGGACATGGTGCAACATGCCTGAAAACTTCTAAGGGCACTCCTGCCCCTCTCATATGCATCAATCCGAGTGGCGGCACTGCGGCTGCAGATGCCATATGCCCCAACAGTGACTCATTTGTGAGCCGTGCCATCATGTTGACCATGTCCAACTCCATAACGAGAAAAGAGAGCCTCTGCACAGGGAGAGCTTGTTTTTCTCCTAGATGACCCAAAGCCCCAACTGGCTGAGGTGCCGGAGCACCAGATCCCTGTGCTTGCACCACAGATCTCGAGAGTGAGCTAGAATTAGCCAAAGAATATGAATTCCCATTTCCCTTACTGGGCAAAGGCACCCTCCACAACTTTGGTGAATATATGGAGAAACAGGGACAGCCCAAAGGGAAGGACTTTGTTTTGGTACACCTGACCCTCAAAAGCAAAACACAGGAACAGTCTGTGTCAAGACAAGATCAAGACATGGAAGTAAGCATCCTTCAGGTTGATCACTGCAAACCAGTCTAGACGCCGTATGCATGTAAGAATACACTTCTCTGTGTCAGCATCTTGAATGGGAGCTTGTGCAGGGTCCAATTCAAGACTCGCAGATCCAGGATTGATTGTAACCAGCTGGTGAGTGTGGAGTAGCACTTACCTGGCTCCCTGGATCCCGCGAGGGACTGTCCTCTGAACATGACCTCGTGGCCTGTGGCAAAAAGGGAGGACAAGGCTAGGAGTCAGGAAGTGGCACATGGCTCACTGCCAGACTGCGTTGAGTATGACCCAGAGACTAAGGAAACTCCTCTGTCATTGATAAATTGGCAGATCAGAAAGGAAGAGCAACAAAAGATTCTCTGCCTGTCATCACCTCCTGGGAAAGAGCAGTCCCTTCCATCTCTTAGTCGCCTGTCAGGGCCGCTTTGCTGTCCTCTTAGAGGACTTAGCGGCTGTCTGGGGCATGGGCTGCATCGCCTTCCTGCCGGAGGCTCGACGTTGTGGCTGAGGTGTCACGTCAGACTGCGCAGGAGCAGATATAGTCACCGCAGGCGGATGCATTAGGCGATGAGCAGCAGACTGAGGCCCAGCCCGCAGTGGCTTGGTGGCAGCAGCATCACACCATGGCAGGATGTGTTTGATGGTCTCTGTCTGCTTCTGGACTGCAGAGAACTGCTTGGCAAATCCTCGACAGTGTCGCCGAAAAGGCCAGCATGGGGGATTTAAGATAGGACACTTTGTCAGTGTCCTACATCTCAGCAAGTTTGAGCCAGAAATGCCATTCCTGGGCCACCAAGGTGGGCATCGTCCGGCCTAAGGCCCGGGAGGAGGAGGCAGTGAAGTGACTTCTGGCAGAAAAAGGTGACATCATCCAGTTGAGAACATTCTGGGTTGGGTGGAGGCTTTCACTTAAGCCTGTTGCTATTGGTTGCAACCCAGGCTCATTGGAAATACGTGCCTCTATATATAGTTCTGCAAAACTGAAAAAACTTATATGTACGAATCACTGCAGTTTCCAGTTTAAATAAACAATAAAACTCTGAAAACTTTTATATGGCGTTGCACTTGATTAATGGAGAGATCAGGTACAAATCCCGTGAAACTACGGTTCGACAAAACAGCTCAAATCCGCATAAGGAAGTAAAAATAGCATTGACTGCATCAACAAATGTGTTTTATATCACTTTTGCATTTGATAACACTACTGAGTAGGTTTAGGGTTGGGTTTGGTGTAGGGGATTCAACACGATAGAGCATTAACTCTCCCCGGATATTTGAATTCTGAACAGCTGCAATACATACCTCAAGCAGCATAATAAAAACACAGCAATACGTGCCTGTACCAACGTAAAAACATGCCACGGTCACGTTTTGAACGTGTGTTTTAGTGCCATTCTCTGGACATTCCACTTTGAAACTAACGCGAAACGTGCAGTAAGATGAAATTCAACGAGTTGGTTTTGACAGTTACAGATTTGAAAAAGGTGCAAATAAAGAACCCTAAACTCTAACACAAAGAACCATTTCAGCATTAAAGGGTTATTCAGGACAATATGATTCTATAACTGTTACTACTTATAAAGAACCTTTAAAGATCCATCTTTTCCCTTACGAAAATTAACCATGGTTTTACTATAGTAAAACTGTGGTTAACCATGACTGTAGTAACCGTGGTTTTTTGGTGCGAACCATGGTTTTAAAAAACCATGGTTCTGATACCATGGCTTTACTACAGTTATATTGTAGTAATACTATAGTAAAACTATAGTTAACCATGACTGTAGTAACCGTGGTTTTTTGGTGCGAACCACGGTTTTAAAAAACCATGGTTCTGATACCATGGTTTTACTACAGTTATACTGTAGTAATACTATAGTAAAACTGTAGTTAACCATGACTGTAGTAACCATGGTTTTTCGGTGCGAACCATGGTTTTAAAGTACCACAAATTTACTATGGTTGTAATACCATAGTTTAACCTTGGTTTTACTGTGGTTGTATTACTATAGTTTAACCATGGTTTTACTAAAGTATCTCAAATTACATTTAAGCCTAGTTATTCAACAAACATCTACAAAATAAAAACAGAATGACAAGTTACTATTCTCTGATACAGGCTTTATTACAGCAGTTACATCATCTGAAAGAAAACATGAACTTTTGCAATTGTTCTCACATGACAAAATGATTCAGAACTATTAACTACAACTTTTTAATAATGGTGATAAAGCACTGTAGTGGTAGAGATGGTTTTCTGCTAATTTACAAAATAAAAATAGCAAATTGTTTCACTGTAATGCATTATCTCTAAAGAAATTAATTATATGTTGTACAAATAAACATGACTTAGTGCACACACACACAGCATATACCACCTACCTCCTTTATTTATTTATGTTTATTAATTGGATGACAAAAAATTATACATTATTTTTTAATTAAAATAATTTTAATCCATTATTTTAAACAATGTCATTTCACATCCTGCCTATGAAAACAAATATAATGAATGTATCTATGTAGGCTCTGCTGTATATTATAAGTGTTAAAGTGGTAAAATACAAACATTACATTCTAAACCTAAAAACAGCAGATTGCTTGCTATTTTAAAACAATTTAAACAAAAACACAAAATTTTAACTTGTAAGAGGTACGAGGAACATACAAAATCATTCGTCTGAACAGAGTAATACTATATAAGTATATAAGTATACTATATTAATGGACAATTCCAACAATAATGCCTTTACTGTTACTGCTCTCATTAATATGATTACTTGTGTTACATGTAGGGTTTTAAGCCTACACTTAATTTCTAACAAAAAATATTTCAGCAAAGTGTGTACTTTAGTCGGAATTATGAGCGGTCTGTTTGTTTTGATGCGTTAATCAAATTAGTTGACGATTATTTTCATTATCGATTAGCTGTTGCAGGCCTAGTTTTACACAACATGTAAACACAAGCCCAACACAGGCAGTTGTGTGCAGTCCATAGTGTGCATCAAGGTCACCTTAACAATCTTGATTACAATATCAGTAAAGGTAATATAAGATTCTTTCATTGGAAAAGTTTTACACATTCTACAAAATACATTCACAAGAAATGAGAAGTACTTTTAAGAATGTCTAAAATTATATCAACTCACATGAGATGAAGATTTCAGTCATTTCAGGCCTAAAGCAAGCTGATTTATTCTACATCGAGTCACCTCATGGGGGGTGATAAAGGCCAGATGAATCCTCCACACTTTTACTTGGTGAAGGAAATGCCCCTCTTTTCAAAAACTTCTGATGCTGCATACATGGCAGTAGTTGTCAGTATGAAGTCTATCATATAGTCCAGTAGGTTACAGTCCACCTTTGGTTTGGTTGTCTTGATCTTCACCCCATATGGTCTCAGGACTTAAAAATGAGAAGAATATATATACACAATATTAATAAACAGCTTGCTGGAATACTCAGTTGTTATTGGTCAGTTGCACACTCATCTACACTCTTAAAAAAAAGGTGCAAGGAAAAACCAAAAAGGGGGTTTCGTGGCAATGCCATAGAGGAACCTTTTTTGGTTCCCTGAAGAACCATTTTGTGAAAGGTTCTTTAAAGAACCGTTGTTTTTCTTGGTGCCATAAAGAACCTTTTCTGGTCCCATTACAGCAAATCAGCATATTGTAATTTTTTTTGAAGGATCATGTGGCACTGAAGACTGGAGTAATGATGCTGAAAATTCAGCTTTGATCACAGCAATAAATAACATTTTAAAATATATTCACACAGAAAAGAGATATTTTAAATTATAATAATATTTTACAACATTTCTGTTTTTACTGTACTTTTTAATCAAATAAATGCAGTAGTGCTGAGCAGAGGACTTACATAAAAAAAAACCTTCAAAAAACATTAAAAAAAATCATACCAACCTCTAACTTTTGAACAGTAGTGTATGTCTGAGGTTTTACTTACTAGTCATATGGTTCATAGCGCCTTAGAGATGTTGTTCAACAGGAGGTCCGATCCAAATCTGGTGCATGGCCACCAGCATTGAATCTAAAAACATAATATGCAATTTATCACAGAGCCAACAATATTTAGTATAGACCCTTTTTCTGTTAGAAAACATTATGACGTTTTTCTGTGGGCGGAGCTTAGGTGGAGGCAGAGAGATTCCCATGACCATTTCACTAACGCTAGCTTTGAAGTTTGTTAGCTTATTTTTTTAACAATGGCTGGAGAAAATCTGATTCTACCTGCATATGTAAGGTCATTCACTGTCCGGGGCCGCAAGTGTTATTTGAAAAGCTTGAACGATCTGACAGTATTCCCTTCGGTTGAGTGACTCACATCTAAAGTGTATAGTAAAGACAAACTCACCGTGTCTATCTAGTCATGAAGATGTATATACATTTCAATTTCAACAGGCAACTATTTTAATCACAACAATGTACAGGTGCATCTCAATAAATTAGAATGTCGTGGAAAAGTTCATTTATTTCAGTAATTCAACTCAAATTGTGAAACTCGTGTATTAAATAAATTCAATGCACACAGACTGAAGTAGTTTAAGTCTTTGGTTCTTTTAATTGTGATGACTTTTAATCTCATTTTCGTCTTGACAATACCCCATAGATTCTCTATGGGGTTCAGGTCTGGTGAGTTTGCTGGCCAGTCAAGCACACCAACACCATGGTCATTTAACCAACTTTTGGTGCTTTTGGCAGTGTCGGCAGGTGCCAAATCCTGCTGGAAAATGAAATCAGCATCTTTAAAAAGCTGGTCAGCAGAAGGAAGCATGAAGTGCTCCAAAATTTCTTGGTAAACGGGTTCAGTGACTTTGGTTTTCAAAAAACACAATGGACCAACACCAGCAGATGACATTGCACCCCAAATCATCACAGACTGTGGAAACTTAACACTGGACTTCAAGCAACTTGGGCTATGAGCTTCTCCACCCTTCCTCCAGACTCTAGGACCTTGGTTTCCAAATGAAATACAAAACTTGCTCTCATCTGAAAAGAGGACTTTGGACCACTGGGCAACAGTCCAGTTCTTCTTCTCCTTAGCCCAGGTAAGATGCCTCTGACGTTGTCTGTGGTTCAGGAGTGGCTTAACAAGAGGAATACGACAACTGTAGCCAAAGTCCTTGACACATCTGTGTGTGGTGGCTCTTGATGCCTTGACCCCAGCCTCAGTCCATTCCTTGTGAAGTTCACCCAAATTCTTGAATCGATTTTGCTTGACAATCCTCATAAGGCTGCGGTTCTCTCGGTTGGTTGTGCATCTTTTTCTTCCACACTTTTTCCTTCCACTCAACTTTCTGTTAACATGCTTGGATACAGCACTCTGTGAACAGCCAGCTTCTTTGGCAATGAATGTTTGTGGCTTACCCTCCTTCTGAAGGGTGTCAATGATTGTCTTCTGGACAACTGTCCACACATTGTTTTACACACATGACCACAGACATTATTTCATACAAGACATAGTTGTGAGATGCATAAGAAATCTTTAGATGCGTCCATAACAACAAAAGACAATACTTTATTGAACCTTTTCTAATAAGAACTGCAAACACAAGTATTTTTTTGTGTACAAACACAAGTCCGCTCGTTTTATCATGCTTACCACAGCTGTCGTCAATTTTTTGTCTGGCAGTGGCAGCAGGTGTGCAATAAAATTTATAATTTGAGGCTATATTATGTTGATTCTGGCACCCAACATCCCAAAAAGATGATATTTTAAACTCCTTATGTAGCCGAATCTGCGCTGGTATATATATATATATATATATATATATATATATATATATATATATATATATATATATATATTTATTTATTTAACACACACATATAAACACACACACGAAAACAATTTAACGTTCATGTTTTTAGGTTTGTGTCACTCAGGTTTAGATGTCACAACCTTCCTATATAATGAACTGTAATATAGCAGATGCATGGTGATATAAGAAAATATGTTGTGAAAAAAATGCATATGAATGTATTCAATTTCTTCTATACATTACTCACCTGTATTTCCTGCATTTCTGTCAGCAGCTCCCTTCACAAATTTTGAAATCTTGGAGCGTCTCTTCTTTTGTAGAAAGATTATATTATCACTCCTGAAACCACAGAACATTTTTTTTTTATCAATATTTGTTTACCATGAAAGATCAAAGCACGTTTGAACTAACGTTAACATTAGATTCATTTAATTCGTGCTCCGTCACCGATTAACAGTATACAGCACATATTTTAGGCTAAATAAGTTAGACAACTTACAATAAACCACTGCCAAACTGACAGAAAACCCTTTACAAAGCTATCAAAAACTCTCATCTACACATAAAGATCTGATTAAAAGCCCAAACTTTCATAAACAAGCGAGCTCAAGCTTCAGAGTTAGCCTATGTTCGTCTGAAAACAGTTGAGATGCTAGCGGACTTTTTCGAAGACTGTAAAACATTTCTGTGAAGTAAATATTCAACAGAGACATGTCAGTTACATGTAAGAAAGTGTCTGGAACAGTTGTATGTGATATTTGTGTGAGTTTAGGGACTAAACTCACCTGAAAGCAATGAAAACAGCAGCGAGAGATGGAGATTTACGGCTTGTTAGTTGGTGTTGTCTCCCCGTTTCCATGGCAACTCCCTCCGCTGCAGCGTTTGAATGAGACTAGAGATAGGCGAATCGATCCTTATGTATCGAAAGGATCGATCCTCACATAAAAAATATCGATTCTAAAGTGCATTTTTTTTAACCATTAGTTTTATTTATTTATCAAGAAATTCGGTGCATAAAATAAGCTTAAAAATAGACTATATTAGCGAACACACGCAAATGCTGAAAGAACCAATCAATCACAGACAGCGTTCGCTGCTGACTCATGGCTCACAGTGCTTGTTCAAATAGGGCTACGCTTCCCAAAAGCATCAGAAGCATAAGTAGATCTTAAGAAACCATTGCCACATTATTACATTACATTACATAACATTGTTACTATATATAAAATTAATTCTGAAAAATGCATCGCGGTTTCCACACAAATATGAAGCAGCAATAATAATCAGAAATGTTTCTCGAGCAGCAAATGATATTAGAATTATTTCTGAAGGATCATGTGACATTTAAGACTGGAGTAATGATGCTGAAAATTCAGCTTTGATCACAGATGCATTTTAAATTACATTTTAAAATATATTAAAATAGAAAAGAGTTACTTTTAATTGTTATATTTCACAATATTGCAGTTTTTACTGTATTTTTGTTCAAATAAATGCAGCCTTAGTGAGCAGGAGACTTATTAAAAAAACATATTACAAAATCTTACTGACCCTAACTTTTGTGTACATGTAATATTTATTTTAATTTTGTGCAAGTAAATTTATTTAAACTGGTTGTTAAAAGTTCAAATGGATTGTGTTATGTTCTGTAATTGCTGTTAGTAAATCTGTCAGAAAAAAAAAAAAAAAAATCCTAAAGTTTCACCTTTAGGGGTACAACAGCCTGGCAGCCTTTTACAAAAGTTAACCATGGTTTTATTACAGTAACCACAGTTTACCACAGTATTTGTAGTAAAACTGCAGTAACCACAAATTTACCATGGTAATAATAATACATTTTAGTACCATGTTTAATTTTCATGAGGTACCCTCAAAGGTGCACCTTTGTAACTTACAGTGGTGTGAAAAATTGTTTGCCCCCTTCCTGATTTTTTTTTTTTTTTTGCATGTTTGTCACACTTTAATGTTTCAGATCATCAAACAAATTTAAATATTAATCAAGTATAACACAAGTAAACACAACATGCAGTTTTTAAATGGAGGTTTTTTTATGAAGGGAAAACAAAATCCAAACTCACATGGCCCTGTGTGAAAAAGTGTTTGCCCCCTAAACCTAATAACTGGTTGGGCCACGCTTAGCAGCAACAACTGCAATCAAGCATTTGTGATAACTTGCAATGAGTCTGTTACAGCGCTGTGGAGGAACTTTGGCCCACTCATCTTTGCAGAATTGTTGTAATTCAGCCACATTGGAGGGTTTTCGAGCATGAACCGCCTTTTTAAGGTCATGCCACAGCATCTCAATAGGATTCAGGTCAGGACTTTGACTAGGCCACTCCAAAGTCTTCATTTTGTTTTTCTTCAGCCATTCAGAGGTGGACTTGCTGGTGTGTTTTGGATCATTGTCCTGCTACAGAACCCAAGTTCGCTTCAGCTTGAGGTCACAAACAGATGGCCGGACATTGTTCTTCAGAATTTTTTCAGGATCAAGATGTTTTCTGGCAAAACTGAGACGCTGCCATGCAGGCCATTTTTGCCCAGTCTCTTTCTTATGGTGGAGTCATGAACACTGACCTTAACTGAGGCAAGTGAGGCCTGCAGTTCTTTGGATGTTGTTCTGGGGTCTTTTGTGACCTCTTGGATGAGTCGTCGCTGCGCTCTTGGAGTAATTTTGGTCGGCCGGCCACTCCTGGGAAGGTTCACCACTGTTCCATGTTTTTGCCATTTATGGATAATGGCTCTCACTGTGGTTCGCTGGAGTCCCAAAGCTTTAGAAATGGCTTTATAACCTTTTCCAGACTGATAGATATCAATTACTTTCTTTCTCATTTGTTCCTAAATTTCTTTGGATCTCAACATGATGTGTAGCTTTTGAGGATCTTTTGGTCTACTTCACTTTGTCAGGCAGGTCCTATTTAAGTGATTTCTTGATTGCGAACAGGTGTGGCAGTAATCAGGCCTGGGTGTGGCTAGAGAAACTGAACTCAGGTGTGTTAAACCACAGTTAAACACGTCAAAGTCACGCAGCATTCACATAAACAAACCTCTTAAAATCACATTAATTCTTTATTTATTCGCGAATTTGAAACTCATTTTGTAGTTCTATGACCAATTCATAGGTGCAAAATGTATGATAATGGGAGAAAATGGCACTTTTTATTTTAAGATTTTGTATCAGTCAGCCTTTTTATTTCATTTTAAAACACGATTGTAGTATTTTTATATACTAAACTTTGCTTTTGTTAAATAAGTAGCCTAATATATATATATATATATATATATATATATATATATATATATATATATATATATATATATATATATATAAAATAAAATAGATGTAAAATAGATGTAATAGATATAAAGGACTGATCTACTGGTCTTTTTAAAATTTGCCTATGGAATGAGTTCTGGACCAGGCAGGACAATTTAGCTCACTTGATCTCACTTTCCAGAAAAAAAATATTTACAACATGTTGACTGTGAAGAACCATTAAATAGTCTAAAAATTTACTATGGTTTTCTACAAAAACTATAGATACATCATGGTTACATGGTTGCATTAAAACCATTGTTAATTTCGTAGTTACTATGGTTTTACTACAAAAACCATGGTTAATTTTACAGTTACTATGGTTTTACTACAAAAACCATTGATAAACCATGGTTTTTGTAGTAAAACCATGGTTCTTTTGTAGTTACTATGGTTTTACTACAAAAACCATACTTTAACTATGGTAACTGTAGTAAAACCATGGTTTATTTTGGAGTTACTATGGTTTTACTATAAAAACCATGGTTAAGCCATGGTTTATTACGTAGTTATTATGGTTTTACTACAAAAACCATAGTTTAACTATGGTAACTGTAGTAAAACCATGGTTTATTTTGTAGTTACTATGGTTTTACTATAAAAACTATGGTTAAACCATGGTTCATTTTGTAGTTACTATGGTTTTACTACAAAAATCATAGTTAAACCATGGTTACTACAAAAAACAAAAAAACAAAAAAAAAACATGGTTAATTTTTGTAAGGGTTTTACAGTATAAATGCATCTTTACACAGTTGAGTTAAGGCTGCTCTGTGCCTGCTCAAAATTCTGTGTAAGGACGCAATGCCACCTAAAAGCCAGACTAAATTATGCCTATATATGGTAATCATTGCCATTGCTGTGGGCATGCATTTTTTTGCCACCTCTAAGCAGCATTAAACAGTTTGCGTTAATACACCCAAGTGCCCCTGTACCACCTTTGCAGTGTAAATTTAGCATAATATGGACCTCACAGCAATGCCACAACATGTAACTAACTGTGTTAATTCTAATGCCCAATCTGTGATCAGTGAGTAATGATTCATGTACACTTGTACAGTCAGATGTTTTTAGTCTCAAAATCATTTATTGCTGTTTATGTGTCAGTAAATCAAGCTAGTGACTAAAACGTCAATTTATATTTTTTCTCAATTGATTTGACACATTTCTCCAAACTCAAGTCACTGTTCTCAAAACAGTTAACACAGTGATCTGAACACTTTGTAATTGTCCTAAACTGATTATACGTTTTCATTCATTTCATACAAATTACAAATCATACAAATAATTTTCTCAAAACAATGTGCACAAAACTCTCAAATGTTTTCACAATAGTTAATACAACCAACAAATACTTTAAAATATCTGAAAAAATGTTTTATACAAATCACAAACATTTATGTACCATTTGTCCAAATACAAGAAACAAAACTCTGTCATTTGTCTATGGTATATGGTATATTTTCATTTGGCCCTAAACTGAAAACTATTCGGTTAATCATACACTCAATACAGGAAATGCAGTTTTCCTAATAGACTTATAATGTGTTGTACTATGATTGCTGATAGTACAGATTCTGGGACAACTTCTGTTATTTACTCTAAATGTCCAAAATTTTTTTCAGAATTTCAGTTTGAGATCATTCAGGTGGACAATCAAGGTTATTTTGAATGGAACAGCAGCATTGTTGACATGGTGGTCTAGTCCAGAACAACATCATCAGCCACAAAGGAAGAGGCCTGTGGAGATGTTGAGAGAGGAGCTTTTCAAGCATGGATTCAACCTTCTTACACTTTTTCTCCTATGATGCAACTGCAGCAAATATTTAGTGTAAATAAAATGCATATATATCCACCACTGTACTGTAAAAGACTGATCTGTAGTTATCAGAAAAGTTTGTTTGCAGTTCTGGTATGAACAGATTTTAAATTTAAAGGGGCAATTAGTTTTTCACAGGAGTTGGAAAACTATTGTTTTATTTATTTATTTTATTTAATTTAGATATACACATAATATGTATAAAACAAAACTCCATGTTGAAGAATTACAATAAACATGTATTTTCATTAGTGTATTTGTGCATCTACAGCTGACTATGTTTTATAATCATTAGAGAACCAACCAATAGATTTGATGTTAATATTTACTTTTAATAAACGCATTACTAGAAAAAATTGCAGTGCTTCATTTTGCATAAAGTTGAACTGTTTGGTTAAGATAATTTTGTGTTTGGATGGCTGTGCTAATATTTTTGAGAACAAGTTCACTGCATTGGAGAAAAGTGTCAAATTGATTGAGAAAAACTGTAATATTGTTCCTCTTAGTAGCATGAAAATAATCTGTTATTTGAATTGCTATTGTGATCAAAGAACCCTGCCCAGTGCCGGCCCGTCCAACAGGCGGTACAGGCGGTCGCCTGGGGCCCCGCCTTAAGGGGAGGGCCCCACGGCCGCGAGGTTGTCAATTAAATTTCTAGTTATGCTTGTTCGAGATGCATCTGCACTGTGCAGACCGATCGGCGTATGACATCAAAGACATAAATTGGAGCGCAGACAGCATTATGCTTTTAAATTGCTCTCATGGTACTTTGATGTCAAAACAGAGATCGGTCTGCGCAGCGCTGCTTCAAGCCAAAAACACCTTCTGACTACATATCTACGGATTTGGATTTTCTTAATGGATAATTTGCATGGGTTTTACATGGGTTTGAGCCTATTTTCAGACCTGCTGTCCAACAAAGAGAACATTTAATGACTTGTTTTTGCTCCAAATTCATTTCATTACATCAGTCGAGTGTTTGAAATAACTTCCTTTTGAGAGCTGACGTGGTTTCATATCACAGAATGGGGCAAAATCATTATTTTTTAGTATTCTATACAGTGTTAAAGACTATGTTGATTAGCATTGCATTATAAATATACTTAATTCATAAAAAAAACCAAAAAAAAAAAACCCAGAAGGCTTGAAGAACACATAAACCATTTAGTCGCAATCGTATGTTTATTGTCTACCTATCTCATCAGTTAAAACGTGTCTACTTGCCTCAATTCAGCTACGATAGCGTATGCCTTTGTCCATATTAGGGATTTCCTGAAACGTCCTCTGATTTATGAGTTATGATTTTCACTTATGGATTTACTGCGCGAGACCTCCGGCTACCAGAATGAAACAGACATTGCATTACATGCGTGCACTCACTAATGCTCACAACACCTAATTTTGGGTAAAAATAAGAAAAATAATAGGCCTACTTCTAAGTTTTGCTCCAGTGTAGAGGATTTTTTTTTCTCTTTCAGTGGATGCATAAGATTTCCAGACAAAAATTAAGAAATTACTGTCAAAGATTTTTAGACATTTATATAGGCCTCCTGCATGTTAACAGGTAGTCTAATGCTGCAGTTTTCTGTGAAATATACTGATAATAATCATTATCAATAATTATTATTTAGTTTAATGGTTTTATTTAGTAATGAAATTTGGAATTCACTGGATATTGCCTCTCAGAATAGCTCACTTGCACTCCTATTTTTATTTATTTATTTATTTATTTATCTGTTTAAATATTTTTACATGTGTATGTTGAATGTGAATACACTTAATGCACATTTACCCTTAAATATTTAAACTGTCATTTTATGTGCTCTCTCGTAGCTCCTCAAATTGCTATGACAGTTTTTACACTAGTGGGGCCCATTTTCGTTATCCTGCCTAGGGCCCCACAACCCTACCGGCCGGCACTGACCCTGCCTTTGTAATCACTGGAGCCATCAATCACACAGCATGAGTTTATCAGTGACTGAGTTCTGGACTTCCACCAAAACTCCAGTTATAATCAATGAAGCCTCTAATGTACTAAAAGTTTTAAAAGAGTTCCACATGCAATGCTCATTTCATATGCAAAGATGTTACTCAGTAATAGCGTTGGGCATTTACACTGGTCTTAAGAAGACACGTCAGGGAGAGCAGAGGGCTAAAATCAGGGTAAACAATGGCTGTTTAATTCTTAATTATGACAATTTTTGGAATAATTATTAAGAATGCTTTTTGTTTGCTGATTGGCTGCTGTTTGTGATAAGTTTTTTTTTACTCTCTGGGTGTCATGGGTACTGTGTCGGAGAACAGGCACAGAGACGGAGATGAAGGTTTAACAGTCTTTAATATAATCCACACAAGGAAGGCTGGTGACACACGTAGATGTTAACATAAACAATACCTGACAACTAACACTGAACAGACAGGAACTTAAATACACAGACCAAATGAGGATAATTAACAAGACTCAAGACTCAAATAAATAACCATGACAACTAACTAGACGGGGCAAAGCAGAGCAAACTGAAAACGAATTCCAAACAGAGACATGGTGTGACACTGGGGAACTAATGATAATATTCCAACTGTCCAGTCAAATCAAATATATTATTTGTCATTCAGTGACATGCTATTTAATAATAATAATTCTTGTTTGTATACACATTTGTCATGCCAAATAACATATTTGATTATAACATATTTGATTATGAACACAGAATAAAAATCAACATAACTATTCAGAAGGACACGTAGCCCACTTTTTTAAAATTTTTAAAAAAAGAAAGTATATCACAGTATAATGGCCACAGCTTTACGATGATATGCAGGTACAATTTTAGAACAGTTTTTAACTCAAATCATTATTGCATATATGTAAATATTTATTTGTTGAAAAACCATGTAATAAACAGGATGATTACATATCCCTTTAAATGTTTGCCTGGTTTGAACATTGTCTGCCTTGGTGAAAAGCCAATCTTTTAATCACCCAGTCAGGACTTGTGTTGTAAAAACAACAGGCTGACTCTGCGTGACCCCATTTATTACATGGCTGCTTGCGTCAGTAGTACAGCCACTCAGTCTGATAATCCTTACATGTAGGATCTTGTTTAACATACTGTACTTCTGACAACAGTTTCAGATTTTCTATAGTGCATTCAGAAATTATCCAGACCCTTCATTTTTTCCCCCAGATTTTGTTATGCTGCTGACTATTGATAAAATGCAGCCCTTTAAATCATCATTCACTCTATAATCCATAATAGCAAATTAAAGACTAAAATATCCCTTGACTAATAATCCTTGAAAAACAACAACTTCTGTTATTATATATTATATAATGATTAAGAAAACAATTAAATGTATTTTGAGGGATGTGCATGTATGGCCCTCAAAAGTATGTTATACACAATCTGGAACAGCTTTAGGATTGTAAGGAATTCGGTTACAACCCTAAAGGAGCAGACATTCCCAATTCTCATGAAAATCCAATTGCATAATAGAAATGTGGGAGGAGATTTTGCAAGTTTAGGTTATGTAACTTTTCAATTTAACCATGTATAAAAACTTTTGGACCAAAATAATCATCATGAGTGTTAAAGGGCTGACTTTTCAATTATGCTCTGAGCGTATCAAGCAGATCTTATCTACATTCTTAACAATAAAGGTTCTTTATTAGCATATATGGTTCCATGAAGAACCTTGAACATCCATGAAACCTCTTCATTGCACAAAAAGTTCTTTATAGTCTAAAACTATTCTTCAGATTATAAAATGTTCTTCACACTAAGACAAAAAAGTGTCTTTTAAAGACTGTTCACTGAATGGTTCTTTGGGGAACCAAAGAAAAAAAAAAAAGGTTCTTTGATGGCACTGCTGTGAAAACCCCTTTTGGAAACTTTATTTTTAAGAGTGTATATACTTTTACATAGAACTGTGGCCTATTAAACTCTAGTAAAACTGACCTCAGAGCACAGCATACAATTTATCATGCTGAGTCTATAACAGAGTGACAACAGACATGAAATATGCCACTCTCTTACATCCGTTCACAAAGAAATACTTTGATTGCTAGATGTCTGACAATCGAGTCTGTTACAATAAACTCATTTGTTGCAAACCAGAACCACCAGAAATATCTGTCCTGTAATCTCATTTTACAGAAATATCTATGACCTCACTTCTATGCACTGTGATGGAACATTTTAGACAAAGTGACAATTTTTAAGGTTGAAATGACATTTAATAAAAGTTGATGTAATGAAGTTAAAAAAAACACAGACTTCAGTATCATGGCAAAAAGATGTACTTGACAAAAGTATAAAATATAAACCAAATTGTTACATTTATATGCCTTATTTATTATGTATGTAATACTCATGTGTAAAAAAATATGTATATGTATGTATATATATATAGAACATAAATGGAGAAAACCATTACATAAGCCATTTACAAGTTATATTTTCCATGTAAATGTTTAATATAGTAGCTATGTGATTACAGTACTTTTACATTCATCGCACTGAACCGTAAAAGACTAGACTAATTAAAATGATTTCATGACATTATCTGGCATAAAACAATTCACATACATAAACATTTCACTTACATGCAAAATAAAATGAAAAGGATTTAACAAATAGGATATATATATATATATATATATATATATATATATATATATATATATATATATATATATATATGTGTGTATATATATATATATATATATATATATATATATATATATATATATATATATATATATAAACTATTAAAACGTTTCAAACTTGGGTTTTTACATTTTTCAAATCATTTTTTTAAATGAACAAATCAAATTTATTTTTCTGTAGCTCTTTAGTTTCTGAACATTGCGTAAACCACAAAACAAAACATTGTGTGGCTATCATTGCTTATTTGAATCCACAGCTGGTCTTCATCATCTCTAAAGTTGAGCAGTGTAGTTCATAGTTTGCAGTTTTGTTTGAAAAGCAAAAAAAAAAAAAAACAAACAAACAAACAAATAAAAAAAAAATCACAAGCATATGGTCATGTTGCTTACATGTTTGAGCCTTGAATCACAAACATTACAATCACCATAATTAAACCAATCAGTCCAAACACCAGTGAAGCAATATTCAGGTTCTTTGCTATCCTGGAGGACTCTTGAGCTCTTCCAGCATCTCCAAGTGAGTTTGCATTGTCTGCCTATAATAGTAATATAAGATATAAGATATGTAATATAATAAAAGCACAGAATACATGGGGCAATTTTTATTTTCATTTATTTATAAGAGCTGTAAATAAAATTAATTGTATGTAACTTACTCTGCATGAGTAGATGATTGCTGCAATGCCAAGTGGCAAACAGCAACAAAAAGTGTTGAAGATGGACCAGGCAAGATAAGTTGGCTCATTCCTGCGGGATGTATCCATTTTTCCAACGTCCATCGATTTTGTTTCCAAACAGGTCAAGCTTCAGGTTCAGATTCAGTGCAGGGTGGGACGAGGCATTGGTTTAAATAGGGTGGGATGCTGTCAGACAAAGAGAAGAAAAAAGCCAGGCGAAGGGAGGGGTACCAACGATATACTTTGCTTTTCTCATGGTACTTACATCCCATATCAGGTTACTTATCAATCTGTGCTTATAGTATCCTGAAATGAGTCTGGAACCCTGGAACACTAGGATTGATAGTATAAATTTCTATATATTTATATAATGATAAAGTTCTAATATAGTTCCATGTTAACTAGTCTGAAGATGTTTTCATTCTCTCCATATACAGAGCAACTTAACTGTATAGACAACCGCTTACGCAAAGTAAAGTGGATATTTTTGAAATGACAACTGTCACCTTTATTTTTATATAAGTCACCTTTCTTTATATAGCGCTTTTAACAATACAGATTGTGTCAAAGCACTTAACAGTATCAAATTGGAGGATAGAGTGTCAGTAATGTATAATAAGATTAAACACTCAATTTTCAGTTAAAGGCATTTCATTATTGATTTCAGAGATGTCATTGTCTAGCTCAGTTTAGTTTAAATAGTATATATGAAATCAAATTGATGATAATCGTTAGAAATTAAGTGTTCCCAACTGAGCAAGCCGGAGGCAACAGCGGCAAGGAACCAAAACTCCCTCTGTGACAGAATGGAGAAAAAAACCTTGGGAGAAACCAGGCTCAGTCGGGGGGCCAGTTCTCCTCTGGCCAGGATATTATTGTTCATTTATTTTTTTTTTTACTTATTGTTTTAATTAAATTTTAAATGTATTATATTTCTATTTTTATATTGTTGCAATTTCTAACAATAATAGTATTATGTAGTTAGGTATTTTATTATATTTTTAGTTATTTTGTTTTATTTTTAGTTTTATTGTATTTAAGTCGAGGTCTTCACTGGGGATATGTCCCCGGGCTCATCTAGGTGTCCGGCCTCCACCGACGATCAGGGTCGCAGACATCATCTGCCGGCGCCGATCCACCATCTGATCCGGACACGGACTGAGAAACAGAATAAGAAAGAAACAGACAAATATTAGCATAGATACCATTCTTCTTACGATGTAACGAGTACATCGTGTGTTATGAGGAGTGTTCCCGGTTCTGGGTGATCTAATTAATGCAGCCTAACAATCCTTTAACGGATCTGAATAATAGAAGTGTATTAGTGTGTTATGTGTAAGCCAGGTTAAAGAAATGTGTCTTTAATCTAGATTTAAACTGACAGAGTGTGTCTGCCTCCCGAACAGTGTTAGGTAGATTGTTCCAGAGTTTGGGTGCTAAATAGGAAAAGGATCTGCCACCCGTAGTCGATTTTGATATTCTAGGTATTATCAAATGGCCAGAGTTTTGAGAACGCAGCAGACGTGGAGGACTATAATGTGATAAGAGCTCGCTCAAGTACTGAGTAGCTAAGCCATTCAGGGCTTTATAAGTAATTAACAAGATTTTAAAATCTATCTGATGTTTGATAGGGAGCCAGTGCAGTGTTGACAGAACCGGGCTAATATGGTCATACTTCCTGGTTCTAGTAAGGACTCTAGCTGCTGCATTTTGGACCAACTGTAGTTTATTGATCAAGCGTGCAGAACAACCTCCCAGTAAAGCATTACAATAGTCTAACCTTGAGGTCATAAACGCATGAATTAGCATTTCTGCATTTGACGTTGAGAGCATAGGTCGCAATTTAGATATGTTTTTGAGATGGAAAAACACAGTTTTACAGATACTAGAAACATGGCTTTCAAATGAAAGATTGCTATCAAACAGCACACCTAGGTTCCTAACTGATGAAGAAGAATTGACAGAGCAGCCGTCAAGTGTTAGATAGTGTTCTAGGTTATTACATGTGGGGTTTTTAGGTCCGATAATTAACACCTCTGTTTTTTCAGAATTTAGCAGTAAGAAATTACTCGTCATCCAGTTTTTTATATCGACTATGCATTCCGTTAGTTTCTCAATTTGGTGTGTTTCACCGGGCCGTGAAGAAATATAGAGCTGAGTATCATCAGCATAACAGTGAAAGCTAACACCATGTCTCCTGATAATATCTCCCAAGGGTAACATGTAAAGCATGAAAAGTAACGGCCCTAGTACTGAGCCTTGAGGTACTCCATACTGCACTTGTTATCGATATGATACCTCTTCATTTACTGCTACGAACTGATGGCGGTCAGATAAGTACGATTTGAACCATGCTAGGGCACTTCCACTAATGCCAACAAAGTTTTCTTGTCTATTCAAAAGAATGTTGTGGTCGATAGTGTCGAACGCAGCGCTAAGATCCAGTAGAACTAATAAAGAGATACAACCATGATCAGATGATAGAAGCAGGTCATTTGTAACTCTAATGAGAGCAGTCTCAGTACTATGATACGGTCTAAATCCTGACTGGAATTCCTCACAGATACCATTTTTCTCTAAGAAGGCATATAATTGTGAGCATACTACCTTTTCTAGTATCTTTGACAGAAAAGGGAGATTTGAGATTGGTCTGTAATTAACTAGATCTTTGGGGTCAAGTTGTGTTTTTTTAATGAGAGGCTTAATAACAGCCAATTTGAAGGTTTTGGGGACATATCCTAATGACAATGATGAATTAATAATAGCCAAAAGAGGATCTATGACTTCTGGAAGCAGCTCTTTTAGTAGTTTAGATGGAATAGGGTCTAACATACATGTTGTTGGTTTAGATGATTTAACAAGTTTATACATTTCTTCCTCTCCTATAATAGAGAATGAGTGGAATTGTTCCTCAGGGGATCTATAGTGCACTATCTGATGCGATACTGCAGCTGACGGCTGCATAGTTACAATTTTATCTCTGATAGTATCGATCTTGGAAGTAAAATAGTTCATAAAGTCATTACAGCTGTGCTCTTGGGAAATACCAACACCTCTTGATGCTTTATTTTTCGTTAATTTAGTGACTGTATTGAATAAACACCAGGGGTTATGTTTGTTTTCTTCTAGAAGAGACGAAAAGTAATCAGATCTAGCAGTTTTTAATGCTTTTCTGTAGGATAGGGTACTTTCCCGCCAAGCTATACGAAATACCTCTAGTTTTGTTTTCCTCCAGCTGCACTCCATTTTCCGGGCTGCTCTCTTTAGGGTGCGAGTGTGCTCATTATACCACGGAGTCAGACTGTTTTCTTTGATCTTCCTTAAGCGTAAAGGAGCAACTGTATCTAAAGTGTTAGAAAAGAGAGAGTCCATAGTTTCTGTTACATCATCAAGTTTTTCTGCACTGTTGGATATGCTGAAGAATTGAGATAAATCAGGACGATTACTTACAAAGCAGTCTTTTGTGGTAGAAGTGATGGTTCTACCATACTTGTAACAAGGAGTAGAATTTACAGTTTTGGCTATATGGAGTTTACACAAGACTAGATAATGATCTGAGATATCATCGCTTTGCTGCAGAATTTCAACACCACTAACATCAATTCCATGTGACAGTATTAAATCTAGAGTATGATTTCGACAATGAGCAGGTCCTGAAACATGTTGTCTAACCCCAATAGAGTTCAGAATGTCTATGAATGCTGATCCTAATGCATCTTTTTCATTATTGACATGGATATCAAAATCACCAACAATTAAGACTTTATCTGCAGCCAGTACTAACTCAGATAGAAAATTAGAAAATTCTTTAATAAAGTCTGTGTGGTGCCCTGGTGGCCTGCACACAGTAGCCAGTACAAACATAACAGGAGATTTATCACTAACACGTGTTTCTCTAGATAATGTTATACGCAGCACCATAACTGTCAGATCAGCAGTCTTCCCCATGATTGTGTAGCCTAGTGAACCAAACTGAGAGACCATTTTGAAGGCTCAGGAAACCTTTGCAGGTGTTTTGAGTTGATTAGTTGATTGGCATGTCACCATATTCTAATTTGTTGAAATAGTGAATTGGTGGGTTTTTGTTAAATGTGAGCCAAAATCATCACAATTAAAAGAACCAAAGACTTAAACTACTTCAGTCTGCGTGTATTGAATTTATTTAATACACGAGTTTCACAATTTGAGTTGAATTACTGAAATAAATGAACTTTTCCACGACATTCTAATTTATTGAGATGCACCTGTATATCACGCAGATCTGCATTTATGATTAACTGAATTAAGTTTTATTTATACAGCACTAAATCATAACAAATATTATTTCATAGCCAGGGGCGCCGCTAGCAATTTTGGGCCCTATGAAAGAATATGAGGTTGGGCCCCTTACCGCACCAAACATACACAATATTGCCCAAAGTATTGGGACACCCCCTTCTAATGAACAGGTTTGACTACTTTAGTAATTTCCATGAGTGCAAATCTTAATGTTTAAGCATATAATGATATTCTAGGGAATTGTGTGCTTCTAATTTTATACCAATAGTTTGGACAGGACCCTTTTCTATTCTAACAAAACAATGTCTCTGTGTATAAGGCAAGGTTAAAAAAAAAAGAAAAAAGATTGATTTAGTCAGTGTGGAAGAACTTGACTGGTTTGCAGAAAGCCAAGTCCTAATCCCAGCTGAACACCTCTGGTGTGACTTCAAATACATACCTTGAGCCGAAAACTCTTTACCAAACACCAATGACTTGTACATACACTATATGGACAAAAGTTTTGGGACACCTCCTTCTTTAGAACAGAAAAAGGCACTTCCAACTGTGGCAACAAAGATGGAAACATAATTCATGTATTTAAAAACTGTATTTCCATCTTTGTTGCCACAGTTTTGGAAGTGTCTAAAATGATTGTACCCATATGTACAAGTCACTGGTGTTTGGCATTGTCGTGTTAGAATAGAAAAGGGTCCTGTCCAAACTATTGCTATAAAATTAAAAGCCCACAATTCCCTAGAATATCGTTATATGCTTAAACATTAAGATTTGTACTCATGGAAATTACTAAAAAAGTCAAACCTGTTCATTAGAAGGGGGTGACCCATTACTTTTGGCAATATTGTGTACAAGCCAACCTAGCTATTCAAAATCTTTGTCTGCAATTTAATAATATTGACCTATTACTTTTTTATTGTTTTTGACCATTAGGTATCAGTAACATAATTCATTCAGTACCTGTTCTATGGACAAAGACTTTCTGTACCACACTATTCTGTTGATATGGAATGAGTTTGACTACTTAATCAGTTATATTAATAGAAATGCTTCCCTGGAGCAAACTAAAAAATCCTAAAATAATAAATAGGATACCCCATAACACCAGCATTTCCAGCAGTATCCAACATTTCTCAATCATGATCTTACTCAGTTAAATGTGACTATTAGTTTAACCGCTGTATTCCTTGTTTGCTAGCTATCTATGCACATACAACATATAATGTTAAAAATGTTCTACATTATGAACCTTAACCCAAAAACCTTTAGCTTCATACACTGTAGATAATTGTGACCCTGCCTGTGGAGACCCAGCTAAAGTATTTTTTTTTTAAACAGTGGATGAGTAATTCACTCCTTGGTTTGCTTACTAAAAGCCTCCTTTGAGATCGTTTTGACAGACATGTTTATTGTGTATTATTTTCAACGTGTTTATTGCTAAGTTTAGTGTGGCGAAATAGAAGCTCAGCCGTAATAACTCGCGTGCAGTGTATCTGGTTGCCATGACAACCTCCCGCGCTTCCTGCTGCTGTTCTGTGTAATCAGAGTGAATTTGTAGATTTTCTATAGCAAAACTAAAATGTGTTTAAAAGTGCGACTGACCAAATTGTCCGGCTCGGTTTGCCCCCCTCGAACTCGAAGACATAATTTGACTGTTTACCATCTGATCTCATACAGTGACTCTAGGCTACGTAGGACGGGACGAAACCATGCAGTGAATGGGGGGAGATCATTTCGCCGGAGATGCAGAAATAAGCCGTAATTTTGTTTTATTTGTAACTCTTTGGTAGATACATTTATAATTTATATTACATTACTACTAGTACTGTTACTACTAATAAAACAGATCTCTGGGGGCCCCAAAAGTGTGTGGGCCCTTAGAATCGTCCTAACTTTTCCCCCCTTAGCGGCTGTTCATAGCACTGTTAATACCTAACTTAAAACAACATTTCAACTGTTTATATACAGGTGCTGGTCATATAATTAGAATATCATCAAAAAGTTGATTTATTTCACTAATTCCATTCTAAAAGTGAAACTTGTATATTATATTCATTCATTACACACAGACTGATATATTTCAAATGTTTATTTCTTTTAATTTTGTGGTTATAACTGACAACTAAGGAAAATCCTGCAAAGGCCTTTAAATGGTCTCTCAGTCTAGTTCTGTAGGCTACACAATCATGGGGAAGACTGCTGACTTGACAGTTGTCCAAAAGACGACCACTGACACGTTGCACAAGGAGGGCAAGACACAAAAGGTCATTGCAAAAGAGGCTGGCTGTTCACAGAGCTCTGTGTCCAAGCACATTAATAGAGAGACGAAGGGAAGGAAAAGATGTGGTAGAAAACAAGTGTACAAGCAATAGGGATAACCGCACCCTGGAGAGGATTGTGAAACAAAACCCATTCAAAAATGTGGGGGAGATTCACAAAGAGTGGACTGCAGCTGGAGTCAGTGCTTCAAGAACCACTACGCACAGCCGTATGCAAGACATGGGTTTCAGCTGTCGCATTCCTTGTGTCAAGCCACTCTTGAACAACAGACAGCGTCAGAAGCGTCTCGCCTGGGCTAAAGACAAAAAGAACTGGACTGCTGCTGAGTGGTCCAAAGTTATGTTCTCTGATGAAAGTAAATTTTGCATTTCCTTTGGAAATCAGGATCCCAGAGTCTGGAGGAAGAGAGGAGAGGCACACAATCCACGTTGCTTGAGGTCCAGTGTAAAGTTTCCACAGTCACTGATGGTTTGGGGTGCCATGTCATCTGCTGGTGTTGGTCCACTGTGTTTTCTGAGGTCCAAGGTCAACGCAGCCGTATACCAGGAAGTTTTAGAGCACTTCATGCTTCCTGCTGCTGACCAACTTTATGGAGATGCAGATTTCATTTTCCAACAGGACTTGGCACCTGCACA